>JAKGGE010001345.1:0-147008 GCA_023748175.1 Hoolock leuconedys
AAGCAACGTGAGAAGTTTTTCAAACCCAATCTAAAATAAAGACTGGTAATAAGAAAACAGGAAACTCCCTGAAACATAATTTAGTAATAAGTCAAGATGTGATTTAGGACTTGTAGGTCCCAGCCCTGGAATGATGACTGCTTTTCTCTGATGATTTCCGTGCTTTAGTTTCCTCGACTACAAATTGTTAATACATAGACTACTTCAATTACTCTGAGGCCATTAGAGTCCAGTGCCTTCTCAGAACTGATCAATAAGCTACACTTATTAATGGAGACCAGTTGATTCTATTTATCATAATTACTCATTTGGCTGGGAAACATTACAATCAGTTCACACACGGCATTTGGCCATATAGGGAACTAGAACTTTTAAGAGTCATAATGACTTCTTTATATTTTCATACTTTGAAAGATGTTCTTGACATTCATCTAGAGCATTTCTTACCATGAATTCATTATTCAAATAAATATGATTTTTACCTTTACTTGGTTATAATTAGCCATAGTTGCTTTTATAGCAATCATGACCGTAACTGTACAATGTAGAGAGTTTGGATCATTAAGAATCAACTATCTGGAAACACAGGAATTAGCCATCAAAACAGCATAATTTGTAAGATAATATGCAATTTTCTCTTTCATGTTGGCTTTGGAAATCAGTTCTTCCTTTATTTTGATACATAAAAATAAATTAAACAAAATTTTACAATTCTGTGACAATCAAAATAAGAAGTATTTTGTTTTTGTTTTTGTTTTGAGATGGAGTCTCGCACTGTCACCTGGGCTTGAGTGCAGTGGCATGATCTTGGCTCACTGCAACCTCCGCTTCCTGGGTTCAAGCAATTCCCCTGCCTCAGCCTCCCGAGTAGCTGGAATTATAGGCGCATGCCACCACGCCCAGCTAATTTTTTGTATTTTTAGTAGAGACCGGGTTTCACCATATTGGCCAGGCTGGTCTTGAACTCCTGACCTCATGATTCGCCCCCGGTCACATATCCACTGTGAATTGGACCATTATATTTCCCTAGGAAACTTTATGAAGAATTATCTCCAAGGCATATAGATTAGAAGATTAGTATTCATTGGTTTTAGTCACAAGATCCTGCCAGATGGGATACCAAAATAACTTGAATCCTATGCCTGCAACCTTTTTAATGTTCTAGTAATAAATTACTTACTTTTATTGGGCATGTATCATGATTCCACTTTTGGAAAGACAAAATATTAAATAACATCACAAAACAAATTTTGTTTACTGGGTTTCTTCTGCCTATGTCACCTCTTATTTATTAAAATGTTCTTTAATCTTAAATCCTCATCTCTGAGAATAAAATAGGGCTTCCTGGGCATATTTTTAGTATATGATTCTTGATGGTTGCTATGTCTTATGGTAATTAGATATTGCTTTGCCTTTTTTGAAATAGAAACTCTATCTCCATGAAAGTCATGTCAAATATTTGAGCTCAATTCTATTTTGGATCCCAACAAGATTTATGTGTCATTATGTGTCAGATCCCTCTAAAAAGATCTGAAGTTAAATTCACAGGAACCGGTGTAATAGACCAAATAACATTTTGATGAACAATGGCATATTATTTCTAAAAGCTGTACATTATGGCACGGTTCTTGTGACACTTAATATGCTGAGTTTTCTTAGGTAATTCATAAACCAATTGTGATGAAAAAATTTAAAACCTCCTTAATCTTCTATTCATTAACCAACCTAGATCTTTCTAAAATCTAAGGATTTTATATATATTATATATAACTTCGATCATAGTTATGTGGATTTTTAAATTGTGCTGTTTGTATGATTCCCTCAGGGAATAAGGACAATGAAAATCATTTTCACCAATGACATGAAATAATGCAACACCATGAAATCACCAGTGGTATCCCTTGATAGCAGACTAGTTCTTCCATGTGAGGCAGAAACATGGAGGCCAGATTAGTTTTGCAATTGTCCTTTGACACCAGCAAGCTCATGACCAGAATTGGTTTGTTTTTCCAGGTATAAGGGCTACAGCCCAAATGGCTCTAAGTCTTTAAAAGTTTCACTCATCCTTATGTATTTATTTAAGGATATTTGTCCTCTCCAAAATATGGAAGGAGTTCCAGCTTGGTTTAATTCTCAAATATAAGTTTAGATAACTTATTCATGTTTCCGATTTTGAAAAAACAAACCAACATTTCCTTGTTTCCAGATTTCTGTGTCAAGGTATATCATCGTAGGTTGACATCATATGAATGCATATCATTATACAGGCTTTTCTTTCAGTATGCATAACTTCTATTCAGAATCCATTCCACAATATTTATATTGAGAATATTATTTTTAACAACTAGAGATCAACAAAGAAATAATGCAATTTCTAGCAATAAAGTCTGAGTCTGAGAAGTATAATGAGCACCTTTTTTTTAAACTACTATGAATTTAACTTGCAAAGATGTCCCCTAGATGGTAATGCCCGTTTGCTTTCACAGTAACACTGTTGAGCTCTGTGATAAAGGGATAGTGATGTAAGCCCATCAAAAAGTAATTTGTATTTCAAGATACCTCTTTTTTTGATGAGTAATAAAGTTGGTACAATTGAACATGTCAACTGGAGTTGTGAGAAAGATTGTAGTAAAATGCAAGGTGGTTTTGGTTTCAGTCTTCATGATTACCTTTAACTCCCTCATATTACAAATCTGGAGGAAATGCAGGGAAAAAAGGAGTCTGTGAGAAAAATCTCAGAATATAACCCTGCCCTCACTTCCTAGCAACATCAATGGCAACAGTGCTTAAATGTGCAACCTATTCTTTGTAAGTCAGATGTTACTTTCATGTAGATCAGTAAAAAACAATGTGAGAGAAAATGAAACCCTCATCCTAGTTCCTATTAAAGTCAAAATATTAAACCTAAACAAATAAAAATAAAAAATCTAAAATACTGCTCAGAACCTACGTCTGTCGTCGTCAAATTTGCTTCAATCTTCAAAATCAATTTTTCCCTCATTCCTCGGTTTGCTAGCTTTCCTCTATCTGCCCTTCCTTCCTTCCCTCCCTCCCCCCTCCCCCTTCCCCTTTCCTTCCTTCCTTCCTTCCTGCCTTCCTTCCTTCCTTCCTTCCTTCCTTCCTTCCTGCCTTCCTTCCTTCCTTCCTTCCTTCCTGCCTTCCTTCCTTCCTTCCTGCCTTCCTTCCTTCCTTCCTTCCTTCCTTCCTTCCTTCCTTCCTTCCTTCCTTCCTTCCTTCCTTCCTTCCTTCCTTCCTTCCTTCCTTCCTTCCTTCCTTCCTTCCTTCCTTCCTTCCTTCCTTCCTTCCTTCCTTCCTTCCTTCCTTCCTTCCTTCCTTCCTTCCTTCCTTCCTTCCTTCCTTCCTTCCTTCCTTCCTTCCTTCCTTCCTTCCTTCCTTCCTTCCTTCCTTCCTTCCTTCCTTCCTTCCTTCCTTCCTTCCTTCCTTCCTTCCTTCCTTCCTTCCTTCCTTTTTTTTTTTTTTTTTTTTTTTTTTTTTTTTTTTTTTTTTTTTTTTTTTTTTTTTTTTTTTTTTTTTTTTTTTTTTTTTTTTTTTTTTTTTTTTTTTTTTTTTTTTTTTTTTTTTTTTTTTTTTTTTTTTTTTTTTTTTTTTTTTTTTTTTTTTTTTTTTTTTTTTTTTTTTTTTTTTTTTTTTTTTTTTTTTTTTTTTTTTTTTTTTTTTTTTTTTTTTTTTTTTTTTTTTTTTTTTTTTTTTTTTTTTTTTTTTTTTTTTTTTTTTTTTTTTTTTTTTTTTTTTTTTTTTTTTTTTTTTTTTTTTTTTTTTTTTTTTTTTTTTTTTTTTTTTTTTTTTTTTTTTTTTTTTTTTTTTTTTTTTTTTTTTTTTTTTTTTTTTTTTTTTTTTTTTTTTTTTTTTTTTTTTTTTTTTTTTTTTTTTTTTTTTTTTTTTTTTTTTTTTTTTTTTTTTTTTTTTTTTTTTTTTTTTTTTTTTTTTTTTTTTTTTTTTTTTTTTTTTTTTTTTTTTTTTTTTTTTTTTTTTTTTTTTTTTTTTTTTTTTTTTTTTTTTTTTTTTTTTTTTTTTTTTTTTTTTTTTTTTTTTTTTTTTTTTTTTTCCTTCCTTCCTTCCTTCCTTCCTTCCTTCCTTCCTTCCTTCCTTCCTTCCTTCCTTCCTTCCTTCCTTCCTTCCTTCCTTCCTTCCTTCCTTCCTTCCTTCCTTCCTTCCTTCCTTCCTTCCTTCCTTCCTTCCTTCCTTCCTTCCTTCCTTCCTTCCTTCCTTCCTTCCTTCCTTCCTTCCTTCCTTCCTTCCTTCCTTCCTTCCTTCCTTCCTTCCTTCCTTCCTTCCTTCCTTCCTTCCTTCCTTCCTTCCTTCCTTCCTTCCTTCCTTCCTTCCTTCCTTCCTTCCTTCCTTCCTTCCTTCCTTCCTTCCTTCCTTCCTTCCTTCCTTCCTTCCTTCCTTCCTTCCTTCCTTCCTTCCTTCCTTCCTTCCTTCCTTCCTTCCTTCCTTCCTTCCTTCCTTCCTTCCTTCCTTCCTTCCTTCCTTCCTTCCTTCCTTCCTTCCTTCCTTCCTTCCTTCCTTCCTTCCTTCCTTCCTTCCTTCCTTCCTTCCTTCCTTCCTTCCTTCCTTCCTTCCTTCCTTCCTTCCTTCCTTCCTTCCTTCCTTCCTTCCTTCCTTCCTTCCTTCCTTCCTTCCTTCCTTCCTTCCTTCCTTCCTTCCTTCCTTCCTTCCTTCCTTCCTTCCTTCCTTCCTTCCTTCCTTCCTTCCTTCCTTCCTTCCTTCCTTCCTTCCTTCCTTCCTTCCTTCCTTCCTTCCTTCCTTCCTTCCTTCCTTCCTTCCTTCCTTCCATTTATGAGTGAGAACATGCAGTGTTGGGTTTTCTGTTCCTGTGTTAGTTTACTGAGAATAACGGTTTCCAGCTTCATCCATGTCCCTGCAAAGGAAATAAACTCATCCCTTTTTCATGGCTGCATAATATTCCATGGAGTATATGTGCCATATTTTCTTTATCCAGTTCTATCATTGATGGGCATTTGAGTTGGTTCCAAGTCTTTGCTATTGTGAACAGTGCTGCAATAAACATACGTGTGCATGTGTTTTTATAGTAGAATGATTTATAATCTTTTGGGTATATATCCAGTAATGGGATTGCTGGGTCAAATGGTACTTCCGGTTCTAGATCCTTGAGGAATCACCACACTGTCTTCCACAATGGTTGAACTAATTTACACTCCCACCAACAGTGTAAAACCATTCCTATTTCTCCACATCCTCTGCAGCATCTGTTGTTTCCTGACTTTTTAATGATCACCATTCTAACTGGCATGAGATGTTATCTCATGGTGGTTTTGATTTGCATTTCTCTAATGATCAGTGATGATGAGCTTTTTTTCATATGTTTGTTGGCTGCATAAATGTCTTCTTTTGAGAACTGTCTGTTCATATCCTTTGCCCACTTTTTGATGGGGTTGTTTGTTTTTTTCTTGTAAATTTTTTAAAGTTCTTTGTAGATTCTGGATATTAGCCCTTTGTCAGATGAGTAGGTTGCAAAAATTTTCTCCCATTCTGTAGGTTGCCTGTTGACTCTGATGGCAGTTTCTTTTGCTGTGCAGAAGCTCTTTAGTTTAGTTAGATCCCATTTGTCAATTTTGGCTTTTGTTGCCATTGCTTTTGATGTCTTAGTCATGAAGTCTTTGCCCATGCCTACGTCCTGAATGGTATTGCCTAGGTTTTCTTCTAGGGTTTTTATGGTTTTAGGTTTTATACCTTTAAGTCTTTAATCCATCTTGAGTTAATTTTTGTATAAAGTGTAAGGAAGGGGCCCAGTTTCAGTTTTCTGTGTATGGCTGGCCAGTTTTCCCGACACCATTTATTAAATAGGGAATCCTTTCCCCATTGATTTTTTTTTTTTTTTTTTTTTTTTTTTTTTTTTTTTTTTTTTTTTTTGTGTTTTTTTTTTTTTTTTTTTTTTTTTTTTTTTTTTTTTTTTTTTTTTTTTTTTTTTTTTTTTTTTTTTTTTTTTTTTTTTTTTTTTTTTTTTTTTTTTTTTTTTTTTTTTTTTTTTTTTTTTTTTTTTTTTTTTTTTTTTTTTTTTTTTTTTTTTTTTTTTTTTTTTTTTTTTTTTTTTTTTTTTTTTTTTTTTTTTTTTTTTTTTTTTTTTTTTTTTTTTTTTTTTTTTTTTTTTTTTTTTTTTTTTTTTTTTTTTTTTTTTTTTTTTTTTTTTTTTTTTTTTTTTTTTTTTTTTTTTTTTTTTTTTTTTTTTTTTTTTTTTTTTTTTTTTTTTTTTTTTTTTTTTTTTTTTTTTTTTTTTTTTTTTTTTTTTTTTTTTTTTTTTTTTTTTTTTTTTTTTTTTTTTTTTTTTTTTTTTTTTGGTTGGTAGGCTATTAATTAATGCATCAATTTCAGAACTTGTTATTGGCCTATTCAGGGATTTGACTTCTTCCTGGTTTAGTCTTGAGGTAGTGTATGTGTCCAGGAGTTTATCCATTTCTTCTAGATTTTGTAGTTTATTTGTGTAGAGGTGTTTATAGTATTCTCTGATGGTAGTTCGTATTTCTGTGGGATCAGTGGTGATATCCCCTTTATCACTTTTTATTGTGTCTATTTGATTCTTCTCTCTTTTCTCTTTATTAGTCTGGCTAGTGGTCTATCTATTTTGTTAATCTTTTCAAAAAGCCAGCTCCTGGATCTAAATTCTTGACTACCTCACCAAGTTATTCTAGGGTGGTTGTTTGGGAAAATGGAGGCTGGAAAGGAGTTGGAGAGGATAAAGGAAGATAAGTTCTGCCACTGAATTATCCTGTTTTACTCTATTTAAATTGCCTAAGTCTTTTTCTGATTTCTACATTCTTTCATGTAGGCCTGACTTTTGGGAGGGATTTCCTTTCCAACAACTAATATGTCTTCTCTGAATCTTGTTTGTTATTAATACCTAATCCACATATCATACTATAGCTATTCACAGATCCGGGTTATCTGAGTGAATCACTAAACTGTGCTCCTACAATGCCGTCTTTTCCCTTTTACCACATTTATGTAATTCCATTGTAGTTATTTTTTTTCTTGTGAAGGCTAGGTGCCATTTGTCTTTTCTTGCTCACTCGTACATCCCAGAGCATAAAAGAATATTTGGCACAATACATTTCTGTTCAATAAATGAATAAATGAGTTTGCTTGAATACACACAAAAAAAGTGTGCTCAGAAGAAATACAGCTTTTAAATGTCATTGTCATACTGTTGAAGAAATTTTTTCATGTTGTTTTTGCTTTAAGTCTAATGGCTTATATGCAGAATCTTAGGGCTTCCATTTTGCAAAATTTACATTGAGTAGATTATACTTGTTTTTCAGGAAGATATGATTATTAAACACCGTGGCAGATTTTGTTTTCAAATATAGCCTATTCCTGTGCTTTTCTTGCAGTGTGATATTGACATTTCTCCAAAGAAAGAAGATATTTTTATATTCCCAGTACTGAATATGCGCTAGCCTTAGTAACTTGCTTCTAAGGGATGGCATGCACTGGATACAGGAGGTGACTTCTGAGAGGCTAGGTCATAAAAGGTAAAACAGCTTCCACCTGGCTGTCTCTTCTCTCTCTATTGAGACATTTGTCCTTGGAACCCAGCCACCATGCTGTGAGAAAGCCCAGACCATGTGGCAAGGCCATAAGAAAGTGCTACAGACAACCTCCCCAGCTAAGGTCTCAGCCTTCACATGTCAACCAAGCGTCCACTGCCAGACATGTGAATGAGTGAGCCTGCAGATTATTTTACCCCCTTGAAGCCTTCCAGCTGAGGTCCCAGACATCACAGACAAAAGCCATCTTACTCTGTCTCATTTCAATTCCTGAACCACATAATACATGACCAAAATAAATGGTTGTTTTCTGCCACCATGTTTTGGGGGTAATTTTTTAATGCAGCCTTGGTGACTAAAGATCTAGCTTTTGTTTTTGTATTACTTGTTGAAATTATTTTTATTAAGCTATACTTCACATACCATAAAAACTCACCATTTTAAAGTGGACATTTCAGTGGTTTTGAGTATATTCACAAGGTTGTGCAACTATCACCATTCTCTAATTCCGGAACATTTTCATCACTCTGAAAAGAAACCCCTTTACAATATTAAAGTGGATGACTAAAATCCATCTCCTTCTGCTATTCATGGAAAACCGCCCCCACTCTTGAGTAGTTTCATCTTGCCAGGACTGTGAAATCTTATGTGCGTATCTAGGGCTGACATTCTGAGGCTGCTGCCAGGGATTTAGCATTTGGAAGCACTATAGGAACCACACATATGACCACTGTGAGACAAAAATGTTGGCAGGAGAATGACCCTGGAAATTGTGACTGATTAGTCAGATGAAGCTTATGAGATAACATAGAGCTTCCTCTCTACCAGGCACCGACGTAAGGACTTTACGTGTATTAACTCATTTAATTCTCATAGTAACCCTGCACAATAGATCAACTGGATATTGGGGAAAGGCTGAGAGTTAACCTCTGAAATCCTTGTTATAGATTGTCATTAGGCTCAGTTTGTTCCAAGGAGACTCTTGGTCACCACACTGGCCAAAATCTACAGCTATTCTGCAATTTCATGTGACTAATGAAAGGATCACCCCTACCTCCTACAAATATACTCCAAATTGTTTGGGATGACAAAACACTTTCTTTAGTGCACAAGTATCTATCAACCCTAAGAAAATCTAGACTTAAGTTTAGAAATATTTAAGAGAATTGGCCAGGCACGGTGGCTCACGCCTGTAATCCCAGCACTTTGGGAGGCCGAGGCAGGTGGATCATGAGGTCAGGAGATCGAGACCATCCTGGCTAACATGGTGAAACCCCGTCTCTACTAAAAATACAAAAAATTAGCCGGGCGCAGTGGCAGGAGCCTGTATTCCCAGCTACTCGGGAGGCTGAGGCAGGAGAATGGTGTGAACCCGGGAGGCGGAGCTTGCAGTGAGCCGAGATCACGCCACTGCACTCCAGCCTGGCCCAAAGAGTGAGACTCCATCTCAAAAAAAAAAAAAAAAAAAAAAAGAGAATTAAACCTTTATATCATTATGTTTGTGTTAAGGAACCTATTCATATTTACAGATATTTAAGATAATTTGGACTTTGAATAGATCAGCTTGGAGTTCTCATTTGAAAGTTTTGCTAAAATGTATATACAATATTAAAATATTTTAACAGCATATATATGTATTTTATATATATATAGTTCCTAGAATATATATATTAAAATATTTTAAGAATATGCACACATACAATACACCATATTTTTAATTTTTTTCATTAGATGCATAAAACTACTTGAGTACCTGAGAATGTTCCTTAATCAGTCAAATGAAGTACTCAAAAAAAAAAAAGAAAGAAAAGAAAAGAAATATATTAAATTTACAGATGCAGAGTTGATTTTGCCTTCAAATGGCAGAGTCTCTACTGTTGCCTCCCTAGAACTTAAAAATGACTTCTTCACATGCTGTCTCTTTTGTTACTGGTCTATGGTGAGACTCAGGTCAGTTTTTCTCTCCAACCTAAAAATGCTACTCCTTATATCCTGTACTACCATATCTCACACAACATGTATTAAAAATTACAGATTTATCATCAAATATTGTGGTGTAAGTTGATTATGCAGTTTCTGAAATTTTAAGTCAGTCTCCATATTAGTTAGGATTAGATTTAACTATAAGTGTCAGAAAATCCAAATTAACAGTGACTTTTCATTTTAACTCAATATATTTAGTAACCAAATAAAAGCAAACTGGCCGGGTGTGGTGGCTCATGTGTATAATGCCAGCACTTTGGGAGGCTGAGGCAGGAGAATGGTGTGAACCCGGGGAGGCTGAGGCAGGAGAATGGTGTGAACCCGGGGAGGCTGAGGCAGGAGAATGGTGTGAACCCGGGGAGGCTGAGGCAGGAGAATGGTGTGAACCCGGGGAGGCTGAGGCAGGAGAATGGTGTGAACCCGGGGAGGCTGAGGCAGGAGAATGGTGTGAACCCGGGGAGGCTGAGGCAGGAGAATGGTGTGAACCCGGGGAGGCTGAGGCAGGAGAATGGTGTGAACCCGGGGAGGCTGAGGCAGGAGAATGGTGTGAACCCGGGGAGGCTGAGGCAGGAGAATGGTGTGAACCCGGGGAGGCTGAGGCAGGAGAATGGTGTGAACCCGGGGAGGCTGAGGCAGGAGAATGGTGTGAACCCGGGGAGGCTGAGGCAGGAGAATGGTGTGAACCCGGGGAGGCTGAGGCAGGAGAATGGTGTGAACCCGGGAGGCTGAGGCAGGTAGTCATAATTGTCACAATTAATTAGTTTTTAAACTGTATTTGCATTTCTAAATTATCTTTAGAGAATATTTTGAATTGTACAAGGTTTATTGTTACATATGGAAGAATAAAATGGCAATATATCTTCTGTAAGCGTAAATGACCCAAGAAATTAAGTAAAAAATTACTCTTCTTTATATTCATTGTAAATTTTAAGTCAGTCTCCATATTAGTTAGGATTAGATTTAACTATAAGTGTCAGAAAATCCAAATTAACAGTGACTTTTCATTTTAACTCAATATATTTAGTAACCAAATAAAAGCAAACTGGCCGGGTGTGGTGGCTCATGTGTATAATGCCAGCACTTTAGGAGGCTGAGTTGGATGGATTGCTGGAGCCCAGGAGATCGAGACCAGCCTGGGCAACATGGAAAAACCCCATCTCTACAAAGAATTAAAAAAAAAAAATAGCCAGGCTTGGTGGTGGGCACCTGTAGTCTCAGATACTCAGAAGCTGAGGTGGGAGGATTGCTTGAGTCCAGATCATGCCACTGCACTCCAGCCTGGGTGACAGAGTAGACCCATCTCCAAAAAAAAAAAAAAAATTACTTATTATTTATTTCCCTTTAAAGTCAACAAATCTAAATACAAACAGGAACAACTCTAATATTTTGTATTATAATGTAACTGGTATGATCATTTTGGAAGGCAATTTGGAAATTAGGGTGCTCTTGCATTGTTATAAAGAAATACTCGAGACTGGGTAATTTATAAGAAAAAAGGTTTAATTGGCTCACAGTTCCGCAAGATCTAGAGAAAATGTTGTGCTAACATCTGCTTCTGGGGAGGCCTCAGGAAGCTTACAGTCATGGCAGAAGGTGAAGGGGGAGCACGTATCTCCCAGTGCAGAGCTGGAGAAAGAGAGTGGGCAGGAAGGTGCCACACACTTTTAAATGACCTGCTCTCTGGAAAGAACCCACTATCAGGAAGACAGCACCAGGCTATGAGGGATCTGCCTCTATGATCCAAACACTTCCCCAGGCCCTACCTCCGGCACTGAGGATTATAATTCAGCATGAGATTTGGGCAGGGACAAATATCTAAACTGTATAAGGCAACTCAGCCACTGGGGCCTAGGAGCCCAACCCCAGAACATGCAATATGTATAATATAGACAAACATTTTGATTAAGGGAATTTGTCCTGTGGAAATACTCTAAAAGAAATAAAAATGTATAAAATAACATATTTATTGCAGCATTTTAAATAGCAGTCCCTAATTAGAAACCACCCAAATATTGAACTATAGAAGAAGAGTTATGTAAATAATGATACATCAGTAAAGGAATACTATTTAACTATTAAAAGTGGTAATTGAGAAATTTTATAAACAACATTAAAAATTATAGTAGTATATTAAATTAAAAAGACACAGACAGTTATACATAAAAACCTATATGGGGACAGGACCAAGATGGCCAACTAGAAACAGCGGCATTCAGAGGCTTCCATAGGAAAAAACCGTAATAAGCATGTGAATCCTTCACTGGCAACCAAAGCATCCAAGTTTTCTCATCAAAACCGACTAGAAGGCTGGTGTGACCCACAGAGAGAAGGAAGAGCAGTGTGGTGTGGTGGCCCACTTGAGAACCGCTTGGGGAAGAGGAACTCCCTCCTCCCAGCCAAGGGAAGGTGATGAGTGAGCATGCTACTTAGCTGGGGAACTGTGCTCTTTCCACAGAACTGTGCAACCCATGAATCAGAAGATCCCACTAGCGAACTCACGCCACTGGGGCCTAGGATCCCAACCCCAGAACATGCAATATGTAATATAGACAAACATTTTGATTAAGGGAATTTGTCCTGTGGAAATACTCTAAAAGAAATAAAAATGTATAAAATAACATATTTATTGCAGCATTTTAAATAGCAGTCCCTAATTAGAAACCACCCAAATATTGAACTATAGAAGAAGAGTTATGTAAATAATGATACATCAGTAAAGGAATACTATTTAACTATTAAAAGTGGTAATTGAGAAATTTTATAAACAACATTAAAAATTATAGTAGTATATTAAATTAAAAAGACACAGACAGTTATACATAAAAACCTATATGGGGACAGGACCAAGATGGCCAACTAGAAACAGCGGCATTCAGAGGCTTCCATAGGAAAAAACCGTAATAAGCATGTGAATCCTTCACTGGCAACCAAAGCATCCAAGTTTTCTCATCAAAACCGACTAGAAGGCTGGTGTGACCCACAGAGAGAAGGAAGAACAGTGTGGTGTGGTGACCCACTTGAGAACCGCTTGGGGAAGAGGAACTCCCTCCTCCCAGCCAAGGGAGGTGATGAGTGAGCATGCTACTTAGCTGGGGAACTGTGCTCTTTCCACAGAACTGTGCAACCCATGAATCAGAAGATCCCACTAGCGAACTCACGCCACTGGGGCCTAGGATCCCAACCCCAGAACATGCAATATGTAATATAGACAAACATTTTGATTAAGGGAATTTGTCCTGTGGAAATACTCTAAAAGAAATAAAAATGTATAAAATAACATATTTATTGCAGCATTTTAAATAGCAGTCCCTAATTAGAAACCACCCAAATATTGAACTATAGAAGAAGAGTTATGTAAATAATGATACATCAGTAAAGGAATACTATTTAACTATTAAAAGTGGTAATTGAGAAATTTTATAAACAACATTAAAAATTATAGTAGTATATTAAATTAAAAAGACACAGACAGTTATACATAAAAACCTATATGGGGACAGGACCAAGATGGCCAACTAGAAACAGCGGCATTCAGAGGCTTCCATAGGAAAAAACCGTAATAAGCATGTGAATCCTTCACTGGCAACCAAAGCATCCAAGTTTTCTCATCAAAACCGACTAGAGGCTGGTGTGACCCACAGAGAGAAGGAAGAACAGTGTGGTGTGGTGACCCACTTGAGAACCGCTTGGGGAAGGGGCAGCAGCCAGCACTGGGACTTGCAACTGCCTAACAAGCTAAGCTCCCTGGGTTGGAGAAGGGCAGCATTTCTATAGCCCCAGGCTGCACTTTCCTCCTGCTGGAGCCAGGGAGGCTGGACAGCTTGGTCCCAAGACTCGTCCCCACAGCCCAACACACCAGCTGTGGCAATCTGTGGCCAGAGTGCCCCTTCAGGCCTAACCCTGACCCATCCTTCCTCATTGGACGGGGCTTCCCTGCAGGATCTCCAATAACTCCAGCCAGAGGCTCAGGGAAAGAATTTGAATCTCCCTGGGCTTGAGCCCCTAGGAGAGAAGTAGCCTCAGTCTCTGCAGACCAGCAGACTTAGCCTTTCCTCCTGGTTGTTCTGAAGAATCTGGGGAGCCCAGGTGAGTGGGTTTCCCCACAGCAAAGCACACCCTCTCCACCAAGGGACAAAGTGTTTTGTTAAATGGGTCCTGCTCCCCATGCCACCCAACCAGGTGAGACCCTCCAACAGGGGTTGTCAGACACCCTATACAGGAACGATCCTACTGGCATCAGGTTGGTTACCCTCAAGGTCAGAGGTCCCAGAAGAAGGAGTAGGCACCCATCTTTGCTTTTCTCTAGCCTCCTTGAGTGACATTTCTAGGCATAGGAGCAAATCAGATGAATAGGGCCTGAAATGAACCACCAGCAAACTGCAGCAGCCCTACAGAAGAGGGACCTGACTATTGAAAGAAAAATAAACAAGCACAAAGTGACTATGACAGCATCAACAACAACAACAAAAGGCCCCCACAAAAACCCCATCCAAGGATCAGCAGCCTCAAAGATCAAAACTAGACAAACTCATGAAGATGAGAAAGAATCTATGAAAAAATGCTGAAAACCCAAAAGGACAGAGTGCCTCTTCTCCTCCAAATGATTGCAATGTCTCTCCATCAAGGGCTCAGAACTGGGCAGAGGATCAGATGGACGAATTGACAAAAGTAGGCTTCAGAAGATGGGTAATAAAAAACTACACTGAGCTAAAGAAGCATGTTTGACTCCATGCAAAGAAGCTAAGAACGTTGATAAAAGGTTAGAGGAATTGCTAACTAGAATAACCAGGTTAGAAAGAAACATAAATGACCTGATAGAAAAAACACAGCACGAGAACGTTGTGAAGCATATGCAAGTATCAACAGCCAAATCGACCAAGTGGAAGAAAGGATATCAGAGTTTGAAGACCACATTACTGAAATAAGACATGCAGACAAGAATACAGAAAAAAGAATGAAAAGGAATGAACAAAGCCTCCAAGAAATATCAGACTTCATAAAAAGACCAAACCTATGATTGACTGGAGTACCAGAAGGAGAGGGGGAGAATGGAAACAAGCTGGAAAACACACTTCAGGATATTATCCAGGAGAACTTCCCCAGTCTAGCAAGACAGGCTAACATGCAAATTCAGGAAATACAGAGAACACTGTTAAGATACTCCATGAGAAGATCAACCCCAAGATACATAATCATCAGATTCTCCAAGATCAAAATGAAGGACAGCCAGAGAGAAAGGCCAGGTCACCTACAAAGGTAAGCCCATCAGACTAACAGTGGACCACTCAGCAGAAACTCTACAAGCCAGAAAAGACTGGGGTCCAATATTTAACATTCTCAAAGAAAAGAATTTTCAACCCAAAATTTCATATCCAGGCAAACTAAGCTTCATAAGTGAAGGAGAAATAAAATCCTTTCCAGACAAGCAAATGATGAGGGATATTGTTACCACCAGGCCTGCCCTGCAAGAGCTCATTGAAGAAGCACTAAATATGGAAAGGAAAAACTTGTACCAGCCACTGCAAAAACACACCAAAATATAAAGACCAATGACAGATAAAGAAACTGCATCAACTAGTGTGCAAAATAACCAAATAGCATCGTGATGACAGGATCAAATTCATACATAACAATACTAACCTTAAATGTAAATGGGCTAAATGCCCCAATTAAAAGACACATAATTAAATGCAAATTGGATAAAGAGTCAAAACCCATAGATGTGCTGTATTCAGGAGACCTATCTTACATACAAACACACACACAGGCTTAAAATAAAGGGATGGAAGAAATTAACCAAGCAAATGGAAAACAAAAAAAAAAAAAAAAAAAAAAAAAAAAAAAAAAAAAAAAAAAAAAAAAAAAAAAAAAAAAAAAAAAAAAAAAAAAAAAAAAAAAAAAAAAAAAAAAAAAAAAAAAAAAAAAAAAAAAAAAAAAAAAAAAAAAAAAAAAAAAAAAAAAAAAAAAAAAAAAAAAAAAAAAAAAAAAAAAAAAAAAAAAAAAAAAAAAAAAAAAAAAAAAAAAAAAAAAAAAAAAAAAAAAAAAAAAAAAAAAAAAAAAAAAAAAAAAAAAAAAAAAAAAAAAAAAAAAAAAAAAAAAAAAAAAAAAAAAAAAAAAAAAAAAAAAAAAAAAAAAAAAAAAAAAAAAAAAAAAAAAAAAAAAAAATGACAAAGATGGTATCACCACTGACCCCACAGAAATACAAACTACCATCAGGGATCACTACAAACACCTCTATGCAAATAAACTAGAAAATCTAGAAGAAATCGATGATTTCCTGGATGCATACTCCCTACCAAGAATAACCAGGAAGAAATTGAATCCCTGAATAGACCAATAACAAGTTCTGAAATTGAGGCAGTAATTAATAGCCTACCAGCCAAAAAAAAAAAAAAAAAAAAAAAAAAAAAAAAAAAAAAAAAAAAAAAAAAAAAAAAAAAAAAAAAAAAAAAAAAAAAAAAAAAAAAAAAAAAAAAAAAAAAAAAAAAAAAAAAAAAAAAAAAAAAAAAAAAAAAAAAAAAAAAAAAAAAAAAAAAAAAAAAAAAAAAAAAAAAAAAAAAAAAAAAAA
This sequence comes from Hoolock leuconedys, assembly GCA_023748175.1. Classification (NCBI taxonomy): domain Eukaryota; kingdom Metazoa; phylum Chordata; class Mammalia; order Primates; family Hylobatidae; genus Hoolock; species Hoolock leuconedys. Next base: position 16,078 of record JAKGGE010001345.1, read on the forward strand.
AAAAAAAAAAAAAAAAAAAAAAAAAAAAAAAAAAAAAAAAAAAAAAAAAAAAAAAAAAAAAAAAAAAAAAAAAAAAAAAAAAAAAAAAAAAAAAAAAAAAAAAAAAAAAAAAAAAAAAAAAAAAAAAAAAAAACTACCATCAGGGATCACTACAAACACCTCTATGCAAATAAACTAGAAAATCTAGAAGAAATCGATGATTTCCTGGATGCATACTCCCTACCAAGAATAACCAGGAAGAAATTGAATCCCTGAATAGACCAATAACAAGTTCTGAAATTGAGGCAGTAATTAATAGCCTACCAGCCAAAAAAATCCCAGGACCAGATCGATTCACAGCCGAATTCTACCAGAAATACAGAGAAGAGCTAGTACTATTCAGGAGCTATTCCAAACAATTGAAAAGGAGGGACTCCTCTCTAACTCATTTTATGAAGCCAGCATCATCCTGATACCAAAACCGAGAAGACACAACAAAAAAATAAAACTTCAGGCCAATATCTCTGATGAACATCGATGCAAAAATCCTCAATAAAATACTGGCAAACTGAATCCAGCAGCACATCAAAAAACTTATCCACCATGATCAAGTCAGCTTCATCCCTGGCATGCAAGGCTGGTTCAACATATGCAAATCAATAAACATAATCCATCACATAAACAGAACCAAAGACAAAAACCACATGATTATCTCAATAGATGCAGAAAAGGCCTTCAATAAAATTCAACACCCGTTCATGCTAAAAATTCTCAATAAACTGGGTATTGATGGAACATACCTCAAAATAATAAGAGCTATTTATGACAAACCCACAGCTAATATCATTTTGAATGGACAAAAGCTGAAAGCATTCCCTTTGAAAACCAGTCCAAGACAAGGATGCCTTGTCTCACCTCTCCTATTCAACATAGTATTGGAAGTTCTGGCCAGGTTAATTAGGTAAGAGAAAGAAATAAAGGGTATTCAAATAGGAAGAGAGAAAGTCAAGTTGTCTCTGTTTGAAGACAACATGATTTTATATTTAGAAAACCCTATCATCTCAGGCCAAAAGCTTCTTGAACTGTTAAACAACTTCAGCAAAGTCTCAGGATACAAAATCAATGTGCAAAAGTCACGAGCATTCCTTTACACCAACAATAGGCAAGCAGAGAGCCAAATTAAGAACTCCCATTCACAATCACTAGAAAGAGAATAAAATACCTAGGGATACAGCTAACCAGGGATGTGAAGGACCTCTTCAGGGAGAACTACAAATCACTGCTCATGGAAATAAAAGAAGACACAAACAAATGCAAAAACATTCTATTCTCATGGATAGGAAGAATCAATACCACAAAAATGACCATACTGCCCAAAGTAATTTATAGATTCAATGCTATTCCCATCAAACTACCATTGACATTCTTCACAGAATTAGAAAAAACTATTTTAAATTTCATATGGAATCAAAGAAAACCCTCTACAGCCAAGATGATCCTAAGCAAAAAGAATAAAGCTGGAGGCATCACACTACCTGACTTCAAACTATACTAAAAGGCTACAGTAACCAAAACAGTATGGTGCTAGTACCAAAACAGACATATACACCAATGGAGCAGAACAGAGACCTCAGAAATAACACCACACATCTACAACCATCTGATCTTTGACAAACCTGACAAAAACAAGCAATGGGGAAAAGATCTCCTAGTTGGTAAATGGTGCTGGGAAAACTGGCTAGCCATATGCAGAAAACTGAAACTGGGTCTCTTCCTTATACCTTATACAAAAATTAATTCAAGATGGATCAAAGACTTAAATGTAAAACCCAAAACTATAAAAACCCCAGAAGAAAACCTAGGCAATACCATTCAGGACATAGGCATGGGCAAAGACTTCATGACAAAAATGCCAAAAGCAATTGCAACAAAAGCCAAATTTGACAAATGGGATCTAATTAAACTAAAGAGCTTCTGCACAGCAAAAGAAACTGCCATCAGAGTAAACAGGCAACTTACAGAATGGGAGAAAATTTTTGCAATCTACCCATTTGACAAAGGTCTAATATCCAGAATTTACAAGGAAGTTAAACATATTTACAAGAAAAAATAAACAGTCCCATCAAAAAGTGGGCAAAGGATGTGAACAGAAGCTTCTTAAAAGAAGACATTTATGTGGCAACAAACATATGAAAAAAAGCTCAACATCACTGATCGTCAGAGAAATACAAATCAAAACCACAATGGGATACCATCTCACGCCAGTCAGAATGGCAACTAGTCAGGAAACAATAGATACCGGTGAGGCTGTGGAGAAATAGGAACTCTTTTACACTGTTGGTGGGAATGTAAATTAGTTCAACCATTGTGGGAGACAGTGTGGCCATTCCTCAAGGATCTAGAACCAGAAATACCACTTGACCCAGCAATCCCATTATTGGGTATATACCCAAAGGAATAAAAATCATCTTACTATGAAGATACATGCACACGTATGTTTATTGCAGCACTGTTTACAATAGCAAAGACATGGAACCAACTCAAATGCCCATCAATGATAGACAGGATAAAGAAAACGTGGTACATAATAGGCCATCAAAAACTATGCAGCCATAAAAAGGAATGAGATCATGTCCTTTGCAGGGACATGCATGAGGCTGGAAGCCATCATCCTTGGCAAACTAACACAGGAACAGAAAACGAAACGTTGCACGTTCTCACTCATAAGTGGGCGCTGAACATTGAGAACACATGGACACAGAGAGGGAAACAACACACACCAGGGCTTGTTGGGGTGGAGTGGGAGGGGAGGAAACTTAGGGGATGGGTCAATAGGTGCAGCAAACCACCATGGCAGACGTATACCTATGGAACAAAATCGCACGTTCTGCACATATGTCCCAATTTTTTTTTTTTTTTCAGAAGAAACAAAAGAGAGAGAGAATCACATACCTCATACATAGCTAAAGCCTTTGTAAGTAGGCTAGTTTTTGGTAGTATAATCTGAATGGTTCATCAGGTTTTATATTAGTATCATTTATTTGTTGACCTAAAAGGGAGAAGCTGAAGCAAAATTAACATGGAGAGAGTATTTGGGACAAGATTGAGGACTGTGGCCAGGGACACACTTCCAAGTTGCCTTGGGAAGGGCTCTGGCAAACAAAGGAGGGGCTCAGGTTTTTAAAGGAAAGGCAGGCTGGGTACGGTGGCTGATGCCTGTAATCCCAGCACTTTGGGAGGCCGAGGCAGGTGGATCATGAGGTCACGAGTTCGAGACCAGCCTGGCCAAGATGGGGAAACCTCGCCTCTACTAAAAATACAAAAAATAGCCAGACTCAGTGGCAGGCACCTGTAATCCCAGTTACTCAGGAGGCTGAGGCAGGAGAATTGCTTGAACCTGGGAGGCGGAGGTTGCAGTGAGCTGAGATCGCACCACTGCACTCCAGCCTGGGCGACAGAGCAAGACTCTGTCCAAAAAAAAAAAAAAAAAAAAAAAAAAAAAAAAAAAAAAAAAAAAAAAAAAAAAAAAAAAAAAAAAAAAAAAAAAAAAAAAAAAAAAAAAAAAAAAAAAAAAAAAAAAAAAAAAAAAAAAAAAAAAAAAAAAAAAAAAAAAAAAAAAAAAAAACAAAAAAAATAAAAAAAATAAAAAAAAAAAAACAAAAAAAAAAAAAAAAAAAAAAAAAAAAAAAAAAAAAAAAAAAAAAAAAAAAAAAAAAAAAAAAAAAAAATTCAATGGTATGCAATTTCAAAGAAACTCTGTGATAGCATGATTAAAACATCAGCTTAGAGCCAGACATACAGGGATTCAAATCTATCTGCCACTAATGAGCTGTGCAGTCTTGGGAAATAACTTAGATTCTCTGAGTTTCATAGTTGTTTTGTGTATGTGTATGTGTGTCTGTAAATTGATGACAATAATATCTGCTTTGTAAGTTGCATAGGAACGCTACATGAGCTAATATGCCCAAAATAAAGTACCAACTACTACTCTTAAAAATAAACCTATATAAACTGTAGTTACATACTAATACATAAAAGCAAAAAATGCATTGAGTATTATGTTTTTTTCCTATATTTTAACTTATTGAAATACATTACTTTTATAATTTATTGGATTGGATGTATATGCACTTTAAAATCACTAATAGAGGGGCACTAAAGCACCATATTTGTCTTCAAGAAATCTCATATATTTTTATGTAATATCTGTACAACTAATGAAAATACCTAAAAGGAAGCATTTGTTTGCTCAGAAAGCTAGTTGAGACAGGTTGACATAATACCAGTAGGTAAATTAACTTCAATGTTCTACTTTGTTGCAAAGTTTTAATTCTCTGTTTTCTAGGCAGGTATTTTGGAACTCATCCATGTGTAGAATGATCAGTTTGTACTTTGACCCTCTCCACCCTTCCCATACAATATTGCTCAAATCAAAAGATTCATAATAAGTACTTTTAGTCTTATTTTTTCTAAGTCTTTACATTTAAATTTTTAAACGTGAGAAGAAAAGAAACAATAAATAAAAACAAAAAATTCCTTCCACCTGGATATTTAGTAAAAGTAGCCCTTCCTATGTTCTCCCCTCATTCCTACACACACAGTTTTCCTGAATATTTTTTGCATTATGGTACAATACAAATAATATAAAATTTTCCATCTTGGCCATTTTTATAAACAGCATTGAAAATTATAGTCCAGCTCAATGGTATTAAGTACATTCATTCCTACACACATTTTAAAAAATTACAAGAAGGACTCTCTATGGCCTTAATATTTTGTTAATTTACTCAGCAGTTGGCTTAAACTGGAGAAAAGCAAGTGTCAAAAAGTTTCATTCTATGAGTTTCCAAAGGGTACTTATCTCCTTTGATGTCAAAAACTAGCCAACATTTCAGGAAGATTTCTCCTATTTCATTGAAACTAGTAGACAAATCCTTCAAGCACAGTCATTCTGCTTTTACTAACTCTTTCTTGAAGAGCAAAAGCAGGGTTGAAACTTTCCCAACCACATCATTTAACATTTCAGTACCTACTATGTGCCAAGTTTTACCTACAAAGCCTAATTATAGCAACAGTCTTCCAATTTAGGTGGTATTACATGCACTTTGTAGACAGGGAAATTGAAGGTCTATTTTAAGAGGCTTAACTAGAGCATGGTAGAACTGGGATTACAATCTAAATCTTTGGTCTACATGCCCACTGCTGATTCTACCCACCACAACTACCTTCTGAATGTTTGCAGCATCTTTCAAACAAACTCAGGTGTGGATATCCCACAGTCTGACTCCCGAAATGCCACACAACGCTGAATGTTCCTGATACAACTATTTATCTCAACCACTCTTTGGCATTTATTGCTTAAAAAAAGAACTACTCTTGAGTGGAGATGTGTTACATTCTTATGATTATATTTTAGACACGATTCCATTCTGGGTTATATTATTGGCTCTGGTAGATGATTTTCTTGTTTGATGGTGTACCTGCTAAACTAGCACATAAAGAGCAAGTCTGCAGTAAATAGGTATAGGTATAGTGTATATAATATACAGACCATATCTAGAGAAAGTAGAGTATATAAAATGTATAGAAGGTTAGTGCTAATTCTAGGGCTGGGGTGCTCACACGTACACTGCAGTTCCTCAGATGCTAGAAAGACCAAAGCCTTAGAGCAATAAGGAAGAATTCTTCAGGATCTGAAATTTGTTGAAAGGATAGAGTTTAAATAGTTCTGTGAGTGAATACAAAGAAACAGATAGATGATAGAGGATAGATGACAGACAGACACACAAACACAGCTTTGCTATTGGGAACCCTGAGGATAACTGACTTTCATTTGACTGAGGGATTGGGATTGATCCTCTTTCTTTCTCTCTCTTTCCGTCCCTCCCTCCCTCTCTTCCTTCCTTCCTTCCCTCCCTCCTTCCTTCCTTCCCTCCCTCCCTCCCTCGCTCCCTCCATCCCTCCTCTCCCTCCCTCCCTCCCTCCCTCCCTCCCTCCCTCCCTCCCTCCCTCCCTCCCTCCCTCCCTCCCTCCCTCCCTCCCTCCCTCCCTCCCTCCCTCCCTCCCTCTCCTCCCATTTTGGACAAAAATCTAAAATAGATTGCATATTTCCTTGTGTTCTGTTAAACTACATTGTTTATATGTCTGTCACTGAGCTAAACACACTAACTGTACTCACATTTCATCCTCACAGTCAACCTATGGAGTAGGTATGTCACCCTCATTTCACAAAAGAACCTGTGGCCTAAAGAAGCCAAAAACATGGTCCAGTTCTCATAACTAGAAGGAAGAGGTGAAGCCAGGATTGAAATGCAGGTCCTTCTGACCCTGTCACCCCCAACCTTGTTTCTTTACCTTACTATATTATCTCTCTGAATAATTTAAGTCTTTGTGATAATTCTGTATTCTAAACTTTAATATTGAATTGACCTGCATCATGATAGAGTGGGCCATCTGGCCCCATTTGTATATATGTAGTATTGTAGTCTAGGACCACTGCATACATATGTATTATCTAGGCCACTGAATATAAATACAAATGGTATTGTGGAAGACAGTGTGGTGATTCCTCAAGGATCTAGAACCAGAAATACCATTTGACCCAGCAATGTCATTACTGGATATATACCCAAAGGATTATAAATCATTCTGTGAAGACACATGCACACGTATGTTTATTGCAGCACTCCAAAGACATGGAACCAACACAAGTATCCATCAATGATAGACTGGATAAAGAATATGTGGCACATATACACCATGGAATTCTATGCAGCCATAAAAAAGAATGAGTTCGTGTTCTTTGCAGGGACACAGATGAAGCTGGAAACCATCATCCTTAGCAAATTAACACAGGAACAGAAAACCAAACACCGCATGTTCTCACTCATAAGTGGGAGGTTAACAATGAGAACCCAAGGACACGGGGAGGGGAACATCACACACTGGGGCCTGTTGGGGGTGGGGGCTTCCTTCCTTCCTTCCTTCCTTCCTTCCTTCCTTCCTTCCTTCCTTCCTTCCTTCCTTCCTTCCTTCCTTCCTTCCTTCCTTCCTTCCTTCCTTCCTTCCTTCCTTCCTTCCTTCCTTCCTTCCTTCCTTCCTTCCTTCCTTCCTTCCTTCCTTCCTTCCTTCCTTCCTTCCTTCCTTCCTTCCTTCCTTCCTTCCTTCCTTCCTTCCTTCCTTCCTTCCTTCCTTCCTTCCTTCCTTCCTTCCTTCCTTCCTTCCTTCCTTCCTTCCTTCCTTCCTTCCTTCCTTCCTTCCTTCCTTCCTTCCTTCCTTCCTTCCTTCCTTCCTTCCTTCCTTCCTTCCTTCCTTCCTTCCTTCCTTCCTTCCTTCCTTCCTTCCTTCCTTCCTTCCTTCCTTCCTTCCTTCCTTCCTTCCTTCCTTCCTTCCTTCCTTCCTTCCTTCCTTCCTTCCTTCCTTCCTTCCTTCCTTCCTTCCTTCCTTCCTTCCTTCCTTCCTTCCTTCCTTCCTTCCTTCCTTCCTTCCTTCCTTCCTTCCTTCCTTCCTTCCTTCCTTCCTTCCTTCCTTCCTTCCTTCCTTCCTTCCTTCCTTCCTTCCTTCCTTCCTTCCTTCCTTCCTTCCTTCCTTCCTTCCTTCCTTCCTTCCTTCCTTCCTTCCTTCCTTCCTTCCTTCCTTCCTTCCTTCCTTCCTTCCTTCCTTCCTTCCTTCCTTCCTTCCTTCCTTCCTTCCTTCCTTCCTTCCTTCCTTCCTTCCTTCCTTCCTTCCTTCCTTCCTTCCTTCCTTCCTTCCTTCCTAGCTTTAGGATAAATACCTAATGCATGTGGGGCTTAAAACCTAGATGACAGGTTGATAGGTGTAGCAAACCACCATAGCACATGTATACCTATGTAACAAACCTGTACACTCTGCACATGTATCCCAGAACTTAAAAATAAAACAAACAAAAAAACAAATGGTAAGCGTTTCTACCTATATTTAGTGACACAAGACTACAGTGCTTTTATGGGTTCATGACAGTTAATTTTTTTCTTTTCTATGCCCCCTTTTACTGAGCAGGAAGAGATGTGGTTCATAGAGTTAGAGAGGTGTATTCAATTCTAGCTCTGACACATACTATCATTGTGATCTCATTTTCTTCATCTTTAAAATGGATGTAACATTGCCTACTTTGAAGAGGATGAAAGGGGTAAAGTAGTTAAGTGTCTAACACTGCGACTGGCAATAGTAAGTTCTCGACCGATGTCAGTCATTATTATTATAGCATATCACTGCTGTCAGGTGGCTAACCCTATTTTCTCACTGCTATCAGTGTTCCTGTTATATCTGGCTCTTTAATAATTTGTAGAGTCTAATCTGTTTGGGCTTAGAAAACAGTTCCTGTATTGGTAACACTGCAAAAGGGACGTGTGCAGGGTATTGGCACAGAGACGGGAGTACAAAGTCAAGCCAGGAACAAAACAGGGGTAGAAATGCTGAGAAAACATGGTCACTGTTCCAACGCTCAGTCTGTGGATTTGAAACAGAATCAGAGACGTGACTGTGGCCAGATTTGGGGTAGCACAAGAGATAACAGTGGGAATGCCAAAGTCCATGGCTCCGTCTGGGTTTGCAGGCTGACAGGAGAAAATCAGAAGACAAAGCCCAGGGGTTCAGGAAAGACAGGCTTGCCTGGGAGCACTTCTTGTAGCCACTAGTTTGTGCTAACCCTCCTTTTGGAGCCTGGAATTTTCCCACAGCAAGTATACTTTTATATTTTTTGTAAGCACAATTCTCCAAAACTAGCATCTCTTACTCAGAAAATAAATTCTTGAGATCTGAAGTTAAGGTTCATAGATACTGAGTGAAGGCATAGGGAGCCTTTCCTTTAGCAATGACCATGAATTTTAATGTGTACATTTTGTTTGACTGACTTAGGTATCTTAGTCTTTATCATTACATTCTTAGCTAAATGATAAGTAAATGAATTTTCTTGAGCACATTTATGTGTAAATAAGGTTGCCAGATAAAACGCAGGATCTTTACTTAAATTTGAATTTCAGATAATAATTCAATTTTTAGAATAAGTATGTTTCAAATATTGTATGAGACATACTTATTCTAAAAAAGTATTCATTGTTTACCTGAGATTCAAATTTAACTGGGAATTCTGTTTTTTTTTTTTTTTTTTTTTTTTTTTTTTTTTTTTTTTTTTTTTTTTTTTTTTTTTTTTTTTTTTTTTTTTTTTTTTTTTTTTTTTTTTTTTTTTTTTTTTTTTTTTTTTTTTTTTTTTTTTTTTTTTTTTTTTTTTTTTTTTTTTTTTTTTTTTTTTTTTTTTTTTTTTTTTTTTTTTTTTTTTTTTTTTTTTTTTTTTTTTTTTTTTTTTTTTTTTTTTTTTTTTTTTTTTTTTTTTTTTTTTTTTTTTTTTTTTTTTTTTTTTTTTTTTTTTTTTTTTTTTTTTTTTTTTTTTTTTTTTTTTTTTTTTTTTTTTTACTAGCATCTCTTACTCAGAAAATAAATTCTTGAGATCTGAAGTTAAGGTTCATAGATACTGAGTGAAGGCATAGGGAGCCTTTCCTTCAGCAATGACCATGAATTTTAATGTATACATTTTGTTTGACTGACTTAGGTATCTTAGTCTTTATCATTACATTCTTAGCTAAATGATAAATAAATGAATTTTCTTGAGCACATTTATGTGTAAATAAGGTTGCCAGATAAAAGGCAGGATCTTTACTTAAATTTGAATTTCAGATAATAATTCAATTTTTAGAATAAGTATGTTTCAAATATTGTATGAGACATACTTATTCTAAAAAAGTATTCATTGTTTACCTGAGATTCAAATTTAACTGGGAATTCTGTTTTTTTTCTAAATCTGGAAACTCTACATATGAATGACTACAATAATATGAACAATAGTAATTATTGAGCACTTTCAGGAACAGTGATACTATTTTAACACACATTATCTTACTTAATTTTTACAACAATAGATCAACACAATTATTATTCTCATTTTCCAGTTATAAAACTGGAACTAGAAGGATTAATTTCTAACAGTTTGCAAATGGTAAAGCTAAAATTCAAACTCAGATCTGTCTGACTCCGTAAATAACACACACATATACTCTGTGTATATGGATGAGAAGATAAATGCACCTGTCCTGGCATTCTGTCATTTTTGGATATTTGGATTCCAGATGCAATTGTCATTTATTATTCCTTATGGTAAATTCATAAAATGCAACCATTTTATCTCTCTGTATGTTTTCTTTGATCACAAGGAGAAAACCCATTTTCTATTACTTGAGTTCAGACAGGCATGTGGCTGAGCTTTCTCAGCAGATGCCGGGTTTCCTGTGCAGTTTGAAGCTGTGTTTAGGTAACTCAAAGAAAGCCTTCTGGCCACCCTGCTTCTGATGGTGTCCTGCGAATACCTGACAGCAACAATGTCAATTTCTTACTCATTTTTGTTACTTACCTAGCATTAGGAAGTTTGCTGAGGTGAACATTATTTTAATGTTGTCCATTGGCCACTCTCCAGGAGCTAATTGTTGACAATTCTCCCTTGCCATTAAATAGTAAATATTACAAATAGGTGAGGCTAATAAACCACTTAAGAAAATGAATGTCATGTTATTGTGACATCTAATGATGAACATCTGAAGCTATGAAGGTTCCTAGACTTCTTTGCATTTTGGGATTTGTGAAGTTTTGCTTTTTTGCTGCAACTAACCTCTTCTAAATGGTTACTTAATCACTAGAAACTAAACTACTGCCTTCTAAATTAGAAAACTGTATTGACTTTTAGAGAATATATTATGAAGGACCAGAATCGATAAACTATAATTTACATTCCCTGTCGCCTCTTCTGTGGTTATTGACTTCTATTGGCAAAACACTCTGGAAGCATGTGCTATTAACATGACTGAAGCAATTATATGAGGCTTTTAAATAATGTCCAGCAACTGTAGTCTTTATTGCATTTAACATTAAGAATCTTTGGCAACTCAGGAGCTTATTATCATTAAATAAGTGATCCTTATCCTCACATATTATACAGAAATATTAGTTTTAAAATATTTTTTAAAAGAAGTAGTTTTTAGCTAATTCTTTAAAAAATAAAAGCAGTAGAAAAATGTAATTTCTTAAAAATGATCTATGGTTTTTGTCTGCATGATATTCATAACCATTTAAATCCTTTCGTATAAAAGTTGGTCAGTATTTCAGTTATTTTATTGCTATTGTCTGTCTTTATATAGATCACAACAAAAATATCAGAATTTTATTTCTTGAGTTCGGATTTCATATTTGAAAATATATGTAATTGAACTGTATTATTTTCAACTACTTGAGTCTTGTATAGAAATAGTCAAATGATTCATTGAATTTTTCACTTTTCATCTGGATGTTTGTGTTTTATGTCAATACAGTCACAGCTTGAATTTACTATGATAAACTGTGGCAAGATGCAACTATCTCTCATATGACATCAAAGTGTTTGAAGGGAAATGAGTGTACCAGTTTCTTCGCAAAATCTGCAAAAAAAATTTGCCAAATTTGCTAATTTCAGATGCAAAAATCTGACTGGATCTGAGATAGCAATTGTGAAATATTCGAAATGGAATCGGGGATCCCATGGTAAAAGAAAAATAATTTCTCAAGTTTTCGAGGTACAAAGTAGGCAATAGTGTCTTGAACTTGTCGGCATGATTATCAGGAGATTGGGAACACATGTATTCCTGTTATGATTATCTCAAACATCACAGAACAGCTAACAAGCTTCTCAGATGTCATCCCTTGCATTCTTCTTAAGGTACGTTTTTATACCCTGACAATGATGTTTACACACTAAAGCACATGACATTTAGTTTCATTAGGTTAACTGGACACAATCCAGTAGAAAGCAATACTTTTTAATAACCAGGTATAAAACTTTAAAGAAAAAATTACCAACTGGTGCCAATATGAGAAAATGGAGAATAACAACAACAACAGCAACAGCTAACACTACTGTGGTTACAAAAATAATATTAATACTTTGAGTGTTTACTATTTTTTTCTCTCTTCTCTGCCTTTTATTTTAAACAATATCTTTATGAAATTGCAAATTGCAGGACCATAGATATTATTACAGTTTTTGGAGAAACCAGAAAGATAGAGAAAGGATATATAATAAACTCCTGCCATGATCTTAATTTTTTTCAATGTAACCTTTTGAGATAAAGAAGTCTTAACCTATAGATCATGTTTTATTTCACATAGAATGAATTAAATACTCAAGAGCTCTCTATGAAGAAGGCAAATATTCCCACATACTTAACCTCATATATCTTTATTCTTTCTTTGTTTTCGTGAAATGAGTGCGTTTTTAACAACAATTAGAACATCTTTTAAAAACTGTGTTATGAAGAATCTCAAACATATACAAAAGGAGAGAATTGTATAGTGAACTACTATGTACTAAATGTGAACTTCCCTGTTGTCAATAGGACATGACTGATTATTTTGTTTTTATTGTCAATTACTTACCTCATTCTTGCTCCCATTAGGTTGAGTTCCTGACATCATACTGGCTTTTTTTTTTTTTTTTTTTTTTTTTTTTTTTTTTTTTTTTTTTTTTTTTTTTTTTTTTTTTTTTTTTTTTTTTTTTTTTTTTTTTTTTTTTTTTTTTTTTTTTTTTTTTTTTTTTTTTTTTTTTTTTTTTTTTTTTTTTTTTTTTTTTTTTTTTTTTTTTTTTTTTTTTTTTTTTTTTTTTTTTTTTTTTTTTTTTTTTTTTTTTTTTTTTTTTTTTTTTTTTTTTTTTTTTTTTTTTTTTTTTTTTTTTTTTTTTTTTTTTTTTTTTTTTTTTTTTTTTTTTTTTTTTTTTTTTTTTTTTTTTTTTTTTTTTTTTTTTTTTTTTTTTTTTTTTTTTTTTTTTTTTTTTTTTTTTTTTTTTTTTTTTTTTTTTTTTTTTTTTTTTTTTTTTTTTTTTTTTTTTTTTTTTTTTTTTTTTTTTTTTTTTTTTTTTTTTTTTTTTTTTTTTTTTTTTTTTTTTTTTTTTTTTTTTTTTTTTTTTTTTTTTTTTTTTTTTTTTTTTTTTTTTTTTTTTTTTTTTTTTTTTTTTTTTTTTTTTTTTTTTTTTTTTTTTTTTTTTGTTTTTTTTTTTTTTTTTTTTTTTTTTTTTTTTTTTTTTTTTTTTTTTTTTTTTTTTTTTTTTTTTTTTTTTTTTTTTTCAGGGCATTAATTATGAAAATGACATTTAAGACTATCCTGTCTTATTAATGATGCTTACTTTTTTGCTCATAAGTATGAAGAGTGAGAATTGGAAGTAGATAATATTACGGTTGTTATCACTTAACAGGTACCTAATTTAATTAGAATAATAGAAAAAAGTTAGAGTTTTCTTGTTTGCTTGCTTGTTACAGAATGTGCTAAACAATGCAAACTACTTTTTTGCTCTTCTGAATAAACAGGTGCTCTTAATAACCCTGATTCTCCAATAAATATACATTTTTTTTGCCTTTGTAAAGGAAGTAGAATTGCAACTCATACCTTCAGTTGAATCTTATAATATGCTTAGCAATTGAAGTTGCTTTCATAAATAAATTTTCTGTTAAAATTCTGTACAGAGGAAATAATGAACCATGCTATCATTATTGCCTTCTTCATCTAACAATAGGTCTCTAAGCAAAGTTCCTGTGGGCAATGGACGTCTTTACCCTAGGAACACCGCTAAAGCCTATATGTCACTTAATATGTGCTAGGCACAATTATAAGCACTTGTGTACATTAACTTATTTAATCCTCCTAACAACCTTAAAGGAAGTTACTATTATTATGATATCCATTTTACAGAAAAGGAAATTGAGACATAGAAAGGTTAAATGACATCTTGGCTGGCACACAGCTAGTTGTGGTGGGACTAAGATTTGAATTGAGGCAGTCTGACTCCATAGATTTATTTTTATCCACTATGCTATACTGCCTAATAAGCATAGAGCATGTCAGTGGTTGCCTGGGAGTTAGTTGTTTGATGTAAATTATGGAAATTTTCTAAATCTTGATTGTGGTGGTGGCAACATGAGTGTATTCATTTGTCAAAACTCATCAAACTGTGCATGCAAAATGGATGCATTTTATTAGATGTAAATTATACCTCAATTGATAGTCCTTCATACAGTGAATTTTGGTAACCTTTACTGGATGGTAGATTTTGTTAGTTTTTTAGTACAGTGCACTTTATATGACCTAACTGATATATAAAGAATAAGGTACTCAAAAATTAACAAATACACATCACTTTGGAATGGTATGGAATAATTAGTGAAATTTACCACATAGGGGGATCACACAGTGTGTCTGCACTGTAGACGAGCTTCAGATCTGTTATATCCTTACTAGTTTTTTGTCTGCTTGCTCTATAATGACACAGAGACCAATATTAAACTAGTTATGAGTTTGTTTTTCCTTTTCATCCTGTCTCTTTTGTCTTCCTGTAATTTCAATCATTTTTATTAGTTACAAATAAAAGTTCTATTAGTTACAAATAATAGATTTTTTAGCATGGTTATGTTTTATACTGGGTTGATTTCTTTATCATCAAGAATAATTAAAAATCATCTCTCTTGATTTCTAGTCATGCCTTTTGATGTAAAGTCTTAAAATTTTATTAATATAGCCACACCACCATTCTTTGCTTAATATTTGCATGACATATCTTTTTTTTTTTTTTTTTTTTTTTTTTTTTTTTTTTTTTTTTTTTTTTTTTTTTTTTTTTTTTTTTTTTTTTTTTTTTTTTTTTTTTTTTTTTTTTTTTTTTTTTTTTTTTTTTTTATCTTTTTTTTTTTTTTGAGACAGAGTGTCACTCTGTCACCAAGGATGGAGTGCAGTGCACGATCTCGGCTCACTGCAACCTCTGCCTCCTGGGTTCAAGCGATTCTCATGCCTCAGCCTCCCAAGCATCTGGGATTACAGGCATGAATCACCGTGCCTGACCTTCCCTCTGCCTTTTTCCCATTGCCCCATCAGGGCAGAAGGTAGCTGCAGTGAGCGCCCTGGGACCAGGTGGCTGCATTCTTGATGACTGTGCTGTTTGTGCGGAGCTGCCTCTTCCTGGAGGAGAAGGCGGAGTGGACCTGGCTAACCTGGGCTCCCTTTTCCTGGCCACAGGAGCTGACATGATGAGTGACACGAGTTCTGGAAGCTTGGAGGTGAGCCCTGGCAGCCGGGAGACTTCATTTGCCACCGTGTCTCCTGCAGAGAGCGGCTGCAGCTGGGAGGATGGTGACACCTGCAGTGAGTGCAGCTACAGCGGGTCAGGCGCCAGCGGCTCATCTTTTGAGGAGCTGGACCTGGAGGGTGAGGTGCTCTTGGAAGAACCACGGCTGGACCCTGAGACTGAGCTCTTGCAGGCTACCAAGTGGCCCTGAGAGCCCAGTACCCCGAGAAGAGCAAGGAGTAACCCATGACCAGCCCCCCACCTCTGTGCAGCAGGTTGAGTGTTTCTGGGGACTTCTCCAACCTGCTCGTGCTTCAGTCCCTCCTCAAGCGGGGACTTGGTTTGGGCCAGGGCAGGGGCACTCTGTGTGGGGAGGGTGGAGAGGGGCCTCCTGCTCCACTCTGCAGTCCTCATGCCCTGTGGGTGATGTTCTGTAGCTGGCCCTGGACTCAGCTCTCTCCAAGCCTGAAATGGGTGTGGTGGAACGTAGGGGTGTCTCTCTGTTCTCCCTCAGCTCCTCAAGGCAGGGCTGAGTGGCCCTTAATAGGAATGGGGGAAGAGCAGCAGGCTTTGTGGAGGTGCAGGGAGCTGAGCTAGTTCAGCATGGGAGGAGGAGTGCACAGCCACTGTCTCCCGATCTGGATTCCTGCACACAGTGGGTCTGAGCCTGGGTTCCCCCTTGCCACCCCCACTGCATTCAGTGCCTCTGATCTAGGGAGATGGACCCAGGGGTTGCTCCTGGACAAGGCAGATGAAGGAGCTGCTTGCCTGGAGGACGCATTGCGGATGGAAGGAGCAGGTTAGAAGGGGTTTGGGCCATCAGCCCAGCTCAGCACTGGTTTGGGGCTCCCCAGCCACCAGCAGAGTGGTCCCCTTTGCTGTCTTGTGGCTCAGGAAGCACCAATAACGTGTCTGACATTTGGATTACTTTTCTTGTATATATTTTTGCATTTTTAAAATCGTTTATCCTTCTGAGCTTTAGTCTAAAAATTTTATGTTAATCTGTATTTCAGTTCACAAAGTCAATGATTCTACTCTGTCTCATCTGCGATCATGTCCCTTCATCAAGTGTGTTATTTTGTTTTTCATTTCTAGAATTTCCATGTGAAATTCTTTACTCATTTTATTCATTTTTTATTGTTTTTCAACTTTTATTTTAGACTCTTGGGAATTTTACGTGCAAGTTTGTTACCTAAGTATACTGCATGATGCTGAGGTTGGGGTATGAATGATCTCACCACCCAAGTGGCGAGCATAGTACCCAACAGTTACTTTTTCAACTCTTGTCCCACTCCTCACCTCCCCCCTCTAGTAGTCCTGAGTGTGTATTTTTGCCATGTTTTTTGCCCTGTGACTTTTTATTGATATTTAAATTCTCTGGTAAAATTCTCTATCTTTTCATCTATTTTTCATCTTTCTCTTTGTTTTTGGCTCTGAGAAGTTTTGCTATGATATGTCTAGGTTTCATCTCACTTGTATTCATCCTGAGAGTGCAATGAGCTTCTCGAATCTGTGGCTTGATGGCTTTCATCAATCATTTTCTCTTCAAATACAGCTTTTGCTTGATTCTCCCTCCTCTCCTCTGGTATTCCAATAACGTGTCTGACATTTGGATTACTTTTCTTGTATATATTTTTGCATTTTTAAAATCGTTTATCCTTCTGAGCTTTAGTCTAAAAAATTTTATGTTAATCTGTATTTCAGTTCACAAAGTCACGATTCTACTCTGTCTCATCTGCGATCATGTCCCTTCATCAAGTGTGTTATTTTGTTTTTCATTTCTAGAATTTCCATGTGAAATTCTTTACTCATTTTATTCATTTTTTATTGTTTTTCAACTTTTATTTTAGACTCTTGGGGTACACGTGCAAGTTTGTTACCTAAGTATACTGCATGATGCTGAGGTTGGGGTATGAATGATCTCACCACCCAAGTGGCGAGCATAGTACCCAACAGTTACTTTTTCAACTCTTGTCCCACTCCTCACCTCCCCCCTCTAGTAGTCCTGAGTGTGTATTTTTGCCATGTTTTTGCCCTGTGACTTTTTTATTGATATTTAAATTCTCTGGTAAAATTCTCTATCTTTTCATCTATTTTTCATCTTTCTCTTTGTTTTCTTGAGTGTATTAGTTATAATGATTTAATGTCCTTGTTGAATAATCCCAATACCTGGATCACCTGTGGATCTCTTTTTATCGACTGTTTTATTCTCGTGGTGTGGTGTTAGGTCATATAGTCTTGTGTTTTGGTATGCCTGGTTCTTAGTCTGTTTAGGCTGTTATAAGAAACTACCATAGACTGGGTAGTTTAAACAACAAGCATTTATTTCTTACAGTTCTGGAGGGTGGACATCCAAGGTTAGGGTTCCAGCATGGTTGGGTTCTTGGTAAGTGCCAGCTCTTGGTATGCAGATGGTTGTGTCCACACTGTATTCTCACATGGAGGGGAGAGGTGGCTCTAGGCTCTTCATCCCCTTATAAGGATCCTAATTCCATCATCATGACCTAATCATCACCTAAAAGCCCCACATTCTTATTCTATGACATTGAGGGTTAAGATTTCAACATACAAAATTTGAAGAATACAAACATTAAGTTTATAACAGCTGGTAGGTTTTTTATTCAATGTCTAACATCATATATGAAAATTATAAAATATTGATCATATTATCATCTCCAAAGAGCAGAAGGAGGGCCTGATCCTCTTAATCCAGTCAGAAACTAAATTGAAGACCAAATTGAAGTCGTGTTAAGGCTCTATCTAGATTTCTTTCATATCCGCTTCTAGGATGTCGTTCCCAAGGTGTTCTGATTGAGGTCCAGGATGCTTCCTAGGTTCCATCCCTTTATGTGTCTAGAAGTTAAAGTCTGTTTCCTAAGCACTGTGAGACTGCTAAAAACTCCTTGTTTTCCAAAAGCATTTTGCTTGGCTTCTTAGATTCCTTTCCCCACATAGCTGTAGAATTCAACCAACATCATCAAGGAAACCCACCAAGTACTGGATGTTGTTTGCCGTCCCCCAATTTCTCACTAGAATCCCATCCCCTCAAGCCTCTAAATTTTGTCTCTCCAACCTCATGAGATGGCCTGATGTTCTGATGGTCTTTCTGCCTCTTTAGCAGGGGCAGCTTCTTGGCCTTTTCCCTGAATCTTCAGCCTCTTGCTCTATGCACAAAACTGACAAGTGCACTAAGGGGGAAAACAAAACAAAACAACAACAAAAACAACAACAACAACAACACTCAGCTGTGAATTGTCCACTTGGCTCCCCAAGCCGTTAGTCCTTCCCAAGACCTCGAACTTTCATGTCCTGTTTGCCCTTGGCAGCAGTCTGATGGCCACAGGCTTATTCTATCGCTTGGCTATCTAGTTGTGTTCAGCAGAGGCTTTGGTTTAATGCAAGATGCTGCATCATGCCCTATTATGAATCTTTGCATTCCAGAGAAAACAGCATCAAACAATTCAAAGTAGCAATATATAGAATAACAAACAATTCAGGCCGGGCGCAGTGGCTCATGTTTGTAATCCCAGCACTTTGGGAGGCCGAGGCGGGCGGATCATGAGGTCAGGAGATCGAGACCACGGTGAAACCCTGTCTCTACTAAAAATACAAAAAATTAGCCGCACGTGGTGGCGCACCTGTAGTCCCAGCTACTCGGAGAGGCTGAGGCAGGAGAATGGCGTGAACCTGGGAGGCGGAGCTTGCAGTCAGTGAGCCGAGATTGCGCCACTGCACTCCATCCTGGGCGACAGAGTGAGACTCCGTCTCAAAAAAAAAAAAAAAAAAAAAAAAAAAAAAAAAAAAAAAAAAAAAAAAAAAAAAAAAAAAAAAAAAAAAAAAAAAAAAAAAAAAAAAAAAAAAAAAAAAAAAAAAAAAAAAAAAAAAAAAAAAAAAAAAAAAAAAAAAAAAAAAAAAAAAAAAAAAAAAAAAAAAAAAAAAAAAAAAAAAAAAAAAAAAAAAAAAAAAAAAAAAAAAAAAAAAAAAAAAAAAAAAAAAAAAAAAAAAAAAAAAAAAAAAAAAAAAAAAAAAAAAAAAAAAAAAAAAAAAAAAAAAAAAAAAAAAAAAAAAAAAAAAAAAAAAAAAAAAAAAAAAAAAAAAAAAAAAAAAAAAAAAAAAAAAAAAAAAAAAAAAAAAAAAAAAAAAAAAAAAAAAAAAAAAAAAAAAAAAAAAAAAAAGATGTACATTTGGCTATATTTCAAAATAACAGCATTTTAGTCAGGGTTCTCCAGAGAAGCATATATATAGCTATACACACACACAATCTCCAATGTACAGTATTTTGTTACAGCAGCCTGTGTGAACTAAGACAATGAAGAAAAGTTAGCAAAAGATGAAGCAATTTCCTAACCATTTAAAATTTCAAAATATAATAATAAGTTTGTAACTTTTCTCATTTATTATACCAAAACAAATTTCAAGTAGATCCAAGATTTAAGGAAAATTTGAAAATCACCAAAAAAGAGCATAGAATATTATTTATAAGTGTAAAAATCATTACTATGCCTCATGAAATAATCAGGAAAGGAAAAGATGGATGCGTTGACTATTAAAAATTGTAAACTGTTCAATTGTAAAAATTATAAACAAAGTCAAAGCAAAATGAGAAAATGGGAACAGTTATGTACAGCACATATGATGAACAAAAAGCTAATTTTACTTAATATACACAAAACTGAAAAAATTAACAATCATCCATAAAATGGTAAAAAAAATCCATGAACAGATATTTCACCGAAAAGGGAAAGAAATACTAACAGTCAAAAAACATATAAAAGAATTTTTTTTAGTCTAGATTTTTTAAAAAACTAAACAAGAATGTATTATGATGCTCAAACACTTAAAAGTTAAATAAAATAATTCAACTTTTTATAGAGCAGTTTGCCAAAATTACTCAGAATTAAAGGCATATATTATTTGACTCAGAGATTTCACTTCTAAGAATTTATCATACACATATATTCCCAGAGATTTCCCTTCTAATAACTTATTACACAGAAATATTCCCGTAATTCTACAAAGTATATTCAAATATTCCAATTACAGAGTCATGTGAAATAGCAAATGAATAAGCAACTTATATATCTACCAATAAGAGACTGGTTAATAAATAATACTATATTTATTAATAGAATATCATGCAGTCAGTAAAACGAATGAGAAGTGAGTCACTGAAGAAAACTATCAAAGCTAAATCGTTAACAAAAAAGCAAGTTGCAGAAAAATTTGTATACATGTTTTCATTTTTTCTTTTGGCAACAAAAATAAAAAAACCTTATTAGGCTTATATGTGCATAGACATTTTCTGAAAACAAGCATGAAAAATTGTAAACATTGCTTTTTGGAGACTGAGCTTTGGGGTTCAATAGTGGAGGACAATATCTTCTTTTGTACTTTGCATTATTCTATAGCATTTGAAATTTTCTAAAACACATATTTACTTTTATGATTAACTTTTCAAGCTATCTTAAAATGATATGGTAATGCTAAGTTTCAAGTTTTATGCTAATTTTCATCAATAATTTATTCCTCTCATCATTATTCTTGCTTTAAAAGAAATCTCAGTGCTCCCCTCATGTGTGAAAAATTTCCGATTTTAAAAACATGAAAATCAAATGATGTAAATGGAGAAGTGCCTTTAAAATTTTAAGGGAAGAAAAAGAGATATGTTGATTTTGTTTAAGTTTACACATATTGCCAGACAGTTTTTAAATAATTGGATGACATTAGGGCTTGCCTGTTATTGCCATGTCTAAGACCACCTAAAAGATTAGAGCCTTCTGAGAGCTAAGCACCAGCAACTAAGGTCCTTAGTAAACTGAGGGTTCCAGCAGATAACTCTTGTCTTTACTGGAGTCCTAGCTATGAGGGAAAGTTTTTTACTTATTATTTTTCATTTATTTAACCAATATGCATTCAGTGCTTGCTTGTGTAATATATTAATACTAGGCCAGGCACTGGGTATATAGTGCTGAATATTAATAAAGGTGTCTACATTAAGATCGCTGACAAAGTCTACAAAAATAAACAATGGGGAAGGATATCCTATTTAATAAATGGTGCTGGGAAAACTGGCTAGTCATATGCAGAATGAAACTGGACCCCTACTTCTCACCGTATACAAAAATTAACTCAAGGTAGATTAAAGGCTTACGTGTAAGACCTCAGAATATAAAAATCCTAGAAAAAAAAAAAAAAAAAAAAAAAAAAAAAAAAAAAAAAAAAAAAAAAAAAAAAAAAAAAAAAAAAAAAAAAAAAAAAAAAAAAAAAAAAAAAAAAAAAAAAAAAAAAAAAAAAAAAAAAAAAAAAAAAAAAAAAAAAAAAAAAAAAAAAAAAAAAAAAAAAAAAAAAAAAAAAAAAAAAAAAAAAAAAAAAAAAAAAAAAAAAAAAAAAAAAAAAAAAAAAAAAAAAAACGGGAAAAACTCTTCTGGACATTGGCCTAAGCAAGGAATTTATGACTAAGACCTCAAAAGTGTAAAAATTGACAATTGAGACCTAATTAAACTGAAGAGCTTCTGCACAGCCAAAGAAACTATCAACAGACTAAACAGACAACCTAAAGAATGGGAGAAAATATTTGCAAACTATGTATCTGACGAAGGTCAAATATCCAGAAGCTATAAGGAACATAAACAAATCAACAACAACAACAACAAAAACAACAACAACAACAACAACAACAACAACAACAACAACAACAACAACAACAACAACAACAACAACAACAACAACAACAACAACAACAACAACAACAACAACAACAACAACAACAACAACAACAACAACAACAACAACAACAACAACAACAACAACAACAACAACAACAACAACAACAACAACAACAACAACAACAACAACAACAACAACAACAACAACAACAACAACAACAACAACAACAACAACAACAACAACAACAACAACAACAACAACAACAACAACAACAACAACAACAACAACAACAACAACAACAACAACAACAACAACAACAACAACAACAACAACAACAACAACAACAACAACAACAACAACAACAACAACAACAACAACAACAACAACAACAACAACAACAACAACAACAACAACAACAACAACAACAACAACAACAACAACAACAACAACAACAACAACAACAACAACAACAACAACAACAACAACAACAACAACAACAACAACAACAACAACAACAACAACAACAACAACAACAACAACAACAACAACAACAACAACAACAACAACAACAACAACAACAACAACAACAACAACAACAACAACAACAACAACAACAACAACAACAACAACAACAACAACAACAACAACAACAACAACAACAACAACAACAACAACAACAACAACAACAACAACAACAACAAAATAGTAAAGTCATGGAATCAACCTAGATGCTGGTGAATGGTTGACTGGACAAAGAAATGTAGTACATATACACCATGGAATAGCCATAAAAATCACGTCCTTTGCAGCAACATGGATGCAGCTAGAGGCCATTATACTAAGTTAATCAACACAGAAACAGAAAATAAAATACTGCCCAGTTATAAGTGGGAGCGAAACAATGGGTACATACTGACATAGAGATGGAAACAGTAGACACTGGGGACTCCCAAAGAGGCAGGGATGATGGAGAGAAAGGGTTGCAAAACTACCTGTTGGTTACTATGTTTACTATTTGGGTGATGGGTACAACAGAATCCCAATCCCAAACGTTATGGAATATATCTATGTAACAAACATGCTTATGTATCCCCGAGTCTAAAATCAATCAAACAAAAGAAAAAGCAAAAAAATTAAGCATAGTACTAAGTATATTTCATATATTATCTCATGTCTTCTCATAATGGTTCTGTGATATGGATTCTATTTTTACACTTTTTAACAAGAAAAAAATTAGGGCTGAGGTTGTTTAGGTTGCTCACGATTACATAGTTAATAAGTGATGATCTTGGAGTTTGACATCAAATTCCAAAACATGTGCCTCTAAATATTATTATGCACTGTCTTCAAAAGTGCAAGTAATCTCCCCAAGTAAGAGATGTGGCCTAGAGAGCACATGTGCACAGGATACTAAGGAATGTACAGGAAGGTGAGTATGCACAGGATAGTAAAGGGTGTACAGGTTGGTGAGTTTGCAGAGGATAGTAAGGGATGTACAGATTGGTGAGTTTGCCCAGGATGGTAAGGGATGTACAGATTGGTGAGTTTGCACAGGGTGGTAAGGGAAGTACAGGATGGTGGGTTTGCACAGGATAGTAAGGGATACACAGGATGGTGGGTTTGCACAGGATAGTAAGGGATACACAGGATGGTGGGTTTGCACAGGATAGTAAGGGATGCACAGGATGGTGGGTTTACACAGGATGGTGGGTTTACACAGGATAGTAAGGGATGCACAGGATGGTGAGTTTGCACAGGATAGTAAGGGATGCACAGGATGGTGGGTTTGCACAGGATAGTAAGGGATACACAGGATGGTGAGTTTGCACAGGATAGTAAGGGGTGTGCAGGATGGTGAGTTTGCACAGGATACTAAAGGATGTACAGGAAGGTGGGTTTGCACAGGGTACTAAGGGATACACAGGATGGTGGGTTTGCACAGGATAGTAAGGGATGTACAGGATGGTGAGTTTGCACAGGATAGTAAGGGATGTACAGGATGGTAAGTTTACTGGGATAGTAAGGGATGCACAGGATGGTGAGTTTGCACAGGATGGTGGGTTTACACAGGATAGTAAGGGATGTACAGGATGGTGAGTTTGCACAGGATAGTAAGGGATGTACAGGATGGTGAGTTTGCACAGGATAGTAAGGGATACACAGGAAGGTGGGTTTGCACAGGATGGTGGGTTTACTGGGATAGTAAGGGATGCACAGGATGGTGAGTTTGCACAGGATAGTAAGGGATACACAGGATGGTGGGTTTGCACAGGATAGTGAGTTTGCACAGGATGGTGAGTTTGCACAGGATGGTGAGTTTACTGGGATAGTAAGGGATGTACAGGATGGTGAGTTTACTGGGATAGTAAGGGATGCACAGGATGGTGGGTTTACACAGGATAGTAAGGGATACACAGGATGGTGGGTTTGCACAGGATGGTGAGTTTGCACAGGATAGTAAGAGATGTTATCTCCTTAAGTGGCAGAGATCACATAGTCGTATGCATTGAAACCCATTTCCTTGGCCTCAGAGCTCATAGCTAAGCACCATTTCTGAACCTCCTGTACAATTAAATGGGGCCAACAGAGTGTGGGCAAAACTGACAAACTCCCCTTCAATCCCTGGTGCTACCTCTCTCCTGTGATCCTCCATACGTTTTTCCCTCATATCCCTGCTGCATACAGCAGATACAGTCCAGGAATCTGAGGGCTTGGAAAGTGATGGAGCCACTTCATTAGAAGAGCCTGGGCCCTGCATCCCCACTAGGAAGTCTGCCCCTGCAAACCTGAGCTGAGCTAATTGAACTGTGTATGACTGTGAAATAAACTTTTTGTGTGTGTGATAAACCTCTGAGATTTTCGTGATGTTAGGGCAATTAGCATACCTGACAAATTAAACACTATTATTTAAGCTGAGTCTTGAGGGATGAGATGGAAGTTTTATGTGAATGGGTGTTTTAAAGAGAGGAAACAGCGTGTGCAAAAGATCTGAGGCAGGAAGGAAACCACCATGTACAATAAGCTGAAAGATGCCAGTGTGCCTGAAACTTTAGTGAGTGAGGGTGATGAGGCTGTTAAGAGAGGGTTGCTGCCTGACCAGACAGGTCTTTGCAGATCATAAGAGTGAGAAATTTATTCAAACGCAATGGAAAGAGATTAAGGAATCATGGTGGATGGGAGGCAGGACTAGATTGCAGCTCTGGACAGAGCAGCATGCAGAGGCTTGCATTGTGAATTTTAGCTCCAGATTGACTGCAAGAACAAACCAGCAATCCCAAGAGAACCCACAGACCCTCTGAAGGAAGTGGATCCTCAAGGTGGTGCATCTGGAGTTGTTTGTTCCTCCTGGTGGGTTCGTGGTCTTGCTGGCTTCAGGAGTGAAGCTGCAGACCTTAGTGGTGAGTGTTACAGCTCATAAATGCAGTGTGGACCCAAAGAGTGAGCAGTAGCAAGATTTATTGCAAAGAGTGAAAGAACAAAGCTTCCACAGTGTGGAAGGGGACCCGAGCAGTTGCCACTGCTGGCTCGGGCAGCCTGCTTTTATTCTCTTATCTGGCCCCACCCACATCCTGCTGATTGGTCCATTTTACAGAGAGCTGATTGGTCCGTTTTGACAGGGTGTTGATTGGTGCATTCATAATCCCTTAGCTAGACATAAAGGTTCTCCAAGTCCCCACCAGATTAACTAGATCCAGAGCGGCGATTGGTGCATTCACAAACCCTGAGCTAGACACAGGGTGCTGATTGGTGTGTTTACAAACCTTGAGCTAGATACAGAGTGCTGATTGGTGTATTTACAATCCCTTAGCTAGACATAAAGATTCTCCAAGTCCCCACTAGACTCAGGAGACCAGCTGGCTTCACTCAGTGGATCTCGCACCGGGGCCGCAGGTGGACCTGCCTGCCAGTCCCGAGCTGTGCGCCCGCACTCCCCCACCCTTGGACAGTTGATGGGAATGGGGGCCGTGGAGCAAGCAGTCGCGCTGGTTGGGGAGGCTCGGGTCGTGCAGGAGCCCATGGCGGCCGGTGGTCGGGAGGCTCAGGCGTGGCAGGCTGCAGGTCCCAAGCCCTGCCCTGCAGGGAGGCAGCTAAGGCCCGGCGAGAAATCAAGTGCAGCAGCTGCTGGCCCAGGTGCTAAGCCCCTCACTGCCCACCGGCTGCACTGAGTGTGGGGCCCGCCGAGCCCAGGCCCACCCGGAACTCAACGCTGGCCCGCAAGCACCGCACAGCCCTGGTTCCCACCCGCGCCTCTCTCCACACCTCCCTGCAAGCTGAGGGAGCCGGCTCCAGCCTTGGCCAGCCCAGAAAGGGGCTCCCACAGTGCAGCGGCAGGCTGAAGTTCTCTTCAAGCACCACCAGAGTGGGCACCAAGGCCAAGGAGGTGCTGAGAGCCAGCAAGGGCTGTGAGGGCTGCCAGCACACTGTCACCTCTCAAAACTACTATAAGGCCATAGTCACCAAAACAGCATGGTACTGATATAAAAAGAGGCACATAGATCAATGGAACAGAATAGAGAACTCAGAAATAAACCCAAATACTTACAGACAACTGATCTTCAACAAAGCAAACAAAAGCATAAAGTGGGGAAAGGACACCCTTTTCACCAAATGGTGCTGGGATAATTGACAAGCCACATGTAGGAGAATGAAACTGGATCCTCATCTCTCACCTTATACAAAAAATCAACTCAAGATGGATTAAGGACTTAAACCTAAGACTTGAAACTATAAAATTTCTAGAAGAGAACATTGGAGAAAACTTTCTAGACATTGGCTTAGGGAAGAGTGTGAGGGGGATGAGGGATAAAGACTACAAATATGGTGCAGTGTATACTGCTCGGGTGTTGGATGCACCAAAATCTCACAAATCACTACTGAAGAACTTACTCGTGTAACCAAGTACTACCTGTATCCCAATACCCCAGTAGCTTACGCAAAAATAAAAAAATAAAAACAAATGCAATGGAATGCCATCAGTATGTTTTATGCAGGGAGGTGTCACGATTAACATTACTAAAATATTACCCTGACTTCTAGCATAGAGTGGATAAGAAGAAACAAGACTACAAATGGGAACAGGACATGTTACATAATTTGTGAGTTCTAGTGCAAAATGAAAATGTGCTCCCCTTGATCAAAAATTATTAAAAATTCAAGACAGCAACAGCAGAGCATTAAACAAAACTCAGGGCTCTTTTAAATGCAGGGCCTAGGTGACTGCACAGGTCTCATGCCCATGGGATTGTTCTGAATAGGTAGCTCAGTTAAGAGGCTCATAGAGAAATCTAGAAAAGAGATGTTAGTGACTTAGGCTATCCTGTTGGCAATGAAAATGAAGAGAAGTGCACGGATTTAAGACGTATTTTAGTGAAAGAATAGACAGATGTTTTAAATTCATGAAATGGTGACATGTCCTGAGAAAAGGAAGAGTCAGTGATGACGTTCCATGTTTCTGTGGCTTGGCTTTGGGTGTTTATGCATTGGGAGAAGTAGGCACTTTTGCCAATCTTTACAGACTGGCTTTGGCAGGAAGAGCCCTTCATCTGTCAGCTCATCTAGAGATTCGAGGTAGGTTAGCTGGCAGGGCCCACGAGCAAGCTTGCTTTTGGAGTTCTTGGGCAGGCTGGCCCAGTGTCTGGGTCAGTGGGCAGGTGGGCCTGGAGCTTGTATCTGCAGGGGCTGGCTCGGTGTCAGGATTTTCTGGGTCTGGTGCTGGGGTTGGTGGTGAAGTTGGGTACTCATTTCACTCTTTTTTCCCCATAAGAAGGGTATGTCTCTCTGAGCTGCACTATGTGGGCTTGGAGGAGGGGGTGACGTGGGTAATGTGAAATTGTGCCCCCTACTATCTTCAGTGTTTCTTTTCTTGTTTCTTTGTTCAATTGAGGTGATATAATGTCTCACCTGGAATCCGTAGCTCTCATGAAGGTACAGTCTGCATGGATGCTTATTCAAACTGATGTTTCCGTTAGGGAATGAGCACCAAAAACTGCTATGCTGCCATCTAATTGAGGTCATTTTCTTTAGAATCTTATTTGTATGTAGAAGCGGTGGTGAAGGGCGGAAGAATTTCCCACTGGCCATTCTTACTTTCTCTATTGACAAATAAGGCGAAGTCTTCAGCTGAAAGGATAACCAAGAATATGTTAGGATGAAGTTTGAGGAGACAAAACAGGTGTGAAATAATCATCTTGGGATAGAAAACCAAGCCTATTAGAAAAACACAACAGATTGCTCTTGTTATTGAACAATCAACTTGTTATTGAATTTGACTTTTTAAAAGAAAATTCACTTAAAATAAAAACAGTCTTACTGCAGCACTAGTCACAATAGCAAAGATATGGAATCAACCTAAGCATCCATCTATGGATGACTGGATAAAGAAAATGTGGTGTGGTGTGTGTGTGTGTCTGTGTGTGTATAATGAAATACAATTGAGCCATAAGAGAGAATGAAGTCACGTCTTTTGCAGCAACATGGACGAACTGAAGGCCAGTATCTTAATGAAAAACTCAGAAACAGAAAGTCAAATACTGCATGTTCTCACTTATAAGTGGGAGCTAAATAGTGTGTATACATGGACAACAGAATGGAATAATGGACACTGGAGACTCAGAAGGGTGGGAGAGTGGGAGCAGAGTGAGGGATAAGAAATTACTTAATGGCTATAATCTCCATTATTCAAGTAATGGTTATAATAAAAGGCCAGAGTTCACCACTACAAAATAAGTTTACATAACAAAACTGCATTTGCACTTCTTAACATTATTACAAATACAAAAGAAGAAAAAAAGAAGTAAAATAAAAAGTCAATTTGGTCATGTAATTTTTTCTGTGCAATATTCACTGACAAGGAGAACATAAATGGTTTAATCCATACTGGATTAGAGTTTTAGTAAGCTGGTACATAAGGGAAAAGTGGCAAAAGGGAGTTAAAAATAATTGTGAACGAGAATTCATAAAGAAGGACCACATCGTCTAAGATAGAGAAGGAGGAAGTTGAAGCGTGGAGGGGGCTGAAGGTAACTGCAAAAAATGGTAGATTGGCTCGTTGACCTCAAAGGGTGATGCACCTAAGACATATGGGTAGAAAGCTAAATGGTAGTGGTGAAAGAAGGGAACATCTGTGATCAAAGTTTTAGGGATGGGCATTTTTGCGTAAACAAGTGAAGAATGAGCTCTTTGAAGAAAGTGGCCAAAGTGGACCAGAAGGGAACTATTGGAGTGAGAAGGTGAAGAAACTGAGAAGCCAGACGGCTGAGTGGGTCATCTGTATTGATGTTGGAGTCATTGTGCATGATGAGAGCTAACCGGAAGTTAACATCTTCAATAAATGAGGGGTGATAAATGGGAGACCGGTAGATAACAGCTGGGATAAAGGAGTTGGGTATTTTTTCCAGTTGGCGTGAAACTAGAAGAAGCAGGGGATTTACAGATGAAATAATGGTGTGGAGACAGCAATGGTGTTTTCAAAGATGCCTATGGTGGATGCAAGGATGCCTTTAGTACTTTGAGAGGAAAGCAACCTTCATGTGAGAGGGCTGCAGGGAGGCTGTGCCCATAGACAAGATCCAGAATTTAACAAAGGCAAGGGGCTTCAAGGACTTTCAGGGGAGAGATTCGGGATATAGGTTTGTTTGCTGATCAAATGGTGGGAATTCCAGAGGGCACAGTGTGATGGTAATGAGGGTAACTGACACAGTGGCTAACACAGGACATTCAGCTTTAGTGACCGCCTCTTGCATTCTTTCCTCGATGGTATATCGGTGGTGAGTGTGGTGATGAGCGTAGTAAAGAGTGTGTCTCCTCATGCTAATATTGGTTCTCTTCCCAATTAGATTCCAAGAAAGCAGCTAATGATCCTAAAGCAGAGGGGACACTCTATTTAGAAGGTTTGATTATTCCCAGAATCCTGGATAAGGTGCTTATCTAGGGCAACACTTGACCTCCCATAGTGACAGAGGCTTTTATCTTCCTTTCTCAGTGCTTTGGTGGCCAGTGTCTCCTAGATTTCTGAGGAGCATTTGGTTCAACCAAAGTGTATTTTCAAATCTATTCCTAAAGCAACTTTGAAGACTTCAAGTTATGACTTTATAATCTGATAGAAGCAAAACAAATTCAATTATTTTCTGAGTTAGAGTACACCTTTGAACCTGTACATTATCTCACAGATAGAAGGTAAATCCGTACTAGCCCAAAGCAAAATTAAATATGCAGATAAAATGCTAGTGATATGCTATTTTGCATAGATCTAAATAGTGTAATTTGCCAGTTTTGTGAGTCAGGCAGATGCAGTTCATCTTGAAGCAGCCTTTGGGTCTTTTCACATGATTTGGCTATTCTTAGATTTCTGAGTCATTCTGTCCTCCATGCTAGTCATTTTTCAATTCCATATTCTCTATTCATGAGGGAGATACAGATACAACATTAACGTATCCAAATTTGGCTATGTGGCTTAATACTCTGAGCAAACAGGCTATATATTCATTTCTATTCTTAGCAATACCTTGGGACAAGTTGAATGTAAATAAAATATTTGGGCAATACACTGTAACACTGTAGATTTCTGGTAAGTGATGCCAGGAAACCTTGGCATGCACATTATTGCATAATTGTTTTGATTCTATTTGACTATCCTCTTAACAACTAAAATCCCAAAGCAATAGGAATACTTACGAAAGGAACAGAAATGTGGATAACATGGGATGAGCCAAAAGACTCTGCCAATGTTTTATCCAACAGAAACGGCATCTCTTAAAGACTAATGCAGGCAGTACATTGATACCCATAATAATAAATTCACAGGAAATGAAATTTCCTTTAGCAAACTGAGGATAGTAATAAAATCTTTATTCAGGGTGTCATTAGGAAAGCTCAGAAGCATAGGTACAAATAAGATTGTCAGGGCACTGAGGAGTGTAATTGGGTTGGTGAATTCAGCAGAGAAGAATGGAGAGAATCCACCAGATGAGTTAGGGATCCTGATGTTTCACTGGAGAGGAGTCTCTCTGATTATCACCTGATGAAATCAAGTGTTCACCAAACTGATGCTCCCTGAGGATACAGGTTGTGCCTTCCTTGTCTTTGTGACCCTATTGCCCATCAGAATGCCTGGCATATAGTGGACATTCAAGGAATACCTGTTGAACTGAAAGAAACTTCAGTGGGAGGGTAAAGCAGATCTGACACTTATGCTTCCACTCAGAAAAGCCAGCATATCATTGAAAGCACCTCGTTCCCTCCAGCCAGCCTTCAGCACTGCACCTCACATCAACCACTCTGAAAATTACACTGGAGACAAAGAATTGAGTCTGTCCTATTTTTCACTTCTTCCTTCATTTTATTTTTCTTCTTCTATTAGGAAACTTCAGGCTACCATACCTGCTTCAACTGTAGGAGAATCTTAGCTTTGGAGAGTTGACCTTCCAGGTGAAGAATTAGGCTTTGATACAATTTTTCTGGTACAGGCTGTAGATCTGGTCTGGGCCCCAGACTATCTTCCCTGTCCTCAAGAATCACAACCACCTTGGAACAACTCCTGGCCCACTCAGCCAGCACCTTTCCGGTAAAGTGAAACAAGTAGATATTGAAGACCAACGTGTAGCACATGTCTGCAGTTTTTGCTGCTTTGTACTCAACGTGTAGTACTATTAAGAAGTTTCGGCCGGGTGCGGTGGCTCACGCTTGTAATCCCAGCACTTTGGGAGGCCGAGGCGGGTGGATCACGAGGTCAGGAGATCGAGACCACGGTGAAACCCCGTCTCTACTAAAAATACAAAAAATAAGGCGGGCGTGGTGGCAGGCGCCTGTAGTCCCAGCTACTCGGAGAGGCTGTGGCAGGAGAATGGCGTGAACCCGGGAGGCGGAGCTTGCAGTGAGCCGAGACTGCGCCACTGCACTCCAGCCTGGGAGACAGAGTGAGACTCCGTCTCAAAAAAAAAAAAAAATAAAATAAAGAAGTTTCATATTACAATCTTCATACTTTTATGAATGTTTGAGATATTTTTCATTTGTACTTAATGTAATTATTTTTTTCCAGGAAGCCAGAAGAACGAAGTGCCACACATATCATCAGAGAGAATTCCAAGATAAGAGGGAATGGTCTATAGTGTCTTAGGCCACAGTGAGTTTGAAATAAATTTACAAGAGTATCCCCTGGAGCTAGTGATGTGGCCAATGGCATCCTTAGCAAGAGCAAGCTCTTTGTGCTGCTGGGAACAGAAGCCAATGTTCTGGGGGTCGTGAGATGGAGACTGAAGTTCAGGCTATATTTTCAAGGAGCTTGATTAAAAAGAGAAGGAGATAGCGGGATTGAACCTACAGTAGGAACTTAAGTAATGAAAGATTTTTTTAGATGAGACAGACTGAAACATATTTAAAAGCTGTAAGAAAAGATTTGGTTTCTGCTAACTCCTTATGTGGATAAAGAGTAAAGCGGGGCCATGGACAGGCCAGGCCCTGAGGTGAGCCCAAGACCCAGAAAACAGTCAGCAGAGTGAGGGTGAGACTGGCCTCTGGGCTGCAGAACAAAGGAAAGAGTCCTCTGAGAGGGGAGAGAACTAAAAGGCAGGTGGAGTTTTCAACTGTCATGTATCTAAAGGGAGACCCTGAATTGGAGGCGATAGGAAACAAAACAAACAAGAGTAAATAAAGCTGTCATGAAACGCCTTAAAGCGAACCCTAGGAGGTAGATCCTGAAGTTGCTTATGTATTGAGAACGTAGCCACCACTTTTCCTATAAAGCTTCTGTTGCCCACAGAGAAGAAACAATTAAGGGTGCCAGTCTTCCTGGGTAAATAGAGATGTTGAAGGTATTGGACAAAGAGTTTGTAACAGATAGAATAAGGTCCCTGAGGTCATGGGGGTGGGTTCGCATCCTGACCACAGGTTTGTAATTAACTACATTAACATTATACATACTACACACAGGATTCTGAGCCAAGAAAGAGAGTAACTTGAAGGCATTTTGTATATGCATATTTACATATCTGGGTGGAAATTTAGCTTGCTTTAAGAGTCTGAGGGGAAAATACATATACGCATTAAAATGTTCGCATATTGTGTTTTAAAAAAGTCCCCAAAAGTCTTAAGCCTTCCAAAAACTATGGTCAAATAGACTTAATGTAATATTTGTATTTAAATGACCTTGAATAGTTTTTGAATGGTTATTCTTTTCAACTGAAAAGACACTTTTTAACCTGGCTTTCTCTGTACCAGTCTCTCAAAGTACTGCTCTTAATTTCAGTTTAATGAAACTCTCTACACTTACGGGTTTGTGTTTTCTTTGGATTTCAGTTAATCCTTCAAGAACAGTGTTAACTTTCTCAGGCTACTGGAACTCCACTTTTTGGAACTGTTATGTTTACTGTTGGGGAGTGACTTTGGCACCAAGGAGAACTTGGCTCAGTAAGTATTTTCAACAAAATTACTAATATTATAAATTTTATATTTATGAATTATATTTTATTATTGCATTGTGTTTCTCTGAGAAGTCCTGATGCATTGTTATGCCTGTTTAGAATCACTGGTTCCGCCAAATCCAGCATTATTTGAAATCAAAATCTTTTATAATGATGCAACCATTCGGCTTGATGAAATTAAATACCTGGACTCAAAAAGAAAATAAACTGAGCGGAGAGAACAAAAGCAACAAAGAAATAAAAATTGTACCAAGGGCATTTTCTTTCCTTTTCCTTTTCTTCTTTTTGGATAAAAAGTAATAAAAAGCAGGAAATTTTTCTTAAAAACTGTCTTTTAATGGATCCTTTGTTATGGGATGCTCATTTACCTACATTATTACATTTTTGGAAGTAGTTATTTACTAAGTGAAATTAAGAAGCTAAAATATTTAATTAGACTTTGAAATTAGTTATTTAGTGAGTGAAGTTAATAAGCTAAAATATTGAATCAGACTTTGAAATTAGCTTTTCACAATCATAAAGTTTTTTTTTCAAGATTTGTATCAGGACCTTCTAAGAGTCTCCCATATTTGCCAATGTCATTCTGCTTTCTCTCTCTCTAGAATAAGACAGCAGAGTTTGCTCACTTTGTAAACATTTGTTATGAGATCTTTGGGGTGTTACTTCACCAGCTGGAAACCTCTGTAGCTGGCGGGGCCTTCTGCCTGAGTACTGCTGGGGCTCGCTGGGCTCCTTCCGCCCACTCTGCCTGGCAGGCTGCACTCAGCTTGCACTACTGGCCTGAATTCCACACCTGCCAAGGGTGAGCCAGGCATGGAGCGGCAAGGGGAATGCGGGTGAGCGAGCACGGGTCCGGCCACTGCGCACAGCCAGGCATGCTGGCTGCTGCGGAGGGGTGGGCAGCTCCAGCTGCCAGCACAGGTGCTGGCTCATTGATAGGCTGTGGCTGGACCAGATCTACCACATGTGGCTCCCATGTGGGCACCTGCATCTGGACAAGGGGAACACAATAGTGCCTGGAAGCTTGGAGACATGAGGAACTGCAGAGCCCCAAAGAGGGTGCCACAGCCCTGGCTCCGGGAGCCCTTAGGTCTGGGCTCCCCAGAGGGCTGCAGCTCTTGTCTCCTTCTCATCAGCTGAAAATTGGTGAGCTGGGGGGCATGTTTAAGCCCTGTTTGTGTAACAGCTCTTTCTGTCCTGCCCATTTGGTGGGTCACAAGTTCTTGTCCCGCATCCAGGAAGAATGAGGTATGTGGACAACTGGAGGGTGAGCAAGGCGGAGAGGAGCTTCATTGTGCACAGGACAGTTCGCAGGAGACCCGAAGTGGGTAGCTCCTTTCAGCGGGCAGGTTGTCCCAACAAGTACCCAGCTCTCAGCAATCAGTGGAGAAGAGACTGCAGTGGGTAGCTGTTTTCTGCAGGCAGATCATCCCAACAGTCAAAGAGACCCAAAATGGGTAGCTCATTTTTGCAGCTGGTAGTCCTGACAGCTCTCTGAGTTTGGCTGAGTCTGGGTTTTTTTAATGGGCTCAGAAGGGAGGAAGTGCATGTCGATTGGTCCATGGGTGGCCATGGGCGGCTGGGAAAAAGCACCATAAGTTCTCACTATGGGCTGCAGCCTCCACCTGGAGCTGGCAGCCCAGCCCCCAGGCTTCAGGCCATCCCTGGCTTGAGGGTGGGGTTTCACCAGGAACCCACCCCTTTCTACCCAGGAGTCTGTGTCCCTCCTGTTGTCCACCATGCCCAGGCTGTTCGTACAGAGGGGCACCTGCAGGCCTGCGCCGAGCCGCCCTCAGCCCCCAACTTGGCCTCCCTCCCATGCTTGTTAGTACCCAAAGTCTGGAGGGGGCCAAGGCAGCAGGGGGCTGGTGGGTCAGCCCCACCCCAAGTGTGTGCACAGCCAGCAGGGTTGCAACAGTGCTCAGGCTCAGCCATGATTTCATTCTGTCCTGGAGCAGGTGCCAGGAGTGGGGAAAGGCCAGGGAGCAGGAGCAGGTACCTCCAAGCCTGCCTAGGAAAGAGGGCTTCCTGGCCCCTAAGGATGCAGGGATGCCTGGGTCCAGAGCCACAGCTGAGCAGCTGCAATTGTGCCTGGGAGTGTGGGGCTCCTGCCCTGCCAATTGGGTAGGGGGTGGGGTTCCACCTATTCCCCGCCCTGCCAGCTCCACAGAGCATGCAGCCCCAGCCGTGCCTCCCCCTGCTGTAGTCCACATCTTTGCAGAGGCCACTCTGGATGGGACACTGCTGCCATCACTTTGACCTACATATGTATGGAAAACATGTTATGTATTCATTTTATATTATTTCCAAAAAATTTTTATTATTTTGTCTTAAAGTTTCAATAAGATCTGAAAAGAGATAGTTAAGAATTTGGATTTTTGGGCCGGGTGCGGTGGCTCATGCCTGTAATCCCAGCACTTTGGGAGGCTGAGGGAAGTGATTCTGAGGTCAGGGAATCTAGACCATCTAGCTGGCATGGAGTGAGGCATCTCTACTAAAAAATAATACAAAAAAAAAATTAGCTGGGCGTGGTGGCGGGTGCCTGTAGTCCCAGCTGCTCGGGAGGCTGAGGCAGGAGAATGGCGTGGACCTGGGAGGCGGAGCTTGCAGTGAGCCGAGATCGCGCCACTGCACTCCAGCCTGGGCGACAGAGCGAGACTCCATCTCAAAAAAAAAAAAAAAAAAAGAATTTGGATTTTTGAAAAAATGCTGCTTGTTAGATAAATCTGAGCTCCTGCCATTTCCTAATTACAATGATAATTTAGAAAATTAGTAGAGAATCTATAGACAGGGTCACACTCCTGTCACCCAGGCAGGAGTGCAGTGGTATGGTCATGGCTAACTGCCTCCTTAACTTCCTGACCTCAGCTTATTCTCCTGCCTCAGCCTCCCGAGTAGCTGTGACTTGAGGAATGTGCCACCACACCTGGCTAATTTTTTATATTTTTAGTAGAGATGGGTTTTTTCTATGTTGCCAGACTGGTCTCAGACTCCTGGGTTCAAGTGATCTGCCTGCCCTGGCCTCCCAAAGTGCTGGGATTACGGTGTGAGCTACTGCACTCAGCCATATTTTTATTCATTCATATAATGAATGGCATCTGATTTATGTTTCATGCCAGACCAATGTTCCAGGGTCTTGCACTGATTCCCACATTTATTATGTCAATGTCTGGCATAATAACACTGTCTTATATTAACAATAATAGAATCTATTTATAAGGATATTTTAGAAAACCAGTGAGCTATAAAATCTACTTGATTGAAGCAGATTGTAAACCACAGCTATTGTTTTGTTGGGTTAATCAAAGCATCAAAAATTATAGATTAAGGACTTCTGTATTTTCTGTCAAAAAGGAACTAAGAATATGTTCTCATGGGTATGAAGTGAACAATAATTCTCTCTCTTTCTCTCCCATATTCACTTTTCTATTTGTCTCTGAGTAGAAAATTATCCAGTAGACACTAATGTTCTACATGGCTGTTTAGAGAATTTTTTTTTTTTTTTTGAGACGGAGTCTCACTTTGTCACCCAGGCTGGAGTGCAGTGGTATGGTCATGGCTAACTGCCTCCTTAACTTCCTGACCTCAGCTTATTCTCCTGCCTCAGCCTCCCGAGTAGCTGTGACTTGAGGAATGTGCCACCACACCTGGCTAATTTTTATATTTTTAGTAGAGATGGGTTTTCTATGTTGCCAGACTGGTCTCAGACTCCTGGGTTCAAGTGATCTGCCTGCCCTGGCCTCCCAAAGTGCTGGGATTACGGTGTGAGCTACTGCACTCAGCCATATTTTTATTCATTCATATAATGAATGGCATCTGATTTATGTTTCATGCCAGACCAATGTTCCAGGGTCTTGCACTGATTCCCACATTTATTATGTCAATGTCTGGCATAATAACACTGTCTTATATTAACAATAATAGAATCTATTTATAAGGATATTTTAGAAAACCAGTGAGCTATAAAATCTACTTGATTGAAGCAGATTGTAAACCACAGCTATTGTTTTGTTGGGTTAATCAAAGCATCAAAAATTATAGATTAAGGACTTCTGTATTTTCTGTCAAAAAGGAACTAAGAATATGTTCTCATGGGTATGAAGTGAACAATAATTCTCTCTCTTTCTCTCCCATATTCACTTTTCTATTTGTCTCTGAGTAGAAAATTATCCAGTAGACACTAATGTTCTACATGGCTGTTTAGAGAATTTTTTTTTTTTTTTGAGACGGAGTCTCACTTTGTCACCCAGGCTGGAGTGCAGTGGTATGGTCATGGCTAACTGCCTCCTTAACTTCCTGACCTCAGCTTACTCTCCTGCCTCAGCCTCCCGGTAGCTGGGATTACAGGCGCCTGCCACCATGCCCAGCTAATTTTTGTATTTTTAGTGGAGGCAGGATTTCACCATGTTGGCCAGGCTGGTATTGAACTCCTGGCCTCAGGTGATCTGCCCGTCTCAGCCTCCTGAAGTGCTTGGATTACAGATGTGAACCACCGTGCCCAGCCTTAGAGAAAAATTTATGCCAATTGACTACAGAATGATCGGAGGTAACACCATCATCCAGAGGAGAGTAAAACCAACATGCGAAGGGCATGAATTCTATCTGGATGGATTTATTGGCTCAACTAATAAATTACAATTACATATTTGGCATTTACCATGCATTCAGTATGGCAGCACTTATAAGATAATTTACTGAGCATATACTTGCAACTTATTTGGACAGATAAATGTGGTAAGATGTGTTAGTCTGTTTTGTGTTGCTTATAACAGAATACCTGAAACACGGGTTAATTTGTAAAGAAAAGGAATTTATTTCTTACAGTTATAAAGACTGAGAAGTCCAGGGTCTAAGGACTGCATTTGGTGAGTGCTGTCTTGTTGGTAAGGACTCTGCAGAGTCTTGAGGTGGTGCAGGGCATCACATGGTGAGGGAGCTGAGTGTGCTAGCCCAGGTGCCTCCTCCTCTTCTTACAGAGCCACCAGTCCCACTCCTGTAAAAACCCATCCATTGACCCATTTATCCATTAATCTATGAATGGATTAATCCACCCTTCCTGACCCAGTCACCTAAAGGACCGCCTCTCAATACTGCCATGTTGGGGATTAAGTTTCAACGTAAATTTCAGAGGAGACAACCATTGAAACCATAGTGTAGGATAATGTGCAAACAACCAATGTGTTTCCCATTCTCCATTCACTCTCATTTGTACACTTTAGACTTGTGACCCGACCGCATTTTGGCCAGCCAAAGGTTTTTCAAAGGGAATCTGTCATGAATAGCTTTAAGACAGGAAAAAATTAGGAAAAGAGGTGATTGGGCAGAAGCAGCCACCCACTCCACCACCATATAAGCTAATCTTGTTAAGCTGTAGAGGGAAGGAGGGAGTTAGACAACCATAATCTTAGAAAATATAGAAAAAGGGAATATTACAGCATTTCTTATTAAATGTAGGAATGTAAGTCTGAGAGTAGAGAGACTAAATGGCTCTTTTCACTGGAATGCCAGAAAGTGTAGTCTTACAGATGTGTCC
Organism: Hoolock leuconedys; assembly: GCA_023748175.1. Lineage (NCBI taxonomy): Eukaryota > Metazoa > Chordata > Mammalia > Primates > Hylobatidae > Hoolock > Hoolock leuconedys. The sequence continues at coordinate 54,815 of JAKGGE010001345.1, forward strand.
TTGCCATGGACGTGACAACAGGCAATGAAGAGAGCTGTTTAGAAACTATGAGTGGCAGAGAGGGCTAAAAATAGCCCTAAATATCTTTTCATCCCAAGAGAACAGCTAAATTTTCTCAGTACTTTAGTAAAAGGCATAGAAGTTTGCTCAGCAAGAAATCCTACTTCCCAGAAAGGCCTTACACAGGTGACATGGGTTATAGAATTATATTCTGTCAGTCATCTATTGCTGCGTTACATTCCTGCCCTCCAAAACCTAATGGCTTCAAACAATAACCATGTATGTGCCCATAATTCTGAAATTTTGCGTTGGGTAAGCCAGGCTGTTTTCTGCAGGCCTCACCTGGGCTTACTCATGTAGTAGCAGTCATCGGTGGCTTGACTGGGGCCGGGCAGGGAGGCTGCATGGAAGGTAGCCTCCCTCTCATGTCTGGGGTGTTGGTGTTGGCTATTGCCTTTATAATCAATGATCTGTGAAATCTCTTATCCTTCAAAAGTTGGATCCAGTCTTCCTTAAACAACAGGGGTAATTTCTAAGCATGTAAAGAAAAAGCTACAAGTCTTATTGAGAATTAGGCTCTAGAACTCATACAACACTTTTTAATCACATTATGTTAGTCAAAACAAGTCAGAAGGCAAGCCTATTTTCAAGGAATAGGGAAATAGATTCCACTACTTAATGATAGGAGTTGCAATGTTTTTGTGGCCATATTTAATGTATTACAGTCCTCTCTCTGGCTACCGTTATTTACATTCTTCCCAAGCAACACATGCTGATCCCTCCTACAAAAGTCTCATCTCTTGAAGTGTTTAGACTTGTGCAATGCATTACCATGGCTATGTGCCACATGTGGCTACTGAGCACTTGAAATATGGCAGGTCTGAATTGAGTTGTGCTGTTATTGGAAATACACACAGGATTTCAAAGACTTAGTAGGAAGACTGTAAAATATCTTTTAAATACCTTTTTATATTGATTATGTGTTTACATCATAATTTGGACATTGGGTTAAATAAAATATATTTTAAAAATTATTTTCACCTGTTTTTAAGTTTGCTTGCTTTTTTATGTACCTACAGAAAAAAATCACATAAGTGGCTTATATTATATTTCTATTGCATAGCAGAGATTTAGGCCAATGGTTGGTGAACTTTTTCTGTAATGGACTAAATAAATATTTTTGGCTTTGTGGGCCACACAATTCCTGTTGCACCTATTCAACTCTCATTGTCATACAAAGCAGCCATAGATAATATATAAACAAATGAGCATGGCTGTGTTACAATAAAACTTTATTTACAAAAATGGGTAGCAGACTGGATTTGGCCTGTAAGGCAGTATTTTGTTTCACTTGTCTGAGATCATTAACATTTAATGTAATTATTAATATGGTTGGATTTCAGTGTACCATTTTGGGGAGCGGGAACGTGCTTGTTTTTTCTGTTTTTTGTTTCATTTCTCCTTTTTCTGCCTTCTATTGGATTGACAGTTTTTAATATTCCATTTTAATTTATCTGTTGTCTTTTTGGTTACATCTCTGTATTTTTAAAGTGGAATTATGATGATTATCATATACATACTTAAACTTTTATAAATATCTAGGGCTAAATACACGTCTTAGATCTTTTTATATTAATCCATAGATCCTTTAGGCTATAGATATTTTAAAAAACATTTTTTCTCTCAGTTCTTCATATGGATACTTTTTATTGACATATCTCCAAATTCACAGAATCTTTGTCACTTCATTCTACTCTCAAGACTATTAATTGACATTTTTATTTCAGGCATTGTATTTTTTTAGTCCTTAAGTTTTCACTTCTCTTTTTTATAGTGTATATATCTCTATTGTGATTTTCTATTTTTCATTTGTTTTTTGTTTTCCTTTTTTGTATGGATGTAGTTATCACAGCTGCCTTTCCGTTAAGAATGGGTCTTTGGGGCTGGGTGTGGTGGCTCATGCCTATAACCTCAGCACTTTGGGAGGCCGAGGTGGGCTAATCACGAGGTCAGGAGTTTGAGACTAGTCTGGGCAACATAGTGAAACCCCGTCTCTACTAAAAATACAGAAAAATTAGCCAGGTGTGGTGGTGTGTGCCTGTAATCCCAGCTACTCGGGAGGCTGAGGCAGGAGAATCACATGAACCCGGGAGGCAGAGGTTGCAGTGAGCTAAGATCACGCCATTGCACTCCAGCCCAGGCTACAGTGTGAGACTCTGTCTCAGAAAAAGAAAAAAAGAATGGGTCTTTGTCAAGTAATTTGGATTTTATGCAGCACATTGTAAATGTTATGTGTGTGGACTCTGGTTTCTGTGAGATTCCATTGGAGGATGTTGTTTTTGCTTTAGCAGGTAATCAACCTAATTAGTTGCACATTATGAGCTTTGACTCATTTTCTGTGCTGGTGCCTTACATCTCTATTCAGTTTTCTAAGCCTTTGTTATCCTGATTTCTGTCTGTCCTGTGCATGTGTGGTTCAGAACCTAGGACAAGACTCTTGTGAGTTCATAAACAGAATTAGGAGAAACTTTTTATGGCTCTGTCTCTTTTACTGTCCTGCCTGCTAGAGCTTTTTTTCATGACTAATCTGGAAAAAGAGAAGGTGGGGTTTTGAGTTTTAGATGTCTGCATTGTACTACCCTCCAACGGGGGTCCACTCTTGGAGCAAAAATGGAAGAAAAAAAGTGAAACTTACTCCTGTGTGTGGATTACTTCTTCAAGTTTTGTTTTGTTTTGTTTTTTTCTGAGACAGAGTCTCGCTCTGTCGCCCAGGCTGGAATGCAATGGTGCGATCTCGGCTCACTGCAACCTCCGCCTCCCAGGTTCAAGCGATTCTCCTGCCTCAGCCTCCTGAGTAGCTGGGATTGCAGGCACATGCCACCAAGCCCGGCTAATTTTTATGTTTTTAGTAGAGGCAGGATTTCACCATGTTGGTCAGGCTGGTCTCAAACTCCTGACCTCGTTATCTGCCCACCTTAGCCACTTCTTCAAGTTTTAACTCCCTTCCCCTTTATGTTTCAGAGAGCCTCAGACAGTTCCCCCTGCCCACGCAGAATTTTCAGTTATAATCAGCAGAAAATGGGCTGTAGGGAACTTACACTGCCTCTTGAAGCCAACATCAACTTTGATTGTTGTTTGATTTTTTTCATTCTTCATCAACCTTCATGTATTTTCATTTATATATGTCTTTAGCTAAAAAGAATTATTCATATCTACTCTCAAAAATTTGTCATTTCACTGTAGCATTGTTTACATTTAATGTAATTATTTATTTATACATTTAGATTTAAATCTACCATCTTATTTTCTACTTTCTACTCATCTCCAGTGTTCTTATTATTTCATTTCCCTTCTAGCTCTGAAGTTACTTATTCATTTTCTACTTATTTGGCATTACACTTGAAATTATAAGTGCTTTATTGAACTATCAATTCACCTTTTTTTTTTTTTTTTTCTTTTAGACTGAGTCTTGCTCTGTCACCCAGGCTGGAGTGCAGTGGCACGATCTCGGCTCGGCTCACTGCAAGCTCCGCCTCCCGGGTTCACGCCATTCTCCTGCCTCAGCCTTCCAAGTAGCTGGGATTACAGGTGTCCACCACTACGCCTGGCTAATTTGTTGTATTTTTAGTGGAGATGGGATTTCACCATGTTAACCAGGATGGTCTGAATATCCTGACCTCGTGATCCGCCCGCCTCGGCCTCCCAAAGTGCTAAGATTACAGGGGTGAGCCACCACGCCTGGCCAGCCCTTTGATATTCTTGAGAAAAATTTTGTCTATAGTCCTATGATTATCATTCCTCCTCAAGTTTACATGTAGCATAATTTTACTATCCTTTTTCATCATCTTCAGGTTAAGAATTCCATTTATAACTTGAAAATTTATGATAAAATTTAGTGTTAAGGAAATATCACAGTGACATTAATATCCAAGTTCACAGAATTATTTTAATTAGAGAGCTTCACAAACATCTTCATTATGCACATCTGTTTGTAAGATTTCTAAGAATTGTTTAAAATAATTGAACAATCTAGAATTTATGCAAAAAACTGAGACACTGGGATGTAAAATTTCACATATCACAGGTTCTTTAGGAAGGCAATGAGTAGGTATTTCTAATAAACTATCATATATTAAAATAAGTTTCTAAATTCAGAATTTTAGGCATTCTTATTAGCTTTTCATGAACATTGTAGATCAATGCATTGGCACAGTTTTAGATATTTGAATGAATTCTCTTTCCATTTTTGTGTTAAATCTATTTCTTTCATTCTAAAGGAGCTTAACTATAAGATTTTATCCCATTTAAAAAAAAACTTTAATTTAAATTCTATCATAGTAGCAACAGATCCAGTAAATTGAATTTTGAGAAGAGTTTTCACTATCTACTTCTAATGGGCAAAATACTGCAGTGCTACCTGGACAAAGCAAAAAACCAGAAAGCTACTTACCATAATAACAAGCGAGGATTAAGATAGGAGCTTGGACTTGCCACTGCTTTTGAATAACCCATATAGTGCTTTCCAAAGGCACTGTCTCTTTTAGTAATTCTTTAGCACAAGATTGTCTTGCATAGAAGTATATTGTAAATGTTACATGATTCCCAATATAGCATCAAGCTACAGTCCTGGAAAAGCTTCTATTTATATCTTTTAGAAACAGCTTTTATCAGGAAATGGTTTCCCTTCCTCATTTGCCTTCTTATAATCTTCATGAAAATATATTTTCTTCTGTGACACAGAGAAGGCCTAGAGCTTGCTTGTTAAATAAAATGTATGATAGAATGATTAGATACATATACTGTAATTAGGAAATGAAAGGTAGAATGACTGCCAGCTGCTACAGAACCCCAAACTGAGAGATCTGAACTGAGATACCACATTCATTTAAAACAAATCTTCCTCTGTAGTGGACTCATGAGAACATTCAGTCCCATGTTTCTCTTGCTTGGTCTTGGTGAACTCTGTTAACTTTTTTCTTACTGTTCATTCCCTTAAACAAAACTCAAGGCAACTACTGAGTTCTGAGGATAACTTTGTACCAAAAAAGTCGTGTCTTAATTCAGTCAGGCAAGAAGAAAAAAAAAAATCACTTGTATGACATTTGGTTGGCCCTGTTGGATTTTAAATAGAATAAAAACCGTAAGTCAAATTCTGCTGGTTCCTGATAATTATAATTTTACAAGAAATGTAAGTACAATATATTTAAAATAAAAACTTGCACCAGTGTTTGTTTCTGACCCATTTTCCCTTTACTGATCTGGATTTCTCTTTCTTTTATTTATTTATTTATTTATTTTTATATATATATATTTTTTATTATACTTTAGGTTTTAGGGTACATGTGCACAATGTGCAGGTTTGTTACATATGTATCCATGTGTCATGTTGATTTCCTGCACCCATTAACTTGTCATTCAGCATTAGGTATATCTCCTAATGCTGTCCCCCCCCCCCACAACAGTCCCCGGAATGTGATGTTCCCCTTCCTGTGTCCATGAGTTCTCATTGTTCAATTCCCACCTATGAGTGAGAACATGCGGTGTTTGGTTTTTGTCCTTGGCGAGCAGTTTACTGAGAATGATGTTTTCCAGTTTCATCCATGTCCCTACAAAGGACATGAACTCATCATTTTTATGGCTGCATAGTATTCCATGGTGTATATGTGCCACATTTTCTTAATCCAGTCTATTGTTGTTGGACATTTGGGTTGGTTCCAACTCTTTGCTATTGTGAATAGTGCCGCAATAAACATACGTGAGCATGTGTCTTTATAGCAGCATGATTTATAGTCCTTTGGGTATATACCCAGTAATGGGATGGTTGGGTCAAATGGTATTTCTAGTTCGAGATCCCTGAGGAATCGCCACACTGACTTCCACAACGGTTGAACTAGTTTACAGTCCCACCAACAGTGTAAAAGTGTTCCTATTTCTCCACATCCCTTCCAGCACCTGTTGTTTCCTGCTTTTTTTAATGATGGCCATTCTAACTGGTGTGAGATGGTATCTCACTGTGGTTTTGATTTGCATTTCTCTGATGGCCAGTGATGATGAGCATTTCTTCATGTGTTTTTTGGCTGCATAAATGTCTTCTTTTGAGAAGTGTCTGTTCATGTCCTTTGCACCACTTTTTTGATGGGGTTGTTTGGTTTTTTTCTTGTAAATTTGTTTGAGTTCATTGTAGATTCTGGATATTAGCCCTTGTCAGATGAGTAGGTTGCAAAATTTTCTCCCATTCTGTAGGTTGCCTGTTCACTCTGATGGTAGTTTCTTTTGCTGTGCAGAAGCTCTTTAGTTTAATTAGATCCCATTTGTCAATTTTGGCTTTTGTTGCCATTGCTTTTGGTGTTTTAGACCTGAAGTCCTTGCCCACGCCTATGGCCTGAATGGTATTGCCTAGGTTTTCTTGTAGGATTTTAATGGTTTTAGGTCTAACATTTAAGTCTCTAATCCATCTTGAATTAATTTTTGTATAAGGTGTAAGGAAGGGATCCAGTTTCAGCTTTCTACATATGGCTAGCCAGTTTTCCCAGCACCATTTATTAAATAGAGAATCCTTTCCCCATTTCTTGTTTTTGTCAGGTTTGTCAAAGATCAGATAGTTGTAGATATGCGGCATCATTTCTGAGGGCTCTGTTCTGTTCCATTGATCTATATCTCTGTTGTGGTACCAGTACCATGCTGTTTTGGTTACTGTAGCCTTGTAGTATAGTTTGAAGTCAGGTAGCGTGATGCCTCCAGCTTTGTTCTTTTGGCTTAGGATTGACTTGGCATTGCGGGCTCTTTTTTGTTTCCATATGAACTTTAAAGTCGTTTTTTCCAATTCTGTGAAGAAAGTCATTGGTAGCTTGATGGGGATGGCATTGAATCTATAAATTACTTTGGGCAGTATGGCCATTTTCACGATATTGATTCTTCCAACCCATGAGCATGGAATGTTCTTCCATTTGTTTGTATCCTCTTTTATTTCATTGAGCAGTGGTTTGTAGTTCTCCTGAAGAGGTCCTTCACATCCCTTGTAAGTTGGATTCCTAGGTATTTTATTCTCTTTGAAGCAATTGTGAATGGGAGTTCACTCATGATTTGGCTCTCTGTTTGTTCAGGATTGGTGTACAAGAATGTTTATGCATTTTTTGTACATTGATTTTGTATCCTGAGACTTTGCTGAAGTTGCTAATCAGCTTAAGGAGATTTTGGGCTGAGACAATGGGATTTTCTAGATATACAATCATGTCATCTGCAAACAGGGACAGTTTGACTTCCTCTTTCCTAATTGAATACCCTTTATTTCCTTCTCCTGCCTGATTGCTCTGGCCAGAACTTCCAGCACTATGTTGAATAGGAGCGGTGAGAGAGGGCATCCCCTGTCTTGTGCCAGTTTTCAGAGGGAATGCTTCCAGTTTTGCCCATTCAGTATGATATTGGCTGTGGGTTTGTCGTATATAGCTCTTATTATTTTGAGATATGTCCCATCAATACCAAATTTATTGAGAGTTTTTAGCATGAAAGGTTGTTGAATTTTGTCAAAAGCCTTTTCTGCATCTATTGAGATAATCATGTGGTTTTGTCTTTGGTTCTGTTTATATGCTGGATTACATTTATTGATTTGCATATGTTGAACCAGCCTTGCATCCCAGGGATGAAGCCCACTTGATCATGGTGGATAAGCTTTTGATGTGCTGCTGGATTAGGTTTGCCAGTATTTTATTGAGGATTTTTGCATCAATGTTCATCAAGGATATTGGTCTAAAATTCTCTTTTGTTGTGTCTCTGCCTGGCTTTGTATCAGGATGATGCTGGCTTCATAAAATGTGTTAGGAGGATTCCCTCTTTTTCTATCGATTGAATAGTTTCAGAAGGAATGGTACCAGTTCCTTCTTGTACCTCTGGTAGAATTCAGCTGTGAATCCATCAGGTCCTGGACTCTTTTTTGGCTGGTAAGCTATTGATTATTGCCACAATTTCAGAACCTGTTATTGGTCTATTCAGAATTCGACTTCTTCCTGATTTAGTCTTGGGAGGGTGTATTTGTCGAGAATTTATCCATTTCTTCTAGATTTTCTAGTTTATTTGCATAGAGGTGTTTGTAGTATTCTCTGATGCTAGATTGTATTTCTGTGGGATCGGTGGTGATATCCCCTTTTCATTTTTATTGCATCTATTTGATTCTTCTCTCTTTTCTTCTTTATTAGTCTTGCTAGCGGTCTATCAATTTTGTTGATCTTCTCAAAAACCAGCTCCTGGATTCATTAATTTTTGAAGGGTTTTTGTGTCTCTATTTCCTTCAGTTCTGCTCTGATTTTAGTTATTTCTAGCCTTCTGCTAGCTTTTGAATGTGTTTGCTCTTGCTTTTCTAGTTCTTTTAATTGTGATGTTAGGTGTCAATTTTGGATCTTTCCTGCTTTCTCTTGTGGGCATTTAGTGCTATACATTTCCCTCTACACACTGCTTTGAATGTGTCCCAGAGATTCTGGTATGTTGTGTCTTAGTTCTCGTTGGCTTCAAGAACATCTTTATTTCTGCCTTCATTTCATTATGTACCCAATAGTCATTCAGGAGCAGGTTGTTCAGTTTCCATGTAGTTGAGCGGTTTTGAGTGAGTTTCTTAATCCTGAGTTCTAGTTTGATTGCACTGTGGTCTGAGAGACAGTTTGTTATAATTTCTGTTCTTTTACATTTGCTGAGGAGAGCTTTACTTCCAACTATGTGGTCAATTTTGGAATAGGTGTGGTGTGGTGCTGAAAAAATGTATATTCTGTTGATTTAGGGTGGAGAGTTCTGTAGATGTCTATTAGGGTCCACTTTGTTTAGAGCTGAGTTCAATTCCTGGATATCCTTGTTAACTTTCTGTCTCGATGATCTGTCTAATGTTGACAGTGGGGTGTTAAAATCTCCCATTATTATTGTGTGGGAGTTTAAGTCCCTTTGTAGGTCATTCAGGACTTGCTTTATGAATCTGGGTGCTCCTGTGTTGGGTGCATATATATTTAGGATAGTTAGCTCTTCTTGTTCAATTGATCCCTTTACCATTATGTAATGGCCTTCTTTGTCTCTTTTGATCTTTGTTGGTTTAAAGTCTATTTTGTCAGAGACTAGGATTGCAATCCCTGCCTTTTTTTGTTTTCCATTTGCTTGATAGATCTTCCTCCATCCCTTTATTTTGAGTCTGTGTGTATCTCTGCACGTGAGATGGGTTTCCTGAATACAGCACACTGACGGGTCCTGACTCTTATCCAGTTTGCCAGTCTGTGTCTTTAATTGGAGCATTTAGCCCATTTACATTTAATGTTAATATTGTTATGTGTGAATCTGATCCTGTCATTATGATGTTAGTTGGTTATTTTGCTCATTAGTTGATGCAGTTTCTTCCTAACCTCGATGGTCTTTACAATTTGGCATGTTTTGCAGTGGCTGGTACCAGTTGTTCCTTTCCATGTTTAGTGCTTCCTTCAGGAGCTCTTTTAGGCAGGCCTGGTGGTGACAAAATCACTCAGCGTTTGCTTGTCTGTAAAGTATTTTATTTCTCCTTCACTTATGAAGCTTAGTTTGGCTGGGTAGGAAATTCTGGGTTGAAAATTCTTTTCTTTAAGAATGTTGAATATGAAGCCCCCCACTCTCTTCTGGCTTGTAGAGTTTCTGCGAGAGATCAGCTGTTAGTCTGATGGGCTTCCCTTGTGGGTAACCGACCTTTCTCTCTGGCTGCCTTTAACATTTTTTCCTTCATTTCAACTTTGGTGAATCTGACAATTATGTGTCTTGGAGTTGCTCTTCTACCGAGGGTATCTTTGTGGCGTTCTCTGTATTTCCTGAATCAGAATGTGTTGGCCTGCCTTGCTAGATTGGGAAGTTCTCCTGGATAATATCTTGCAGAGTGTTTTCCAACTTGGTTCCATTCTCCCGTCATTTTCAGGTACACCAATCAGGCCATTAGGTTTGGTCGTTTCACATAGTCCCAAATTTCTTGGAGGCTTTGTTCATTTCTTTTTATTCTTTTCTGGAGCTTTCCCTTCGCTTCATTTCATTCATTTCATCTTCCATCAGCGATACCCTTTCTTCCAGTTGATGGCATCTGCTGCACAGGAGCTTCTGCAATCTTCCGCGTAGTTCTCGAAACTTATTTCACCTCTGTCATCTCCTTGAAGCCCTTATCTCCATTGGTTATTCTAGTTATCCGTTCTTCTAATTTTTTTCAAAGTTTTTAACTTCTTTGCTATTGTTTTGAATTTCCTCCCGGTAGCTCAGAGTAGTTTGATAGTCTGAAGCCTTCTTCTCTCAGCTTCGTCAGAGTCATCCTCCATCCAGCTTTGTTCCATTGCTGGTGAGGAACTGCTGCCTCCTGGAGGAGGAGAGGTGCTCTGCTTTTAGAGTTTCCAGTTTTTCTGCTCTGTTTTTTCCCCATCTTTGGCGTGTTTTATCTACTTTGGGCTTTGATGATGGTGATGTACAGATGGGTTTTGGTGTGGATGTCCTTTTGTTTGTTAGTTTTCCTTCTACCACACAGGACCCTCAGCTGCAGGTCTGTTGGAGTTTACTAGAGGTCCACCCAGACCCTGTTTGGCTGGGTGTCAGCAGCGGTGGCTGCAGAACAGTGGATTTTCGTGAGACCACAAATTCAGCTGTCTGATAGTTCCTCTGGAAGTTTTGTCTCAGAGGAGTACCCGCCCTGAGGTGTCAGTCTTTTTTCCCTACTGGGGGTGCCTCCCAGTTAGGCTGCTCAGGGGTGAGGGACCCACTTTAGAGGCAGTCTGTCCGTTCTCAGATCTCCAGCTGTGCTGGGAGAACCACTACTCTCTTCAAAGCTGTCAGTCAGACGGGGGCGTTTAAGTCTCCTGGCGATTCCTGCTGACTTTTGTTTGTCTGTGCCTGCCCACAGAGGTGGAGCCTACAGAGGCAGACAGGCCTCCTTGAGCTGTGGTGGGCTCCACCCAGTTCGAGCTTCCTGGCTGCTTTGTTTACCTAAGCAAGCCTGGGCAATGTGGTAGCCCCTCACTGGCACGGCTGCCTTGCAGCGATCTCAGACTGCTGTGCTAGCACTCAGACTCCGTGGGCATGGACCCTCCGAGCCAGTTGCAGGGATACAATCTCCTAGTGTGCGTTTTTCCAGGCCCGTTGGGGAAAGCGCAGTATTAGGATGGGACTGGCCCGACTTTCCAGGTGCAGGTCTGTTACCCTTTCTTTGACTAGGAAGGAACTCCTGACCCATGGCTTCGAGGGAGGCAGTGCCACAAACCCTGTTCGGCTCGGCGCGCAGTCGCTTCACCGACTGTCCTGCACCCACTGTTTGGCACTCCCCTAGTGAGATGAAACAGGTACCTCAAGCAGAAATGCAGAAATCTGCGTCTTCTGTGTGGGGCTGGGAGCTGGAGACCAGAGCTGTTCCTATTCGGCCATCTTGGCTCCACCCCACCGATTTCTCTTTCTTTTAGAATGAATGGTTTAGGATCACACATCTTCATGATTTGGGAATGGTATGTGTGTTTCTTTTATGAAAAATGTTAGTAATGAAGCATTTAAAATATATCAAAAGGTAAGAGTTGAAAACAGAATGGAAATATCCTTTTAGAATTAAACATTGAATCAGCATAATTAAAAACTAAGCAAGGGGAAAGATACAAGGGAATAAAGAGTTAAACTCTGACCCCAGTTTGGATCAATTGTGCACATACTGGAGACTTCCAGAGAAGAATGTTTGTCTTATGTATAAAAAACAGTTGGGAAGAGGGGGTGAGCAGGAGAAGCCACTAGGGAAGATGGTCCACGTGATATATGCACCAGTGAAATTTTAGCATGTAGAAAGTGCATAACCATTCTTAATCACGTAAAATGAACACTTGGTACTCAGGCCAAGATAAACCATTTCAGCTTTAGAGAGAGTAGATCAGCATGGCACTTTTGTTTTTTCTTTTTTTTTCTATTGAATTCTAAATTTTTATTTTATTTTATGTGTACATGTGCACAATGTGCAGGTTTGTTACGTATGTATCCATGTGCCATGTTGGTGTGCTGTACCCATTAACTCATCATTTAGCATTAGGTACATCTCTTAATGCTATCCCTCCCCACTCCCCCCAACCCACACCAGTCCCCGGAGTGTGATGTTCCCCTTCCTGTGTCCATGTGTTCTCACTGTTCAATTTCCACCTATGAGTGAGAACCTGCGGTGTTTGGTTTTTTGTCCTTGCGATAGTTTACTGAGAATGATGATTTCCAGTTTCATCCATGTCCCTACAAAGGACATGAACTCACCATTTTTTATGGCTGCATAGTATTCCATACTGTATATGTGCCACATTTTCTTAATCCAGTCTATCGTTGTTGAACATTTGGGTTGGTTCCAAGTCTTTGCTATTGTGTATAGTGCCGCAAATAAACCGCTACGTGCATGTGTCTTTATAGCAGCATGATTTATAGTCCTTTGGGTATATACCCAGTAATGGGATGGCTGGGTCAAATGGCATTTCTAGTTCTAGATCCCTGAGGAATCGCCACACTGACTTCCACAACGGTTGAACTAGTTTACAGTCCCACCAACAGTGTAAAAGTGTTCCTATTTCTCCACATCCTCTCCAGCCCCTGTTGTTTCCTGACTTTTTAATGATGGTCATTCTAACTGGTGTGAGATGGTATCTCATTGTGGTTTTGATTTGCATTTCTCTGATGGCCAGTGATGATGAGCATTTTTCATGTGTTTTTTGGCTGCATAAATGTCTTCTTTTGAGAAGTGTCTGTTAATGTCCTTCACCCACTTTTTGATGGGGTTGTTTGTTTTTGTCTTGTAAATTTGTTTGAGTTCATTGTAGATTCTGGATATTAGCCCTTTGTCAGATGAGTAGGTTGCAAAAATTTTCTCCCATTCTGTAGGTTGCCTGTTCACTCTGATGGTAGTTTCTTTGCTGTGCAGAAGCTCTTTAGTTTAATTAGATCCCATTTGTCAATTTTGGCTTTTGTTGCCATTGCTTTTGGTGTTTTAGACATGAAGTCCTTGCCCATGCCTATGTCCTGAATGGTGATGCCTAGGTTTCCTTCTAGGGTTTTTATGGTTTTAGGTCTAACATGTAAGTCTTTAATCCATCTTGAATTAATTTTTGTATAAGGTGTAAGGAAGGGATCCAGTTTCAGCTTTCTACATATGGCTAGCCAGTTTTCCCAGCACCATTCATTAAATAGGGAATCCTTTCCCCATTGCTTGTTTTTGTCAGGTTTGTCAAAGATCAGGTGGTTGTAGATACGTGGCATTATTTCTGAGGGCTCTGTTCTGTTCCATTGATCTATATCTCTGTTTTGGTATCAGTACCATGCTGTTTTGGTTACTGTAGCCTTGTAGTATAGTTTGAAGTCAGGTAGTGTGATGCCTCCAGCTTTGTTCTTTTGGCTTAGGATTGACTTGGTAATGCGGGCTCTTTTTTGGTTCCATATGAACTTTAAAGTAGTTTTTTTCCAATTCTTTGAAGAAAGTCATTGGTAGCTTGATGGGGATGGCATTGAATCCATAAATTACCTTGGGCAGTATGGCCATTTTCACGATACTGATTCTTCCAACCCATGAGCATGGAATGTTCTTCCATTTGTTTGTATCCTCTTTTATTTCATTGAGCAGTGGTTTGTAGTTCTCCTTGAAGACGTCCTTCACGTCCCTTGTAAGTTGAATTCCTAGGTATTTTATTGCACTTTTGTTTTTTCTTTGTCTTTATGCTTTAGTGGTCTCATTGGAATTATAAACCAGAATATTCAACATATATTAAGAGCTTTCCATGTCCCAGCCAAGCTTTAATGTATCAGTTCTTTCACTCCTCATAACAAACCTATGAGGCCAAAACTATTTTGGAGGTGATGAAACTGAAGCATATGAGAGGTGAGGGTCTCTTCCCAAGATGACATGTCTACAAGTGGTATCCTAGCTCTAGAGTCTGTTTCTTCACCACTTATGTCAGACTCCAAGCAGTGTACCCTACTTAACCTCAGTGACTGCAAGATCACGTGGGTCATTCTTGCCACATCTTTCAGAATTGCCTAGAATTCTTAGGAGTTAAGATTTACAGAACCCTTTAGCCTTAGTGAACAAAACCTTACTTGCCTTTGTGTTTTTTGACTTAAAAACATAATTGAATACTTTGTTTGTATTTTATTATAAGGAATTTCATGGTCTTCTATAACATGTCCTACACGAGAGGAATAGTATTCCTCTCATGGGAATCCTATTTCCGTACCTTCCTTTATCCTAAGAAAAGGACAAGAAGGTAGACCAGCCTACAGCTAAAGTTAATAGATAAGTATCTTCTGCCCTCAGGTGTAGAGTGCATTTCTGATATCACTATTCTCTCACTAAAGAGATACTCATAGGAGACACTAGTGGTGATCTTAATTATGCTCAGAAATCTACAATACCACATAAATACACACACATGGAGGGAAGCACTAAGGTAGTAAGAAAAGAAAATCTCAGATAATCTTTAGAAGATAATTGAAAGCAAAAGAGAGTCAATGCACTTGAATTCTCAGTATTGACTTTCTTAAAAAGCTGTTGGACAAAAATGGGGAATGACTGTCATGAGAGAGAGTGGTATGAATTGTATCAAGTAGATTTGGTGGCAGAAGCTCAACTGTTGTGTAGATGAATCAAAAAAGAGGTAAAAATACAGTTGCTAGTATGCTTACAAAAAAACTGATTAGTTTGGTATAATATTTGTTGCCAAGATTATAATTAGATACTTTCAACAGCCCAACTCTATCAACAAGTCAAGTATTGCATCAGGAAAACTGGCCAAGTTATGATAAAGGCACTGTGGGCTTACCTTCTCCACAGATAATGAAATGAGAATACAACAGGGAGACGTTAGAATCAACCGTGTATTTTTTTTCAGAATATATGTTACCATTAGAAGAAAGGAACTATAGAGAGTCCTATGAAGGCGTCAGGGAAAAATCGTGTATCACAATTATCTGTGTCTTTACTCACACTGCTCTCTCTACCTGGAGTGTGCTCCCTCCTTTGTCTACCTGTGAAACGACACTAATTTTTCAAGTCTATCTTCTTGTGACACTTCCTTTATGAAGCCTTCCTATTTTCCCCTTGGACATTGTCTTCCTTGTACCTCATGATTGCCTATAAATACTTCTGTTGAAATGTTACCGCTTGCTGATTCCTTACTAAAGATCAGGCAGAATGCAAAATACTTTTCACAGACATACAATCCTACAATAACCCAACAGTTGACTCCAGATTACAGATGGAGAATCTGAGAATCTCACAGACATAATGTAACTTCTCCAAAGTCTGGCAGTTACAAATTTAAGGCCTGGGACCAAATCTACATATATCTTACTCCAACATTTATGTGGTTTTAAAACCACCGAAATCGTTCCATATACAGGTTTTTTTTTTTAAATAAACATAGAAATTGACCATAATTAAACATGGAAATAATTCTGGTCTTAATGCTTGAAATTTACATTTGTTTTATCTGAGTTCCTTCCTCAGGAAAGGACTACTAGATGTCTCAAAACGTATCAAAGAACTGAAACTCACCAGGTCCTCACTTCCAGATGATGAGAGGCCAAGCCACTCACTCATTGTGATTCCTTCCTGCCTAGTTCCTGTTTTCCCACAAAGAGTTACATTTCTTCCCTACTACATAAACCCCCAATTTTATTTGGTCAGGGAATGGAGACTGATCTTCCATCTCCTCAGCTGCAGCACCCAATTAAAGCCTTCTTCCCTGGCAACACTCATTGCCTCAGTGATTAGCTTTCTGTGTAGTGAGCAGCAGGAACTAGGCCAAACCCCTGGTGTTTCAGTAACAGCTTTCTAATGCCAAATTGCTCTATTTCTTTCCTATATCTTATAGTGTGAGAAACTGAGAACCAAAATGCCACCTATACATTCCTATAATGTCTAGAAATTTAAAAACTGGTGTTCAAAAACTGTTTTTTTTTTGCATGAATGAGTGTTTGGAGCAGTACTGCTATTCCAGGTAGTTACTGCAGGAGCTGGAATTCCATATAACTGAAATGGGGCAATGTATGGTCAGATCAACTGTTTTAAGAATATATTGAGGAAACATGACAAAATCAGATTCAATTATAGAATCTCAAGAAAGAAGAAAACAGTATAATGGCATACATTGTAGCACATCTTTTTAAGGACAGGGCTATCTGAAATATAAAAAGTTTACCATAAACAGTCTAAAGAATCTGAAAATGTTGGGTAGAATCTCTAAGAAAAAACACCAACTGATATAGTTTGGATTTGTCTTCACCCAAATTCCATGTCAAAATGTAATCCTCAGTACTGAAGGTGGGGCCTGGTAGGAGGTGATTGGATCTTGCGGGTGGTTTCCAATGGTTTAGCACCATCCGTCTCATAGTAGAGCTTTCATGCCATCTGGTTGTTCAAAAGTGTGTGGCATCTCCCCACCTCGCTCTTCCTTCTGCTCTGACCATGTAAGACATGCCTGCTTCCCCTTCACCTTCTGCCATGATTGAAAGTTTCCTAAGGCCTCAGTGTCATGCTAAGTGTCATGCTTCCTGTACAGCCTACAGAACCGTGAGCCAATTAAGCCTCTTTTCGTTATAAATTACCTAGTCTCAGGTATTTCTTTATAGCAGTGTGAGAACAGACTAATACATCAACTGTAGTAATAGAGTGGCGAAAATGCATTATGCTGAAAAATGTTCAAATTAAGTCACATCTTTATTTAAATTATCATATAAACACTACTTTTAAATATCAATTTACTGTGTCAACATTTAAATGCCTACTCTAGGACAGTTGCAAATAAGATTAAGTATCCTGCATGACAGTCTGTATTAGTCAGGGTTCTCTAGAGGGACAGAACTAATAGGATAGGTATTTATAAAGGGAAATTTATTAAGGAGTATTGACTCTCATGATCACAAGATGAGGTCCCACAATAGGCTGTCTGTAAGCTGAGAAGCAAGGAAGCCAGTCCGAGTCCTAAAATCTCAAAAGTAGGGAAGCCAACAGTGCAGCCTTCAGTTTATGGTCAAAGGTCGGAGAGTCCCAAAGCTGAAGAACTTGGATTCTGATGTTCAAGGGCAGGAAGCATCCAGCACAGGAGAAAGATGTAGCCGGGAAGACTAAGCCAGTCCAGTCTTTCCACATTCCTCTGCCTGCTTTCATCGTAGCTGTGCTAGATGGTACCCACCCAGATTAAGGGTGAATCTGCGACTCCCAGTTTACTGACTCAAATGTTAATCTCCTTTGGTGACATGCTCACAGACACATCCATGAACAATACTTTGCTGTTGTAATCCGATCAAGTTGACACTCAATATTAACCATCACAAATGCAAATATAATTCTGCTTTCTAAATGACAATACCTACAATATAAATGATTACATATATGATTGTGTCTACTAGATGAGTTATATATATGACCATTACAAAGTTAAGTGATAGATTTCTTGTCACTAAAGAAATTAAAGTTTTGTAATACATGTCAAACATACAAAGTAACAGAGGATGTAGGTTAGAGTTGTGTCTTGCACCATTCTGAATCTGTATTAAGTCTCCTACAGGACAGTCTGTATTAGTCAGGGTTCTCCAGAGCGACAGAACTAATAGGATAGGTATTTATAAAGGGAAATTAATTAAGGAGTATTGATTCTCATGATCACAAGATGAGGTCCCGCAATAGGCTCTCTGAAAGCTGAGAAGCAAGGAAGCCAGTCCGAGTCCTAAAATCTCAAAAGTAGGGAAGCCAAGAGTGCAGCCTTCAGAAGAATGAGATTATCCTGATTTAAACCAATTATTTGGGGTGACATTAATGTTGGTCAGTCATTCACATTGTCACAATATCTCCATAAGAGAAACTAACAGAGGGCATCATCAAGGAGACACCATTTGACCTGAAGAAACTGGGGAAAGCAAAAGACATTAGGATAATTTAAGTAGCTGAACAAAGTTGTAGAAACAAGAAAACCCTTGACATGTTCATGGAAGACTGAGTGGTTAACTATAATTGGAGAATAAGGTACAGGTGTGGAATGCCAGGAAGGGCTAGAAGGGCTTGCATCACAGAGAACAATATATCACATGCTAAATGAAATTGAAATTTATCTTGTAAGGTGTCACTCAAGAATTGTGTGTGTGTGTGTGTGTGTGTGTACATGAAGTTAGTTTTTCCTTTTAGAAAATTTGTCTATGTTAAGGAGGATTTATGATGGGAGGATTGGTAAGGGTTAGTTGATTTGAGCCTATGTTGCCTCATTTCAGTTATGTGGAATTCTAGCTCCTGAAGTACCTACCTGGAATAGTGGAATTGCTCTACACACTCATCCATTAAAAAATAGTTTTTGAACACCTGTTATTTAATTTCCAGACATTATAGGAATGCATAGAAGATTGATGATGGAGGGGAAGAGGAGAACTTCAATTGGGGAAAAGCATAAATACTTTATCTAACATGGCGGAAGAAGAAATGGAAATAAAGGGTCAGGCACCAGGAATGTCAAAAAAGTAAACTCACCTCTTCTGAAGGCCTAATTATAAATGTCCTCTGAGGGAGAGAGAGCAGTCTCAGATGGTGTCTTAGTCAGTTCAGGCTGCTTTAACAGTGTACCATGGACTAGGTAGCTTATAAACAACAATATTCATTTGTTACAGTTCTGGAGATTGAAGTCTAAAAGCCAGTGTGGTTGGCTTCTGGCGAGGGTTGCAGACTGTCCTTTTCTCATTGTATCCCCACATGGTGGAAAGAGTGAGAGAGCTTTCTGGGGTCCCTTATATATGGACACCTATCCCACCCATAAAAGTCCACCCTCATGACCTCATTACCTTCCGAATAGCACTGTATGAAGGATTAAGTTCCAACATATGAGTTTTGAGAGTCACAAACATCCATTCCATTAGAGATGACTTTTGGTTTTCTGACTTGAGTGACTTAGTAGATTAGGTTGCTCGTCACTTATGTAGAAATATAAGAAAAGCAATAGGATATGGGGGAGTAGGGGACAGTGTGTTGATGGAATTCTGCCTCTTGTGGAATGTGCAAGCTTTTCAGTTATACAGATCTTAATCCATTTCTAGGTGGTTTTTGGCTGTGTGACCTTGGGAAAGTTGTTGAAGATATTGAGTCAAATTGAGAGAGACATCAATTCAGCATTTTAAGGAATAGATACAGTTATCAAGTTACCTAATGAAACATTGAATAATTAGAGAAGAATTGAGGTTAATAAGATTCTTTTATTGAGCCCTTAACACTAGTTTGTGTATGTCCACAGTCTAATTTCATAAGCGTTCTCTGTAGATTAATATTTAGAGAAATTCAATTCCAGAGTGTCAATCTTAGAAAACCTTAATTAATTAGCTATTTGGAACATTATAAAATCACTACTGTCTACATTAATATTAGTAGATTGGTATAATATAAACATGTCTATATTAATCTGCATAATCTGCAGAGGAGTACTAAACTGATGAATTATGCTTTAAAAATATTTTTTGTTATAATGCAAAATACAACCATAAATATGATCATTGCCCTCAAGTGAAAATAAAGCAGATGAACAAAAAATAGATATATGCTCAGAACAATGAAAAGAAATCACGAAATTCCATTCCTAAAAAAGTTTTCCATTTTCCAGGAAACTATGGTAGAAAAGACAAAAGGAAATAAGACCATCCCTTTCAAAATATTAGGAAAAGTTATTGCAAAGTCAATATTTAAAATAGCAAAAATTGGCCGGGCACAGTGGCTCACCCCTGTAATCCCAGTACTTTGGGAGGCTGAGGCAGGCGGATCACCTGAGGTCAGGAGTTCTAGACTAGCCTGGCCCACATGACGAAACCCCATCTCTACTAAAAATACAAAAAATTAGCCGGGCGTGGTGGTGCACACCTATGATCCCAGCTACTGGGGAGGCTGAGGCAGGAGAATCTCTTGAACCTGGGAGGCAGAGGTTGCAATGAACGGAGATCATGTCACTGCACTCCAGCCTGGGTTATTATTTTATATATATATATATATATAATATATCATATATATAATATATATATTTTATATATATAATATATATTTTTATATATGATATATAATATATATTTTTATATATATAATATATATTATATATTTTATATATAAATATAAATATATTTATATATTTTTATATATATAAAAATAAAATAGCAAAAATAAAGTAATTTGTCCTGAAAGCCTATCTGAACCAGTCAGGAGCAGGTATTGAAGTTCACATTAAGCACGTGGTAGCCAGATAAAGACAGCTTTACAGGGGAGTAGATTCATTTTAATTGGAACAGGACCCTGAGGTAAAAAGAATTATGTCACTGAAGTTACTATCTAGACCAACAGTGGCTTTGAGTCTAGACTACTCAGTGAAGCAATCATTTTCTTATTTCATTAATTCTTCTTAAAAATAAACTTAGTCTGGATTCTCTGGAAACGAAAACTGTAAAACTTGTGTATTTAACAGGAAGCGAATGTGTATGTTATGAATTCATTTGTCTGGAAGTCTGAAAAGTATTACTGAATGTGGTGAACCTTTATCATTTTCAGCAACAACAAAAAAGCACACAAGATCAGCAGTGAATGAGACAAAAATCTTTTAGGGAAGAGATTAGATTTCATCACCTATTTATGATCATTAACTTGCTACAAATTGAGTTGTCTAGCATATAGTAGATCTTCAAATATTCATTGAATGAATGCAAGATTTTTAAAAATAAGTAAAGGGCAGTGTTAATTAAGCTATATGTGTGGTATTTGATTATTATTTATTCACAGGAGTCTGTTCCTTGGCTGTTATCCCATTTATTCAGTCATGACTTTTATCTGGCCATTAGTCAGGGATTGATCTCATGTTTCAGAGCTTATAGCATATCTAGTATGATACATTAGAAAGACACCTTCCATTTATAATCATGTGTTTATGTCAGAAATTTATGACTCTTATCAAATAATAAAAAAATTATAATTTTCCTTTTGCTTCAATATGTAAATCCTTTTTCCTTGCTTCAAATAGTATAGGTTACAAATCTGGTAAGACGTGTATACATAAGTGGGGGGTGCGCTTGTTTTCTAGGTTGAATTAGTTTATGTAACCATCTATATTTAGAGATTTTGGGGGCCTCCTAAAGAAGGAACATTCTAAGCAATCATTTTCTTGTAAATAATTTTCCAGGAGGCAAAACAAGATTTTGGCCTGTCCTGTACATAATAGATAAATTATGTTTTGATTAGAAGTTTTTATTTATTCATCAACTGGTTCTACCTCTGGAGTTACGACTTTTAAATATTATCCCTGTACTGAATGTTCTCAATATTCAAAGTAAAATGTAATGAGATACAACGTGTAAGTTTCTGGTTTGTAAGCTGTAGAGCAGTTATTCTTATTGTTTCTGACAGAACAGTCTTATTGCTCATGCCTTGTGTATTCCCATTTCACTCATTCTTTTGGATTTATATTCCTTTTAGTCTGTGTTCTTTTCTCTTGTCAAAGAAGCCAGGCAAAAACAAGCAGTGACTAATTTCATTTTAATATAATTCTTACACCAAAAAGCATGAGAAACATTTAAATGAGGGAAAAAAGTCAACCTTGCTTTGACAACATAGGAAAGTGAATTTGAAAGTACATGGGGCTATGAAATCAGTAGTCATATTTTATTGTTCTCAGGTCCTCCAATCATTTTATTTCTCAGAACTAGGACTTAAAGAAAAACTTATCCAAGCAAGTGGTAAGTTGTCTTGCTGTCTAGCCTGTTGACCTCATGAAAATTGTGCATACAAAATTCAAATTGCAGAAAGTGTCCCAAATATTTGGATTCTATAACTATTAAGATGCCTTCCAACCCGAAATTCTGTGATTCTACAGTGGAACTGTGTCCGGAATTGTGGGTTCTTGGTCTTACTGACTTCAAGAATGAAGCTGCAGACCCTCGCGGTGAGTGTTACAGCTCTTAAGGTGGCGCGCCTGGAGTTGTTTGTTCCTTCTGATGTTCAGATGTGTTCGGAGTTTCTTCCTTCTGGTGGGTTCGTGGTCTTGCTGGCTCAGGAGTGAAGCTGCAGACTTTCATGATGAGTGTTACAGCTCTTAAGGCAGCGATCTTCCTGGATGCTGTTCGTCCTCCCGTGGGGCTCAACATCTCGCCATTTCCAGGAGGAGGGGTTGCAGACCTTTGTGGTGAGTGTTACAGCTCATAAAAGCAGTGTGGACCCCAAGGGTGAGCAGTGGCCAGATTTATTGCAAAGAGCGAAAGAACAAAGCTTCCACAGTGTGGAAGGGGACCCGAACAGGTTGCCACTGCTAGCTCGGGCAGCCTGCTTTTATTCTCTTGTCTGGCCCCATCCACGTCCTGCTGATTGGTAGAGCCGAGTGGTCTGTTTGGACAGGGCACTGATTGGTGCGTTTACAATCCCTGAGCTAGACACAAAGGTTCTCCACGTTCCCACCAGATTAGTTAGATACAGAGTATGGACACAAAGGTTCTCCAAGGCCCCACTAGAGTAGCTAGATACAGAGTGTTGATTGGTGCAATCACAAACCCTGAGCTAGACACAGGGTGCTGATTGGTGTATTTACAAACCTTGAGCTAGATACAGAGTGCCGATTGGTGCATTTACAATCCCTGAGCTAGACATAAAGTTTCTCCACATCTCCATCAGACTCAGGAGCCCAGCTGGCTTCACCCAGTGGATCCCGCACCGGGGCTGCAGGTGGAGCTGCCTGCCAGTCCCGCGCCGTGCGCTCCCACTCCTCAGCCCTTGGGTGGTCCACGGGACTGGGCGCCGAGGAGCAGGGGGTGGTGCTCATCGGGGAGGCTCCGGCCACACAGGAGCCCATGGAGGGGGTGGGAGGCTCAGGCATGGCGGGCTGCAGGTCCTGAGCCCTGCCCTGTGGGAAGGCAGCTAAGGCCCTGTGAGAAATCGAGCGCAGCGCCGGTGGGCTGGCACTGCTGGGGGACCCAGTACACCTTCCACAGCCGCTGGCCCGGGTGCTAAGCCCCTCATTGCCGGGGTCGGGCACAGGCCGGGCTGGTTGCCTTGGGTGTAGGGCCCCGCCAAGCCCACGCCCACCCGGAACTCCAGCCGGCCGGCAAGAGCCGCGCGCAGCCCAGGTTCCCACTCGTGCCTCTCCCTCCACACCTCCCTGCAAGCTGAGGGAGCTGGCTCTGGCCTTGGCCAGCCCAGAAAGGGGCTCCCACATGGCAGTGGTGGGCTCAAGGGCTCCTTAAGTGCCGCCAAAGTGGGAGCCCAGGCAGAGGAGGCGCCGAGAGTGAGCGAGGGCTATGAGGACTGCCAGCACGCTGTCACGTCTCAGAACCACTTGAATTTGATTTGAGGAAGGAGATATCTTTATGCCTTGTATGTCATGTATTAAGTTGATGGTAAGTAGTTGTTGTTTGACAAGGGGACATGTTGACCATGACTATGTCTGGAGCTATATTTGAAAGACCGAGTTTGTGCTGGGATTCCAAGTGTATCTGTTTTGGAATCAAGTTAAACAGTAGTGTGACTGTAGTTATATTAATTTACAGTGATTGTAGATTTATACCACAGATTCTCCTCCTAAAACATAGCCTGAGGAGGAAAACTTAGCTAAAATTAATAGCTTGGGAAATCGTCTATGGTTGTTGGCAGTTAAGGGGTAAAAGAGGCAAGGTGGAAAAGAAATCTTCTCTCATTCTTCCACCTCCATCACTTCTCACATCCAAACAATGACAAAGTCATCCTAATGCTTCCCAAACATTCCATAAATCTGGCTTTCCTTTTTATTCCTCATCTCTACAATTACTGTTCCAGTTCAGTCTCTTATCCACCTCTCCCCTGGACTCTGCACTGTCTATATAAGTTCTCATTTCTTTTTCTTTGCTTATGTTACTTTCTTTGCCTAGAATATTTCCTTCTTTCTAATTACCTCATCCTGTGTCTGATTAATTCCTTTAATCTTTTAAGTCTCAATTCAGGACATTCCTCTGAGACTTAGTGTCAGCTCTTTTGCAAAAGACTCTCTATGTCCCTTAGGAAGTTTGGGGGCCCCCTTTCTGTTCAATATCATGGGAATAGCATGCTCACTGCACTCACTACCTTGCATTCCACCCTTCTGGAGAAGAGGGGATCTATCTTAGTTATCTCTGTGTTCTCTGAACGTAACAAAGTACTTGCTCCCTAATAGTTGCTCCATAAAATATTTCTTGAGGGCCTGAAGCTTGCTCTGAATTTCCACTCTATAGTATCACTAGAGTCAGCTGTTCTTCCACAAATATTTCTTATCTAAGTTGCATTATCATTCATCTCTACACTGTTATCTAGCCATATCATCTCTCTACTTTCATTACCTTTTCATAATTTTCAAGGAACATTCAGGGTGAATTTACAACTCTGATTTACCCCTTATAATACCCGTGGATCTGGCCTTTGCCTATTTCCCTTTCCAGCCTCCTCATTCTTCACTCTTCCACATGCATCTCTGACACAGATAAATAGAACTACTTGTGCTTTCTCATAAGAAACATGTGTTTCAAGCTTTTATGACTGCACATACAATTTCTCTTTTGCTTAAAACACCTTCCTTCCAACGCCTCCTTCCTTCATCTAAATGCTGTCCCTTTCTTGAATTATCAACTCTCTTAGGAAAGACTTCCCAGAGCCACTTCCACTCACATCACCTCCCCAAATCTTAGCTACTGCTCTCTTTTTTTTTTTTTTTTTTTTCTTTTTGAGATGGAGTCTCGCTCTGTCACCCAGGCTGGAGTGCAGTCTCGCAATCTCGGCTCACTGCAAGCTCCGCCTCGGGTTCACGCCATTCTCCTGCCTCAGCCTCCAGTAGCTGGGACTAAGCAGGCTTCCAGCCACCACGCTTCCGCTAATTTTTTTTGTATTTTTTAGTAGAGACGGGGTTTCACCGTGGTCTCGATCTCCTGACCTCGTGATCCGCCCGCCTCGGCCTCCCAAAGTGCTGGGATTACAAGCGTGAGCCACCGCGCCCGGCCGCTACTGCTTTCTTGTGTATTCTTATTGCACCCTGTGCTTTTTCTATGAAATGCCTATTACACTTCTATTACACTTCACCAACCTTGTCAGTTTCTGTTTCTATTTCTGCTATGTAAGTATAAGCTCCTCAAGAGAAGAGACTGTGTCTGCTTGGATCTGTGTTTTTGGCACTCAGTACAGTATTTAGCATATACTATAAGCTCAATTACAAAGGAGAGAATAGGAACAGAGAAAAAGAGAATGAGAAGAAGAGAGAGGAAATGGCAGTAGGCATGTACTAATTTCCAGATATTTGAAATCGTTCCAAATAGTGAATTTTTTTTAAATAAACAAGAATCTCAGTAGCTGACTGAATACTGTTCTCTCTGTTTCTGTAATACTTTAAAAAATAAAAATTAGTTTTATAATCAAAATATATTTGATCGTCACAAATGAGTAAAAAAATTTTGATGTTTCTGTCGTTAAAGCTCCTAGAAGTTCATGAAGCTAGGAAGTAAGAAAACCAGAATGTGAATCCATCTGATTTACACAAATTGGGATTATCTGATAGCATAAATAGGACTGGCTATGTAATTTGTGGGGCCCAGTGAAAAATGAAAACGTGAGTTGCTTTGTTCAAAATTATTAAGAATTTTAAGACAGCAATAGCAAAGCATTAACAAGTTTAGAAACCTCCTAAGTGCAGGGCTGTGTGCAATGGCAGAGATCATACACTAGTGCAGCTGGCTTTGACATGCCTTTCCATAGTTCTAAGGTGCTCTTCTGTTGAGTGCTAGGAATGTCGCTGGCAGCACATTTGCCAAAAGCAAACATTTTCTTGTTGGATTAGGCAACATCTGCCTTGCTGGACTAAAGAGCGAACGTATTAACAGTTAAGGACCAAGCACAATGTGGTATAAATGTTTTGATTATCCCATGAATCCTCACAATAACCCTGCACATTCACTATCCCTTCTGTCTAAGCCACCTTTCTTTCAAAATCTTCACCCAGGTGAGTCCTATGCCTCTCTTAAAGTATCAACTACTCTGGGAAAGACTTCTTCAAGCCCATTCTTCTGCCTGGTCTAAATCATTGCCCTCCTACATATTGCACCCTCTTCTGTTCTAGTGAGTCACTCGTGTTGATTTCACTCTGTTTATGTAAGAGTAAATTGAGGCTAGGAGAGTAACAGAGCTAGGAAATAAATATTGTTGGCTTCTAGCTCCTTTCACGACTAACTAAACCTTCTTTTATGCTACTCTAACCTGCTGGAGGTCACTTGTCCACTTAGTGTTCAGCATTAGGCATCCTTGCCATCTTACCTTTTATGCCCCTAGAAGAAACACACTGAAGGCTGATGGAATGATAGCTATTTTCTAGGTAGAAAATAACACACCATCACACATATGTATCTGACCTGGGCTTTGTGATCTGGTGAAGGTATATGACCCAGTGTATCTGAGCGTAAGTAGGCATCATTATCTCTCCAGATTTGGGAGCAAAAAGATGAGCTTAGAACACTCGTCTATCTCATTTGTCTAAGAATAATACTTACCAAGCTTTCACATGAATCTGAAAAGGAAGGCCAATGTTCCACACTTTCTGGGAAGCTAGAAGACAATATTTGCATTACTTACAAGACTTGATTTGCTGAAACGCTAAGTGCTCTTTTTTCTTTACTTTTTTAAAGTGACGAATAATAATTGTACGTATTTGTGGGGTTCATAAGGATGCTTTCATACGTTAATGTCATATTGGAACTGTTTCAATGGCAAAATAGGCATTTTACTATGATATAATTTTTAAAAAGCTTGACTACAATTTAAATGTAAAAAATACATATTAAGATGTAATGTATGGGTCTCTACCTTTAAAAATTAGGATTAATATAGAGAAGATCGGGGTAGAGATTAGTACTTGGCATGTAACAGAAGATATGTGAAAGGCAAAACAGCTTCTGGAAATGTGTTAACTGTGGAGCCATCATCACGTGAACAGTTTTCATCGTTTAATTGGCTTAATTAATTGAAAATGAGGTAATTGATTTTTAGAAGGTGTTTAAAAAGTATGGTTAAGGATGGAAATTTTATAAAATGAATTCATAAATCTTTGATAATCCTTAAACAGAATAAGGAAGTGTTGGTTTCAGTGAATTTCCCATTAATCCTGTAAGCCCAAATGAGGTTAAAACAATGAGACCGTTGTTTGTAATCAGATGTTAATTCTCCATAAACGGTAGTGTGGTTCATAGTAATACAGAATCTAATGTGGAATTAATTTAAAAAATAAAAAAAAATCAATTACCTGAGTATATTGGGAGGAAACCTCAGTGAAACGAAGGAGATTCTACATGGGTAGTCCAGGGAATCTCACTAGTTGTGAAATAGCCTGTCTCTAGAGGTTTTTCAGCACTTATCTCCATTGTGACTACAGGAGGAGCGTTTACATCTTGACTATAAAGATATGTGTGCAGCTGAGACTGACACATCTAATAAAGGACTGTTTCGCTGCATCTGCCAAGGTCTCTTGGCAAGGGCTTTGGATCCAAATACTAAGACTTCCTAATATTTCCTGAATGGTTACTCTTTCAGAAGCATAGCAATATTATCGCCTATCCTTCCAATTCAACCACTTAGCTTTTCCTTCAGTATTAGTGTAATGGGGGTCATACTTTGAAAAATTTAACTATGCATTCTTCTTTAGCTTTCCAAGCAAATATCATTTGTTATAGTTGTCCCAAGAATTTATGAAACCTGGAGAAGATTAAAGTATGTTATTGCAAATGGAATGATGTAATAGCTTCTGACATGGAAAATACGATTTTTAAAATTTCTTATTTCATTTCAGTGTACTGAGAACACTGGTGGATGAAGACAAAGGAAAGATGTTATTAATCCAGCCAAAAATGTGTGTCCTTATTTCTCCTTCCTTGGGCTGCTGCTTGAAGACCTAAAAAAGAGTAAACAAATGAGAGTAAATGAGGCCAGAATTGGGTTTTTAGGCCCACTTCTTACTTGAAGCTCGGAGCTTTGCAAGCTACTCCTTACATGACCTTATGAGATAAATGTTATTCTTATTTTTACACCGGAGGCAAGTGGAGATGAGTAATTTATTCAAGATTACACAGATGGCACAGAACCTGGATTTGAACCCAGGACATTTTGATTAACCACTCTTAATCACAATACCATATTGCTTCTCTGTGCTGCAGTGGGAAACACAGAGTTGCTAAAATTTTTAAAACTTAATTAAAATTACAAAAAATGAAAGTCCATAAATTTTCATACTTTTATATTTATGAAATAAGTGAATTTCTGATCATATTTTTTTTTAGCTGGTGTGATACCAAGGTATAGCATTTGCAATTCTGGTTTAGTAATTTATTAAAATCTATTAAAATTGTGTGTAGTAGAATCAAAAATTTTAAAATGTAACTTGGACTTCTGTGTATCATGCTAAAAAACAATTTGAAACATACTTTTGCTCAGTTGCATCTAAGCTAAAAGTTATTTTTTTCTTATGTGACTCTCTTGAATAGATTTGTAATTATTGATGATTGTTAATGATGATAAAATTTCTGGTCTTGATTTATCAGGTACCATAAACATTCACAATAGATTTGTAATTTCCTCAGAGTTTCAGAAATTAAATTAATTGCCACTATAAAAATGATTGTTGAAACTCTTCTGGGTAGGATACTTTGTTTATATTCTAGCCATTTCCTGAGGAATGGTGTAAATATTTCATAAATGTTTTGGGAACCAGACTTTTTATGCCCAGTCTCACTATCCAACACATAAATTATCTCTTTCATCTAGATATTATTTTTTACTTTTAGGTACTTAGCTCTTTATTTACATGTTTTAAAGTATATTATTTCACAGTAGTTTATTTGAACTAAATGAGATATTTCTGACATCAACTTTTAAAACTTGGTTTCTGTTGGATTTTTTATTTTTGTAGACTTGCTGTCTCTAGTTCAAGGCTTGCTTTTGCTTGTAAATCTATAATGTTACAATTAAATGATGTAGCAGTTCAAGTAATGTTAACTACCCTGGATTAAAATGCTCTCAGGCTATTAAACGGCAGTTGTAAATTATTGGAATTTGGAATAATAATCAGTGTCATATGATAGTTGCATGACACATGATGGATCTGATTTTTAATATATGCCATCTTGATTAGAAAATGAAGACAAGCCTTCTACAAAATGTCATGCATAAGATAGAATTAAGTAGAGGAAGGAAAAAAAGAACAGAGAATATGTGAATTTTTATTTTCCAGAATAGTTAGGGGAGGCAAAATTTAACTCAGAAAAGTGATAAAACTGCAACAATTCCATTAAATCAGTTATACTCACCGTGAAACACAAGTCATAGTTTTCGTTTTACTGTGGTTAAATGAAATAAACGTTGTATTTGACAAAAGCAAGTAAAAGTCATATACAACTTGAAATGACTCAATTAAATACTCCAGCATTGCCTTCCCCGTGCTTAGCTGGTATTGGTGGGGCTTCCTCTTACCTTTTTAGTTGTGTCTCTCTCCACATAGATATTTTTATTAATACCAGTCATTTGCTATTTTGTTGAAGATTGATTTGGTTTATTTCTACATATCTGTGATTATATACAAATAAGGTCAAAACAAACATTGGTGTTTTTATCTTTCAGGAAAATCTCCAAGAGTTGGTGAATCATGCTATTGCCAATAACAGTCATGTGACATGGCTGAACATTTCATCATCTTCAATAAATAATCAAGATGGTAAGAATTATACAGGATGTAGCATAGATTGTTAAATTTGTGAAAGTAAGTTGTAGGCTATGTTAGTTAGAATTAGGTTTGCCTGCTACTGACAGAAAACTCCAAATAACAATGTCTGAAACAATATGGATGTCTTCTTCTTCAAATAGAATCTAATGTCACCTGTGCAGAGATGACATGCTGGGTCCGTGATCACCAGGGATCCAAATGCCTTCTATCTTGGTGCTGGGCCACAATCACCAAGTGGCTTCCACCTCACGGTCTGCTGTGGCTGATTAAACTCCAGCATCTTATTGATGTTCTAGCCAGCAGAAATGAAAAAGAACCCAACAAGAGCAAGGTTGAATTACAAAGAAAGGAGAAAATATCCATTGGAGGACTACTATCAACCTCTGCCACAATTTCTACATTTTCTCAACATATGAAATTTTAAAGTATACTACTAAATTTTAAAAATTATTCGTATTCATTTTTCAATGGCAAAACTATCGAGCATTCTGTTGTTTGTGCCAATTGTTTTACCAAAAATTTTAGATAGAAGAAGAGACATTTATAACACAAGGTGTTTCTAATTGGAAAGTAAGCCCTGGAAAAATTTAGAAAACAAGAGAGATGTGAAATGTGCTTTGTGTTATTGTGATTTTGAAATCTATGTTATGGAAAAACTATGCTTATAAATAATTGAAACTTTAAGAGAGGTTGAAGACAGTGGAGCACAATTAAATTTTGTGGTTAGAAGGTTGCATTTCAAAAAAAAATGTTTACTATTGAGAGGGCATGACAGTGCTATGAGGGCAGGAATTTTCGTTCATTTTGTTCACTTATATTTTTTGCAACCAGAGTAGTGTGTCAGAGTAGGGGCTAGATAAATGTTGAATTAATGATTGATCAATTGCTGGATTAAATTAGAGTAAAAGATGAAGAAACATTTCTTTTTATTTATTTATTTATATTTATTATACTTTAAGTTTTAGGGTACATGTGCACAAAGTGCAGGTTAGTTACATATGTATACATGTGCCATGTTGGGTGAAGAAACATTTCAACACATGAATTGCAAGTAGATTTTTACAAAAGAGCATACATTTAATACTAAATTTGAAAGTTCACCAAACATAGTAATAACATCAGTTCTTCCTTAGCTTATTCAATAATATGAGAAAACCGTGTAGGGAAAGAACAACTTGAGTACATATAAAACCCACTGAAGATGTCAAAATGTATTGAAATTTAAAAGAGGCTCTTAAATTTTATCAAGCTGGGAGAGAAGTCTGGGACTAAGCAAGAATATATTTGTAGCACGTCACAAAATAAAAATAAATTATGTGGCCTAGACTGCAACAGTCATAACATTGTGGGAATTTTAATGAAGTTCTTTCTGAATTTAAAGAAAACCACAGAGGTTTCCTTATCATTATGCATGCCTTTTGCATTTATGAGTGATAATGTTTCATGAATAAGTAAAAAAGTTGTAAAAACTCTAAATACTGTATGTCTTTATATGCTATCACTCAGAAATATGCAAAAAGATAAACACTTCCTCACAATATGTAAGCAGAACAAAGGCATTTGAAGTAAGCTATGCAAGTTGTAAAACATGGGTTGACATGTACTTAATCTTATTTTATTGGTGTAATTGAGACTCATCTGGAGATTACTGAGTCTTGAAATATGCAGATGACTGGTGAATTGTTTGGCTGACAGATTTCAAATTTGAAATTATAATTTCTTTAAAATGCTTTTTTAAAAAAAGTCTTCTGTTGTGATTAGAATTCTTTTTCAAGGATAGAAATGTAAATATATTATGGATCCTTTTCCTTGGCCTTCAACAGAGAGCCATGATTTCATTTTTTTGTCAAAGAGAGACAATAAATATTTTAAATATATTTGGGAAAGAGAGAAACTATATGTCACAAACTAATCTCTATCTAAATCTTTCAAAGTACACATGCCCTCTCTTTAAAACAGGCAATTCATAATTAATTTTTCTTACTTCAAGGAATGAACTCATATCAAGTAACACGAAGATGTTCATTGAGAGCAGGGTTCAGTCTGTTTATTCACTGTATTCGCTGTACCTGGAACAGGTTCCTGGCACATAACAGATATTTAATACATATTTGGTATACAGGTGATTGAGTGAATAAATTAATAAATGAATGAACAGCTAATCATACGCATATGTAATCCCAGAATTCCAATTTTACTAAAATTCTACAAATTATGACTTCATCTATCATGTCAACATAATTTTTTCATTTTATGTATTTAAGGTGGCATTCATCATAACGCTCAGAGCTAGCATTTAATGTTTTGAGTTGGCCAGTCATTACAGCAGGAACAAATGATTCACTTCCATTCTACTTTATCCTTAAGAGTACATTAAGAATACTATACATAAAAATAAAATTAGTGTCTGCCATTAATGGATATTGGGAAATAATTGGTAACCAAACTGATGAACTCAGAAGGGCTCAGTGGCTCTGGGGTGAGACTTGCCACATGGTGGATGCTTCATTAATCATACCTCTAATGGCTTATTGTTGCAATTTCATATATTCCCATAATTCACATTGCTGATTTTAGCTGGTCACTTCTAATATATATTGCTTTGGTTGTAAGTTGATGCTATAATAACACTGTTGCTGAGAATGACATTAGCATGATTTTATTAAAACCTTACGCTATTGTTAAATTATAATCTATTTGAAAGATATTAGCCAGAAATTTCTCATAAAGCTTTTGTTTTGTTTAAAGTCCTTCCTTAGAGTAACCACTATTACCAGTTCCAAGCAATCACCACTATCTCACAGACAAACTTGAATTTTAAGTATTAGGGTTCAGCCCATTAGGCATCTTGGGGATGAGAATATAATCCTTATTTTAAATTGGTTGGAGAATTAAAGTTACAGAATAAGACTAATGAGAACACATGGACACAGGAAGGGGAACATCACACACCCGGGACTGTTGTGGGGTCGGGGATAGCATTAGGAGATATACCTAATCCTAAATGACGAGTTAATGGGTGCAGCACACCAAGAGGGCACATGTATACATATGTAACAAACCTGCACATTGTGCACATGTACCCTAAAACTTGAAGTATAATAATAATAAAATTAAGAAAAATTACAAGCAGAATCCATAAAAAAAAAAGACTGATGGCCAGTTTCTAGAAAGTAGCATACTAGGATACCTAAAGGAAACCTAATGAAATTGTGGTGCAGCCCTCTGCTGAAATTATTCTCCTGTCATTATCAATGGATGCTGTGCCAATTCCTCTCACTTCTAGTCATCTATAAAGTCTCTGTTAATTTTATAGTATTGCACTTCCACTCTTCGCTCAAGATTTATGTTCTTCTTGTCCCTTTCTCTCTGGCAGCTTTTACTTTTATCCTTCAATTTTGGCACTTCTGTTTTTTAGTAGTCAGTATTTTTTGGTACTCAGTTTCTGGCTCCCTTTACATGTGTTTTGGGTTTGGGGTGTTCCTTTCTTCTTCTGAACTCCTTCTGCTCCTAGGATAGTGTGGGTCTTACCCTGAAAAGGAGAGGATATGTATCCTTCTTCCCATCTCATAACATTTTTCAAACATACATCTTCTCAAGTCACACTCCTATACACAATCCTTTCTACCTCCTCAGGATGAAGTTGAAATTCCTTAATATTTTCTTTCTTTTTCTTTGTCTTTTTTTTTTTTTTTTTTTTGAGATGGAGTGTCGCTCCGTTGCCAGGCTGGAGTGCAGTGGTGTGATCTTGGCTCACTGCAATCTCTGCCTCCTGGGTTCAAGCAGTTCTCCTGCCTCAGCCTCCCGAGTAGCTGGGACTACAGGTGCACACCACCGCGCACAGCTAATTTTTGTATTTTTAGTAGAGACGGGGTTTCACCATGTTGGCCAGGATGGTCTCTATCTCTTGACCTCTTGATCCGCCAGGCTTGGCCTCCCAAAGTGCTGGGATTACAGGCGTGAGCCACCACGCTGGCCTAATATTTTCTATAAAGCTTTTAGGATAAGGTCAAAGCTCACCTCTCTCAGACTACATCTCATCATTTAATGTCTAACGATGTTGAAATATCTTTAGTTCTCTAAACTACTCAGTTTTCTCTCCTTTCACATTCTTCTCCTTGTGCTGAGAATAGTCTCCTTCCTGATGGATAATGCTATTTACCCTCAGGACTTAGTTTATGTAACTTGTCCCTCAGGAAGCCATCACTGCTGCATTATGGCTGGTAGGGGATCCAGCTACCTTCTGTCTGTTGCCTGTACTTATTACTATCAGGGAACTTATCCCTTACATTTTAATCATCTAGTTACATGAAGAAAGAAATAAATAATAAATCCTTGCTGAATTTAAATTTCTTGAGCACAAGACCTGTGAATCTTGCCTATTTTAGGTATAGAAAAATGCTGAGCACAAATTAAGCAGCCAATACTTTTTTTCATAAATAAATGAAAAGGTAGGTATTTTGATTTATTTAGAATTGTATTCCCAAAACTCCAAATTATTAATATTTTCTTTCTGATTTCCTTAGATTTCTATGGATGGTTTTCCAAATTCTTGGATTTAAATTTATGAAATAAAAGACAAATAATTCATTTTAAATGATTTTAAATCATAATTAAAAACAAAATTGCCTTGACCATCTCCTGAAAATGTTGGAATAGGGATCACTCATCATTAGTTCCTGAATAGTTTATAATTGTAGATTGATATTTTTGTTCCAATATTTAAGAAATGTTTCAAATTGTCAACTGACTTGAGTCTTTCTTCAGCATTTCATCTGTAAATATCTAGTTTTACTAGAAAAAGAATATAGGTAGCACATTTTTGACACTTTGTAATTTATCTAGTTTTTTTGCAGATTAATATTATATAATAAAACATCACACATAAAATATATATATAACTTACTATGTTTTATATATATTATTTATTTTATATATAATACATATTTTATAAACTATATAAAAAACTGTATTATTTATATATAGACCTTATTATTATCTATATAGATTTTTAAGGACTATGTGCACTGGTTAACTCTAAATGCTTACAAAATTTGATTATATACAAAATTCTGAATTTCATTATTCTAATTTTTAATATATATTCTGTATAATTAAAGGACAGAAAATATGTATAAAATTGAATAATTCTATGTCAAATTATTGCTAAATACCAAGAATTTTGCTTTATGAATTTTGATATATTTTATGAGTTTTACTTCATATTATCTTAATGACCCTTTTTTTACTCATGGTTAAAAAAGCTACTTTCAATTCTACTTCCTTCAAATAATATGGCTATTGTTAAATTTTTCTTGATTTTACCTAATACATTGTGGCCAATTGCTTTCTGTTTACCTTTTCACACTATTTAGTTTTAATTATATCTCTTTAAGTTGAGATTACTTGAGTTGGACTGCTGTGAAATGTCTCCTTCAACTCCCCTCCAGCTGAATAAGAGGGGATTCAGGGTAAGAGGTTGCTTTGTGAGCCTGGGGTCATGGAAGAGAAATTGCTGCTAGAAAAGCCTAAAGGCACAGGCTGTCCTGACCAGCCCTTCTGCAGTTGTCCAGGGAGGAGGCCGGTTGCCTTAGGAACAGCCTGTGTTGCCAGAGGTCTTCGGAAGGAAGGCTCCTGAAGGCCAAATGGAAGAGAGAAACACACCTGAAGTCACCTTGGAGTGGTGATTGTCTCCTTGGAGAGTGTAATGGACCTCAAAAAATCAGAGTGAAGTCGTAAATGGCCAGGCAGAAGAGACCTCAGCTGTATTTAAAGAGCAACAGTGGGAGAGGAGATTCCATTGCCAGTGACAGTGTTCCATAGGAAGTAAAAAATGCTCCAAGAATCAGGAGAAACCAAATCCAGACCACATTGGTGCATGTCAAGTGAGAACTTTCTTGGACCTTCTTTTTAATATGCCGCCCACAGTTCTAGATGATCTGAAACCAGTTGTTGAGAGAGGGAGGTGGGGTGGACGTCTTAGGCAGTGAAAAAAACACCTAAAAGGTTTTTTTTAGAAAAACAACAACAACAAAAAAAAACAATAAACCTTGCCCTTCCCACTCTGCAGTCTAGCAGCCTATTCCTCAGCCTGTGCCAGGAGAGGATAAACTTTAAATGAAGCTTGGAGCTTTGACTATTACTTGAGAATATTTTGAATACCGAAATCAAGCTTTTTGTAACTAAAAGTGACTAGAAGATTCTATATTTTATGAGTGATGAGAAGAGACATGGAATCTACCTAGGTTTTGTTAAAATGATCCAAAGAGTTAGCCTCAGAAAACAGATTTGCATGGGCACTGAGGGAAAAAGAATAGTTTTCTGTTCTATCTTTTGGGGAATAATTACAGCTATTGGTGACATTATGAGTTTTCCCTCTGTGTATTTTTCTGAATTGCTGGCTTTCAACCTTTAGTACATATCAGAACACCAGAACTCAGAAAGAACAGAGAGGGGCAGGCTTATTGAAGAGGATAGACCTGAGCCTCTGAGGGTTATACCAGGTTCCCAGGTGATTCTGATTTCAGCTAAAATTTAAGGACCACTGTCTTGGCTATATTAGTGTTAAAGTGGATGAAGCTGTGTCATGAAATGCTTGCCAAATGCAGAGTAAATTAGAATACTCTATGGCAGAGGTCTTTAATTCTGTTCATTTACATGTTTCTCACATTGCTGATTCTTCCTGTTTACGTTTCAACAGTCTTATTCCTGTTTCTCATTTCTTTACATCCTAAAAAACTACTGCCCTTCTTACCATTCCAAATTCATTCTACTTTATTTTATATCTAGTTACTACAATTAGGGCACCTCATATTTCATTATAATCCTGTGTGTCATCAGGCAGTACAATGAAGGCCACAGAAAAGATTACTAGCCTTGATACTGTGATGTCTTATTATCATTATTTTTTTAATTTCGAGATGAGATCTCACTATGTTGCCCAGGCTAGACCCAAAGTCTTGAGTTCAAGTGATTCTCCAGCCTCACCTTCCTGAGTAGCCAGGACTACAGGTATTTCTTTTTTTATATATTAAAAAAAAACACTTTATCGAGGTACGATTGACATACAAAAAGCTATATATATTTAATGTATATAACATCATAAATTTGGATATAAGTAGACACTGCAATCTGCCATAAAGATATCTATTAACTACAAAATTCCCTCACACCCTCTTCATTTATTATTATTACTACTACCATTATTGTGATGAGAACACTTAGGAACTACTTTATAGTTTTAGTAAAATTTTAAGTATGTAAGACAGTATTGTTCACTATAGGTGCTTTACCATAGATCTCTTACAGAGGTTCTCTGTATTTCCTGAATTTGACTGTTGCCCTCTCTAGTGAGGTTGGGGAAATGCTCATGACAATATAATATGTTTTCCAAGTTTTTCACTTTTTCCCTTTCCCTTTCAGGGATGCCAATAATTTTTATATTTGGCCTCCTTAAACAATTCCCTATTTCTCAGAAGTTTTGCTCATTCGCTTTTTATTCTTTTTTATTTTTGTCTGTCTTATTTCAGAGAGCCAGTCTTCAAGTTCTGACATTTTTTTCTCCACTTGGTCTATTCTGCATTAATACTTGTGATTTCATTGTGAAATTTTTCTACTGTATTTTTCAGCTCTATTAGATCAGTTAGGTCCCTTTTTTATACTGGCTATTTGTTTGTCAGCTCCTATTTTGTCTTATTTTGATTGTTAGTTTCCTTGGATTGGGTTTTGCTATTTTCCTGAATCTCAATGATCTTTATTCCTATCCATAGTCTGAATTCTGTTTCTGTCATTTCAGCCAACTCAGGCTGGTGAAGAACCCTTTTTGGAGAATTGCCGTAGTTGTTTGGAGGACACAAGACACTCTGGCCATTTGAGTTGCCAGAATTCTTGTGTTGTTTTTTCCTCATCTCTGCATGTTGGTATTCTTTTAACTGCTGGGCTGTTTCTAATTGAGGTAATCAGGCAGGGGCAAGGCGGTTTTACTGGAGTCCCAGATCAGGCAGCCCTGCCTAGTGAGGAGAAGTGTGGACTAGGACCTGCATAGAGAACAGTCTGGCCACTTTTCTGTGAGGTGGGTGCTCTGTGCTGGGGATCCAGACCAGCCCCTGGGCTTCATGGACTCCCCAGAGCCTGGAGGCAGCAAGGGTGTGGGCTCCAAGACAGCAAAGATAGCAACCTGCCCCTCTCACTAGGAGCTCTGTCCCAGGGAGTTGTAGAGCTCCTACTAGCTCAGTAGTCCCAGCAGGGGGTGGCTGGAGACCCAATCCTGGAAGACCTGCCCAGTAAGAAGATACAAAATTTGGGACCCACATAACAACCAGCCTGGCCACTTTTCCCTAGGGCTGCTGCAGTATGCTGAGGGTTCACTTCAGTCCCTAGTGACCTTGGGTTTTCCTGTGCTTGAAGGTGTCAATAGTAAAGGCTGCAAAATAGCAAAGATGGCAGCCTGCTCTTTTCTCTGGGACCTCCATCCCAAGGAGGTACGAATCTATTTGCTTGCCTGAACACATCTATGGGGGTGGTTGTCGTCCTCGGTTTGGAGATTCTGCCCAGTACAAAACAGGATCAAGGACTTGCACGAAAAATCAGTCTGGCTGCTTCTCTGTAGAACTGCTGCACTGTGCTGGGGAGTGCTTCATTCCCTAGTTTCCTCGGACTCCCTAGAGCCTGAAGGCAACAATGGCTAAGGCTGTTAGACAGCAAAGATGGCGGTCCATCCCCCCAGCTGGGGCCTCCGTCTCAGAGAGACTCAGAACCACTGCTAGCTGGAAAACACCAGCAAGAAGGGCTGGTGACCCGTCAGGAGGTCCCACCGAGTGGGGGTCACGGACCTGCATAAAAAACAGTCTGGCCACTTTTTCACAGGGCACCTACACTGAAGGCAACAATGGCTAAAACTGAGAAACAGCTAAAATGGCAGCCCACCCCTTCCTCTGGGAGCTCCCTCAGAGAGGTGCAATGCTACTACCAGGGGCTTACTGGAGTTCCAAGTCAACGGGTCCTGTGAAGTGTCACGGAAGTGGCGCCTGCAGATCATCACTGCTCAGCCTTCTGGAATCAGCTGCTTTCCAAGGGATATGTATGAGGGCCTAGCCTCCCACCTTGCCAGAGTTGCAGCCACTTTTGCTGGGAAGCCTGGGTATCTAAAGCTCCCAGGGATTCATGTGTGCCTGAGTGGCTGCTGCAAAGACTCCATGTAGCTCTGTGCATCAGATTGCAAGCCCTTGTGGAGTGGTTTTCTGAGGGGATCTCCTGACACGGGTGCAAAGATCCATGGGAGAAGCATGGGTGTCAGGCGTTGCCCACTCATTCACCACTTCCCTGGGCTGGGGAGCCTCCTCTGGCTTGGTGATTGTACTGCCTTGCGTTTCTCCGTTCTTCATCGCTTGAATTGTTTTCTTGGTGAATCCCAATGCATCCACCTGGATGTTTCAGTTGAAGGCACTGTATTCACTTGCTCCTTCTATTTCTCTCCATGAGAGCAGCACACACTAGCTGCTTTTAATTGGCCACCTTCCCCAGTTTTTACATTTTCAATCCTTATTCAATTCAGAGTGTTTTTTAAATTATGACATGATATGCAAGTCAAATTTATCTTTTCTCGTAACTGATAACTGTTTTTTTAACTCCATTTATTAAAGAGTCCCTTCTTTTCTCATCTCTGCATATACCAAATTTCCATACTTGAATATTTCTGTTTCTGGGCTTCTGTACTCTATTCCATTGGTCAACTTGGCAATCACTAGGTCACCCACTCTGTTAATTATCATAGTTTCATCCCAAGCCCCAATTGTTAAAATTTTTAAAATAATTTTTTAGATTAAAAAGATTCTTCATAATATGATCCATAGATTAAGTATATTTTGAATGTGGTATTATCCATCTTAATTATTTTCCTTTCAAAATACATGTTTCAAAAGTAGTGAAATTAATTCTGAAATCAAATATTTATTGAATATCCTAAAATGGAAGAAATTAAAATATTCTTAGTATTGGTACCTTTGGGATTTTATTTATAGAGTGATTGATTTTTAAATTAAAAAACCCACAAGTTTTAAATTCTAAGTTAATATCCTCTAAGGCTACTGCTCACTGCCTGTTTCTCCAACTGTAAAATGGTCTGACGCAGTATGTACCTCAAAGTGAGTTTTTGGTAATAAAAAATAACAGATTTAATGTCTTTCAATTAAATGGTATTCACTTATTTAGCATTTACATGTGCTTGAGATTTTAATGTATTTTAGTTATTCAAGTTTCAGCACATTAAAAAATTTAGTTTTTTAGGGTTACATTCAATGTAGTTTCTGATAAATTCATTTGCCTGGAGAGTATCCTCATAAAGGGAGGAAAATTACTGTAATCTGATGACCATACTTTTACATATCCAGCATCACTTGAGGGGAGCCCAAATATGCCTGAGGATGGGCAGTAGAGTATGGCTTCATGTCATTAGTGTAAACCTTCCTCTAGCCTACCCTATAGACTAGGACAGCCTACAAATTACAAAAAAGTTGCTTTTGGACTTAATCAGCACTAACTCTGAGCTAAAAACTAATTGTTTGGAACCTTGAACACTATTGAATCCGCTTTTTTGAGTGACAGTTTTTGAGAGGTCAGATGATAACTATAATTTTGATATAAAAGTCACACCCTGAATCCATCCCGTTTTTTTTTTTCAGTTTCTCAGTATAAAGCTGAGATAGATATATCAACAATCAGCTAAATTCTCAGTCGGCATTTTGACAATACAATAAAAGTCACCTGGTAGAAATAGCCAAATGGAAACTCCTGGAACTTCCATCCTGACCAAAAGAGTACCACCATTGCAATTCCCATTGACAAAATGAATTCCACTCTCTCTCTGCCTGTTTTACTCAATCCAAGTTCAGAGTCTCAGATGGAAGCATTTGCTTGGAGAAGCCCAGATTTTGTGCCAACGCTCTTGGTGCTGGTGGTGGGAGACAGACAAGTAGGTTTTGGCTCTTTTCAGGTTCTGTAGAAGGAAATTGTTCAACAGAACACATACCATTGGGAATTCTCCGGAAATATAAAGGTAGGTCAGATTCTAGGCAGCCAAAGTCATACAAGTGTAATTGCCCAAGATCACAGAGCTAAGTGAAAGAGCTGAATTCATTAACTCCAAATCTTTCTGCTCCACAACACTGTCACCTTTATTAACTAAAAGACCAATAGTAGATATTGTATATGATTAGGTAAATAATGATAACACTTTGGATTTATATCTCAAAAAATAACACATTTTGAACTACTTTAACACTTCTATAAACTAAAAAACTTAGTAGTTTAAAAAACCTTATTGCCTTATTTAACAGATACCCAGACTGAGTTAAAGATAAATTAAGTGACTTCCGCATGGTCAAACTCTAGTAGATTTAGCATTATTTGTTTTTCCTAACTCTGTTTCAACACCTTAATATCCATTACCTGCCTTCTGAAAATAAAAGGATATGGCCACGAACTAAACACATTGAAGGTGAATGATATATTTTCTTCCCAGAAACTATTTGTATGATGTAGGGATTAGTAACAGGAAAACTAAAATTTAGGAGACATAGAAAATAATGGATTTAGTCAGACTGTGTTATGAGAAGATTAGTGCTGAATTTCTTACCATAGCTTTAAATAATACAAGGTCAAGCTTAGTACATGTCCCTCTCTTAAATGGAAAGGTACTTTTAAAACTTCTTGGCCTATTTCCACTTTAATAATCCAACACCATCTGTGAAAACAAAACTAATATTATAGGTCTCCACTAAATGGATTATATGCTTCTTAGCTGACACCTGTTCAGAGCACTTGGGTATTAGGTGACTCAGAGATCGAAAACATATCCATATCTATTGATTGAGCCTAGATAGAAAATTTAAATGTCAGGAAACAGTGGCAGTTTTACAGCAAAAATATAATGAAAACATATTATATATTTAAAGCTCCTTGAATTTGAGATTATCAAAGAGAAAAGGAAATGGATTTGTATAGAACAATACGATTTATGAAATGCTTTCACAATACAACTGCGTGGTGAAGCACTAGATACTATTAGGATCATGTAGTTATGTTGTCATATATCATAAAGCTAATAAGTCATGGCATCAGGGAGGATCCTTGGCTTTGCCAAATTGCACAACTTGAGGACTTTCTACAATATTGGGCATATGTGGCCTGCCTGGCTCAATGTGGTGGCCCTGGATTGAGCACTAGAACTTAAGTGTTATCACACAGCTCAGGGGTTTATTTTTTATCTTAATTTGGGCTATCCTTGGCCCAGAAAAGAATCCAGAATGAAAACAAGCAGAGACTTGAGTTTTATTATAATTTGACTTGTATGCTAGAAATACACCCAATTTTTAAAAACATTTAGTAATTCAAGAAACAACAGCAAAAATTATATAGGAAGGAATACTAGTTGCAAGAAAATGTAGCCCACACTCTAGTAATGCTTTGAAATTCAAAGAAACCAGAATTATCCTGGACTCTGATATAAAGGAGAATGAATGGTTTTTCCAAACTTGGATTTTATTGGATGCATGGACTGGCACACTTTCTAGATGGTCCAAGACCTAGGAGCCAACACTGCATCTCATGAAAAGGCAACATGTTTATGATAAAATGCAGTCTGAACTAAGAAATAGTGTAACTTATCATGTTTCTTAAATATTTAGGGAGCAATAGCATAAATATTTCAGTGAATATGGCTATAGAAAAATGCATGAAGAGGCCAGGTGTGGTGGCTCATGCCTGTAATCCCAGCACTTTGGGAGGCCGAGGCAGGCGGATCACCAGGTCAGGAGATCCAGGCCATCCTGGGTAACATGGTGAAACCCCGTCTCTACTAAAAATACAAAAAAATTAGCTGAGCGTGGTGGTGGGCACCTGTAGTCCCAGCTACTCAGGAGGCTGAGGCAGGAGAATAGCTTTAACCTGGGAGGCAGAGCTTGCAGTGAGCAGAGTTCATGCCACTGCACTCCAGCTTGGGTGACAGAGCGAGACTCCGTCTCAAAAAAAAAAAAAACAAAAAAAAAAAACAGACAAACCAAAAAGTACATAGAAAACTCTATCATAATATGACTTTTTCTTTGGGGAAAATAAAACAGGACAATAATTTTTAAGACTGTTAATATATACACCGTTGAATTTGCTTCCCAAGGAAATCAAAAGGAATAGAATGGCATGTTAGTGAAATAAAATACATTAGAATAAAGTAAATAAAGAATAAATATGTTAGAATAAAGCATAGAACAAGGCCTAATGCAGTGTGCTGCAGGGAAAAATAAAAAGTGTGTTGAAAGAAAAAAAAACAGAAGAAATATAAGAAATTTGGCAAGTAAAAGACAAAAGGGTTTATTGAGAATGACCTTCTAAGTCCTCATAGAGAGATTAAGAATGTTCTCTGAAGATGGGAACCCATGGGGCAATTGGACTGGGTTGGTTTCCAGTTGAGGCCTTGAAGAAAAAGAGGAACAATGATTGTAAGATTATACAGCTGGGAGAGGTTTGAAAGATGAGTTATGGTCTGCTGACACCTCTCCTTGAAGCTGATGTGATGATGTCATAGACGTCACATGGAAGGGGCTCTCTGGTCCCTATTCATAAATCACAGAATACATCTTTAATAATATCCCCGAGAGCATTTAATTAATACCTAGTACCATGTCCCTCTCTATGTCCTGGTCTTAAACTTCATTACTTACTACCCTATTTTTACCTCAGCTTCATACTCTGGACTTAACAGTTACAGTAAAGCTTTGGCTTTGACCATGCTCTGCTCTCCACGTTTGATCCAGTCCTTAGTACCCTTATATCATGATACACACCCAGCTGCTCATGGCTACCCCTCAACCTACTTTGTTTTTGTCCTCTGAACAAGACTTACAAAAATAAGTTCAATCTATTGTGAAGCTAAATAAATGAAGCAATATAGACGTTAGGTAGCTTACCGAAGCTACTCACCTTTGGGCCATTTCTACTTTCTCTAATTTTTTTTTTTTTTTTAAGGCTGAGGAGTTCAGAAGTGTCTCCTCTTAAACATGTTCCCCATCAGCACATTCAGCTGGTGAGCAGACTATCCTGGTCTAATTACATCCATTACAGTTATTTTCTCACCACCAATTCTCTCATTTTTTTTTTTTTTTTTTTTTTTGAGATGGAGTCTCACTCTGTTGCCCAGGCTGGAGTGCAGTGGCGTGATCTCGGCTCACTGCAACCTCCACCTTCCGGGTTCATGCCATTCTCCTGCCTCAGCCTTCTGAGTAGCTGGGACTACAAGCGCCCACCACCACGCCCAGCTAATTTGTGTGTGTGTGTGTGTGTGTGTGTGTGTGTGTGTGTGTGTATTTTTAGTAGAGACAGGGTTTCACCGTATTAGCCAGGATTGTCTCGATCTCCTGACCTCAAGTGATCCACCCACCTCGGCCTCCCAAAGTGCTGGG
Organism: Hoolock leuconedys; assembly: GCA_023748175.1. Taxonomy (NCBI): domain Eukaryota; kingdom Metazoa; phylum Chordata; class Mammalia; order Primates; family Hylobatidae; genus Hoolock; species Hoolock leuconedys. Next base: position 98,988 of record JAKGGE010001345.1, read on the forward strand.
ATTACAGGTGTGAGCCACCACACCCAGCCTCATTTTAATTTTAATATTGTCTTAACATACCTTGCAGATACATAAGTTCAAAATCTGGTCCTCCTAGCAAAAATTAATTTTTTTTTATTATTTGCAATTCCCAAATAGTAACGTTAGCCTTTTTTATTTTATTTTTTTTTTTTTGCATACGAGTGCTACTGGCTGAAATGTATGCTCATGCCTCCTCTTTTCTTAGGTACTACTTGCTGTTATTTATACCACTGAAAGATTTAAAGGCATTCTGATTTACTGAAGAGAACAAGTTTAGGATGTGTGAAATATGTTGCATGTTTTAAAAGCCAGAATAATGCTGGAATGAATAAACATGCTTAGTATAAACAGTTCACAAAGTACAGTATTCCTGTTTTGTTCACCAGTAGTTAAGCTCATAAAATGCACACTACATAGCCCTAGTATCTAAAACTTAAGAAAAATATGGAGAACCTGAATGGAATTGCATAGGGCTGAATGAAAATGGCTGTCCATATTGTGAGGGCTGATAGAAATTGGCCATTTCAATTTTACTCTGCACCATATGGGTTCAGAGTTAGCAATGTCTTCTGAGGTGACATCATCTTAAATAGCTGTGTCTGTTTGGCATTCATGGAAGCATGAAGGTTCTCAATTCAGGTCTGGCCATGCTATCTTGATATACATGTTGCAGGTGAGAAATTATGGCATATAGCCTCTGCCAAGGTGGAGAGAAATTGTGTTTCTAAAATAACAAAGGCAAAGATGAAGGCATGTCTGAAGCACTTTTGATATATGTATCCAATGTTTTAAAATTCTGGGCAGACTATCAAAATGTAACCCTATACATAATCCTAAAAAAGCATAAACAGGCCATTTCTTTTTGTTACCATTTTCACTTATTTTCCTCCAACCTATAAACACTAAGAACATTTTCCGGGCTTCAACGTTTATAAAATTACATATCCTAGATGCTTTCAGTGTAAATTAACCTCTAATAGAATCCTAGAAGCCCAATTTAAGTGCTCAGAATTCTATTCTAGGTTCTAGTGATATAAAATATGAAGTTTCCAGTAAACTTAAATGATTGCTATTGTGTGTACCTGAGGTATAAAAGTCATTGCCTTTTATGCTCAGGTTTAGCTTTCATTAGTTTTAGCCCATCTGCAGAATTTTGGAAAGAATGGCGTCACAGAAATGCCACTTGACTTATAAGGTTTGACCACTTGGGGGAAACGGTCTGAGGCAGAATGAGAATGAATGTGGTGGGTTGGGGTGGTGCGGTGGATGGGGGACTGCCTGGAAACCAGAGAAATGAGAATAGCTGAGGGAGAAACTTTCCTGTGTGCTTTAGCAATTACTGCCAGAGCAATTGTTCCACATTTGCAGTTTATAGATGTGAGACTTCAGGAGCATATACATGAGAAAGTGTTACTGCAAGTGACAGCTTAAGCCACATATACCTACATTTTCACCAAGTCCATGCATTCAAAATCAAACCTGGCATGTACAAATTAACCCAAAATTCAAGAATGGCACTTTGTCCTTAAAAATTATCTGGTCAGCTACTGATGACTTGGACCCAAAATACCACATGCACTGTGTGAAGGATGGCCACTGAGCATGTTTCATTGTCAAGCTGATGACTGAATTATTCAGGTAGAAATGGAGAAGCATTTCTAGGCCCCCAACTTAATTTTCTATAACTGTTAATCATTTTCTAAACCAAATTATTTTATGACCCTGAATTCCAATCCTAAAAGTAATATATAAATCCAATCCTAAACGTTACAGTGCAGTATTGGAGGTAGATCTCAGGATATATATTATCCCAGCCCACTCACCCTGCATTTTTTGACTTCTCTGTGTCTCAGTGCTTTTAACACTGAACCCGCTGACTGACAGTGTCCAAATCGAGCTGTCAATGGTGAAGCTGGGAGAGGAGAGTTATTCAAGATCTAGAGAAGTATCAAGGATCAATAATGAAATGACAAGATTGTGAGGAAGGCACACAGTGGCAAACTGTCAGCATTTTGGTAACGTTTTTATCTTCAGCTGTGATAAGGTGATGCAGAGTCCAGATGGGGATGAATGGAAGCCAATAAATCAACAGGCATAAATGATCAAAATACTACAGAATATTTAATTGTTTATGCTGCAAAACTCACTATTTTTAGACTTCATCCACTTGGCCACTCAGTAACATTCATGCAGTTGACTGATCTTTTTCAGAACCACAAGCATTCTAGATGATACTTTGCATACCTTATTTTATTAAATATTCCTAAGAAGACTATGTCAGCTTCTATTTTATCCCCACTTTTCATGTTAAAGAGACTGAAGCTCAGAGAGGTAAAGCAACTCACCCTGCATTACACATTCAGGTCTGTGGGACCCTAGAATCCTAGACATTTACCAGCGTACTTGGTTGTGTCTTTTGTATCGTATTGGAAAGGAAGTGAAGACCTTAAAGGGGATATATATGGATGACGACAGGGATTAGTAGAGTGGATGTCTCTAGGCAACATAAGATCATTTTAAAGGAATAGTTAAGCAATCTAGAAGCACAGAAGCTTGAGGTCGGGTGGGAAGTATTAATAGATGACAAAAGAAAAGACCAGGTGCAGAGATAAAAGGAGAACATTGAGGACTGAAAGAACAAGAACTGAAAGAACATCAAGAACTGAAAGAGCAAGTTATTTGGTGCTTCTTTCAGATGAATGGTGACATCACCTACATGGTGTTCTCAAAATGCGTGTGTAAGATGAGCCATTGGAGTATGAAGGAAATGTTAGAATGTTAATCTAATACTAGTTACATAATATTACTTACGAACAATAAATATTTTATTAATATTAAACATATAAATTGATCCTAGTGGTGGTGGTGGCAGCTGCTACTGTTTCTGCTTTTCTGATTTTTCTCTTCCTACTTCTTCTAATTCCTATTTCTGTTCCTCTCCTTTTTCCTCCTCTTCTCCTCCTCTCTTCCTTCTCCTCTTTCTCCTTATTCTTCCCCTTTTCTTGGACATACATTAAGCAGTCACGTATAATGTACATTTCCCAATATATCCTGAAAGATAAGCAGAAATTTTACAGCATAGAAGGGTTGACCGTGTATTGTGGTTTACCTGAGCCTAATGCAGTGAATATATAAATTACAGTATCTGGTTTTAACTATAGTAACCCTTTTCCAAATTGAAAAATGGTTCTAAAAGATTACTGAAAAAAACTATGGATTCACAAAAATTAACAATGCAAGAGCGAGCAAAGAAGACAATGGCAGAGCTGCTGTAATTTCTGCTTCTAACACAAGTGCTTGGTCGGCCACATTAGAAAGTAAAATATGGATGATTAATCCCACCAACATATTCATACCACAATTCTCTTACTGAGAACACTCGTGTTTTTGTACATTAAAAAAAATAATATAAATTTATGTCATTTTATTGCTTCTTGAGATTTAGATTCACCTGTGGCCTTGGAGAGAGGCCTAATAGACGTGGGATGGGATGGAGCATTCTGCATTGGGATGGTCCCATGGGCAGTGGCAGCCGTGGAGGCAGATTTCAGGAATCAGCATCCTTGGTCCAGTAAGTGGAATAGGTGGTCGAAGTAGCCAGTTAGCAACAAGCAAGCACATATAACATTTGTCATAGGGGGCAGGCTGAGGTGGTAGGCAGTGGTCCTGAGCATTATGGATGTGCTAGTCTGTGCTTCACACTTCACAGTGAGTCAGCAGTGGATTGTGTGAGAAGTTTGGATTTCCATTTTCCTTTAGGCAGAGAAAATTTGTTTCCCCCTATCCATGGCTTTTAGATGGTAGAAAAGTTTACTGGTTTAAATTATTATCTTCTCCCTCCCTTCTAAAGAGATATTCAAGTCCTAACCCCCAGTACATGTAAATGTAACAGATACTTATTTGGAAATAAGGTCTTTGAAAATGTATATCAAGTTACAATGAGGTCATAGTGGATTAGGGTAATCCCTAATCAAATGACTGATTTTCTTTTAAGAAAAGGAGAATTTGGACACAGAAACAGACATGTAGGGGAGAATACCATGTGAAAATGGAGGTAGATGTTGGAGTGATGCATCTACAAGCCAAGAAATGTCAAAGATTGCTTGCAACCATCAGAAGCTAGCAGAGAGGCATGGAACAGGTTCCCTCTCAGAACCTCCAGAAGTAACCAGCACTGCTGACATCTGGATTTAGGATTCTAGCAGCCTCCATACTGTGAGAGAATAAGTTTGTTTATTTTATTTTAAGTTCCAGGATACATGTGCAGGATGTGCAGTTGTTACATAGGTAAACCTGTGCCACGATGGTTTGCTGCACCTATCAACCCATCACCTAGGTATTAAGCCCCGCATGCATTAGCTGTTTATCCTGATGCTGTCCCTCCCCACCCTCTCCACAGGCCCAAGTGTGTGCTCTTCCCCTTCCCGTGTCCATAGTTTCCATTGTTTTAAGCCATTCAGTTTGTGGTAATTTGTTTTGGCAGTCCTAGGAAACTAATATAGAAAGGTAGAGATTAGCTCTCTATTTTAGGAGGAAGCTAATTGATTTGCCTGTTACACGTCACTATTAAAGGGCAGATTCAAGGCTAGCTATATGAACTTGGATGTGTTACTGCTATACTTGGATTTGAATTTCATCTAGAAAAGGAATGGGCTAGAACCTTGGGGCAATTTCAAGTTTCCATAAATTTCTTCAAGTCAAAAATTCTGTACTTAATTGTGCTCCTCTTTCTCTTCTTTCCTCCTAATAATAAAACAATGAGTTATTATATGCTACTTTGTTTTGAGCAGGAGTTAAAACAACTAGATCAATACATTTTAGACCAGGGGTGCTCAAACCTTAGCATGCATCCGAGTTACATGTAGGCCTTCATAAACGTAGAGTACTGGTTCCCACCCTCCAGAGTTCCTATTTAATAGGTCTGGGAAATTGCATTTATGACAAGTTTTCAAGTGATGTTGATGCTGCTGGTCTGAGTGCCACATTTTGAGGAACGCTGCTCTAGTATCATGTTTTCTAAGCATCTTTCTGATTTTAACCAGGGTCATTGTGATGTTCTTGTATGATAGTGAAGTGAACTAGTAGCAAGGCAGGTTTGAGCTGCATATATGTTGGCAGAGTTGGTGGGAGAAGATGATGGCATTATCTTCTGATTGCTTCTATTTGGTAGTAGAATAGGGAGTCATCAGATGAGAGTGAGGAGGGCAGGAAGAAGTACGGGATGTTTGAAAGTAGAGGACTAGCTGTGAAACTGTCAACATGAAGAAGGGGAGAATCGACTGATGAGAAAATGTGGTAAGTTTTCTGGGCAGTTCCAAAGGCTCACAGTTAGTGGTTTAAAGTGAGACTGGTTAGCAGTGTGGCTGGTTTTTATCAATCGTGGGAGCTGCTTATGTGCAGTCATGAAGTGTGCAGAGATTTAATCTAACTAGAGTTGGGCTTTTGTCAGGCAAATGTAACGAAGTATGATGCCAAAGGAGTTGAGGATATACATAAAGAAATGACAATGGTGATAGACCGTGGGCCAAGGTGGGAAGGAAGGGAAGTGAGGTCTGGGTGGACAGTGAAAAGGTGACCAAGTTAATGGACTAGATTCAAAGTTGGGATGAACAGTTGTTGAAACTGGGGTACTGGAAATATAGGAGTCAATGATTAGATGCTTAGATTGTGATTTTTGTAGATAATATAATAATGTCAGTAAATAAATCACTTGTTGCCTATAATAGCAAACCTAACTAAGGCTGTCTTTATGGTTAAGTCTTTTTTATTTTATTTATTTATTTATTTATTTTTGAGATGGAGCCTCCCTCTGTCACCCAGGCTGGAGTGCAGTGATGCGATCTTGGCTCATTGCAAGCTCTGCCTCCTGGGTTCACGCCATTCTCCTGCCTCAGCCTCCTGAGTAGCCGGGACTACAGGTGCCCGCCACCACACCTGGCTAATTTTTTGTATTTTTAGTAGAGACAGGGTTTCACCGTGTTAGTCAGGATGGTCTTGATTTCCTGACCTCTTGATCCCCCCCGCCTCGGCCTTCCACAGTGCTGGGATTACAGGCATGGGCCACTGTGCCCAGCCAAGTCTTTAATTTTGACGCTTATCAAGAAGCCTCCAGGTAGACAAGCCAAGACAGTTACTTACTGTTGCCATCAATAACTCAGTTTTCCCTCCCTGGCTCCCTGTTTTTGTATAGTGATGGATGCAGTTTGTTTACTATTTATTTTATTTTATTTATTTTTAGGACTTTGGGATCTATGTTCATAAGAGTAATTGAACTACATATTTTTTCTTTTCCTGTAATATCCTTTTAAGGCTTTGATTTAGTCATACACTAACCTCATCGAAGAAGCTGTGCCATTTTTTGTTTTTGTTTTTGTTTTCCTCTATTCTCTGGAAGGGACTGTGTAAGATTAATGTGTGTGTTTTTTTTTCCCTGAGTGGCTGGAAAAATCCCCTGGCAAAGTCATTTGGGTCTGGAGTTTTCTTGGTTTAATGTTTCTGAAAGATTCACATTTATCAATGCAGTTGACTCTTGAACAATGTGGGGGTTGGGGACACCAACCACCATGTGGTCCAATAACTATGTATGACTTCTGAGTCTCCCAAAACCTAACTATTAATCATCTACTGTTACCTGGAAGCCTTGCTGATAACATAGATAGTTGATTAACACATATTTTATGTGTCATATGTATTGTATACTGTATTCTTACAATAAAGTAGCTAGAGAAAGTAAAATTTTAATTAAGAAAATCATCAGGAAGAGAAAATGTATGTGCTGTTGAGTGGAAATGGATCATTATAAAGGTCATTTTCATCTCTTCAGATTGAGTAGGCTGAGGAGGAGGGGGAGGAGCTGGCCTTGTTGTCTCAAAGGTGGCAGAGGTGGAAAGAGAGGTAGGAGAGGCGGGCACATTAGGTGTAACTTTACAGAAATACAGTAATTTCTGTCTGACTTTGCACTTTCTTTCCCCAAAAATGTTTCTATATGGTACCAATACTTCATCCACCATTTGCTTTAGTTTCTGTGCCTATATCGTGGAAGGGTCCATGTAGTGAAAGAAGTCAGAGGCAGTCTTGAATAACTGGAACCCTTCTGCCAAATTGTCTAATGTCCATTTGTTTTCTGGCACCACTTCTTCTATGACTTCTTCCCCACCATCTGGTACTGGTGGAGAAGCATTCATCTCCATAATGTCTTCTGTTAACTGCTTGCATGTGGTGTCTATTAGCTCTTGAATTTCTCTAAAACCCATATCTTGAAATCCTTCCATCTGTACCTGCTTTCCATATTCACAATCTCTTTAATGATTTATTTGATTAGTTCCTCATAAATCCTGTGAAGTCACGCACACCCCCTCGACAAAGTATTCTCCAACAGAAATGTATTGTTTCAGGCTTGATGGCTTTCATGGCCTTTTCTAAAACAACGATGGCATCTTCAGTTGTGTAATTCTTCCAGACTTTCGTGATGTTTTCTCTATCAGGGTTCTCACCCACGGTGTTAAAATTTTTTCCTTAGAGTGCCATGGGCAATGAGCCTTAAAGATCCTGTAACCCCATGGTCTAGAGGCTGAATTAGAGACATTATGTTTGGGGGTAAGTAGACCACTTTGGTGCCTTTGGTGTTAAACTCATGGAGTTCTGGGTGGCCAGGGCCATTGTCTAATATCAAAAGAACTTTAAAAAGCAGTCTCTTACTCTCAAGGTACATCCTGACTTCAGAGACAGAGCATTGACAGAATCAATCCAGAAAAAGGGTTCTTATCAAGGCCTTCTTGTGTACAACAAAAAGACTGGCAACTGGTGTTTATTTTTTACCTTCAAATCTCAGGGGAAGACTGAGCATGGCGGCTCATGTGTGTAATCTCACTGCTTTGGGAGGCCAAAGTGGGAGGATTGTTTGAGGCCAGAAGTGCAAGGCTGCAGTGAGTCATGATTAAGCCACTGCACTCCAGCCTGGGGAACACAGTGAGACCTTGTCTCTAAAACAAAACAAAACAAAACAAAACAAACAACAACAGAAACCTCAGGGGGTTAGCAGCTTTATAGATAAGGATAGTCCTGATCATAAACCCAAATGTATTTGCACAAAACAGTAGAGTTAGACTATCCTTTTCTGCCTTAAATCCTAGCATTCACTTCTCCTCCTTCCTAATAAATGTTCATTGTGATATTTCTTTTTTTCTGTAATAGGGCACTTTTATCTGCATTAAAAACCTGTTCAGGTAGATGTTCTTTATCTTCAACCATTTTCTTTCTTGTTTTGTTTTGTTTTGTTTTGAGACAAGGTCTCGCTCTTTCCCAGGCTGGAGTGCAGTGGTGCGATCTGGGCTCACTGCAACCTACTCTTCCCAGGCTCAAGTGATCCTCCCAGCTCAGCCTCTTGAGTAGGTGGGACTACAAGTGCATGCCACCATGCCTGGCTTCATGTAGAGACAGGGTTTCACCATGTTGCCCAGGCTGGTCTGAAACTCCTGGGCTCAGGTGAGCCACCTACATTGACCTCGCAAAGTGCTGGGATTACAGGTGTGAGCCACTGTGCTTGGCCTATCTTCAATCATTTTCTTAATGGCATCTGGGAAGTCATCTGTTGCCTTTTGACTGGCAGAAGCTGCTTTTCCTATTATTTTGACATTTTAAAAGCCAAATTTCCTTCTAAAATTATCCAACCATCCTTTGCTTGCATTAAATTCTCCAGCTTTAGATCCTTCATTTTCTTTTTGCTTTAAGCTGTCAGCTGCATTTTCAATATAAGATAAAAAGGTATCTCACAAAAAGTGCAAGGCTTTTGCACCTGCCGGTGTAGCTGCAGCTATGGGTTCACAAGTTTCCTTTCCATTTTTTCAATGGTCCTTATTGCTAGATTTATTTCTCTTGAAATGGCAGGGCTACTGCAGTTACAGATCTCAATCTCTGATGCGTATCCGGCAATTCAGCTTTGTCTTGTAATGTCGTGACTGCTGTGTGCTTCTTGGGAGCATTGCCAGCATCGCTAGTGGCACTTTGTATGGATCACATGGTGTCATTCAATATTTAAAGTATTGCCCTAAACACAATTAAAAATAGAACTGCAAGAGGCCATTTTTTTCTGTGATGTGCAATTTACTGTTGAGACAAACTGCTAGTGCAGAGATGATTAGCATCGCAAGGCATTTAAAATGGATATTTGCAACACTTGAGCTCACTGCAATAGCCATAGGAGGTGGCTATGAAACTGTTACAGTAGTACAGTGTGAACTACAGTTAATTTCATGCCATTTTAAAACCCCATCGTTACATTTGTTTATGCTTCTCTTGACTGCAAATGGTACCATGTATGGTGTATGTTTGTGTACGTAACTTTAGTTAAACATAAAGCTTTACTTTGATAAACCTAAACTTTTTATAATAGTTTTCTGTATGTTTTATGGTAGTAAATAAGTAGACTGGTATCTACATATATTTTATACATTCAAGAGATATCCAACTTTTTCTTATATTTTTTAAATATTTGAGCGCTTTTAATAAATTGTCACAAATCTCCAAAAATGTTTTCAGTATATTTACTGAAATAAAACCTGTGTATGAGTGGACCCATGTAATTCAAACCCGAGTTGCTTAAGGGTCAACTATAGATAAAGCTATGAAGATTTCATATTTGTTTTTGTGCTAATTTTGGTAAATTTTGTTTTTCTAAAAAATATTTTTAAAATAAAATTTATTGTCATAAAGTTGTTTATATATCCTAGGATAAGATGTGGTTCCTTAACCAAAAACATCAGTATATTCTGGGATATTGTTAGAAATGCAAATTCTTAAGCCATGTGCCAGACCTACTGAATAAGAAGCTCCAAAGATGGGGCACAACACTTTGTATTGTAAGAAGGCCTCAGGTGATCCTAATGCGTGCTAACATTTAAGAACTGCTGCTCTGTTAAGCTCCAGCAGTACCCTGCGATGTTGGTATGCAGTCTCTTCATTATTATTTTATCATAATATTATTATTTTACTTTAATTTTCTACTGTGATTTCTTCTTTGATAGAAGGGTTATTTAGACAGATTTTGCTTAATTCTTAAATATTTGTGGTTTTTATGTTTTTTATTTCAAACTTAATTTCATGATGGTCAGAAAATATATTTTGTATGATGTCAGTTCTTAGAAATTTGTATATATACATTTTTGGTACTGGTTTCATGTGAACTAGAAAAGAATGTGCATGCTGAAGTTTTTAGTACAGCGCTGATATATATTAATTAGGTCAGGTTTGTTAATGTTCAAATCTTATTCATGCTTAGTTGTTTTACCTCTTATATTTGCTTGTTCTATCTCTTTTTTGAGATAATTATGTTAAAATGTCCCATTACAATTAGAATTTGTCTTTTTCTGGTTTTAGTTCATTAAATTGTATTTATTTGAAGGCTACATTATTCAATGCATAAAAATGTAGAATTGTTATATCTCCTTAGTTGATTGACATTTTTATCACTGAAATGGTCCCCTTTATGTCCAATAATGCATTGACTTATCTTTACTTCACCTGGTGTTAACATAGCTATGACAATTTTCTTTAAGTTAGCGTTTCATGGTGTATCTTTTTGAGATTAAAAAAAATGTTTACATGTCATAATTAAGATGTGTCCCTCAAAAGCGGTGTATAAATAGGTTTTAATTTTTGTCAGGTTTAAAATTTTGTCTTCTAATTGAAGTATTTATTTCATGTTCCTAAATCTACCATTTTGTATCTGTTCCCTATTAATTTCATGTTTATAAATCTATCTTGTTCTACTTTCTCTCTTCTTAGCTATTTTTTTTAGCTTAGGTTTTGCCGAATTTTATTCTTATTTTTTCCGTTGGCTTCTTAGCTTTGCTTCTTAAATTTTCACTGCACATTTAGTAGTTAACCTATTGCAATATCCTTGATTTATTAGAATCATCTTCATATTGGTACTTAAGGCAATTTCCCGAAAATGTAGAACATTAAGTACTGTAATTTCATTTACTCCTTTCAAATGTTTGCACTATTATTATATATTTAATTCTATAAACATTATACATTCTACAAGGCATTATTATTTTGTATGCATTTAGATATGCCACATATTAACTTTATTAATGTTCATTTATTTATTTAAATATCTGCCTTCCAGAAGAACTTCCTTTAGTGTTTTCCTTACGTTTGCTTAGAATAGGTTTGCTGTGGACAATTTTTCTTTAAAAAAAATTTGTTGAGATAAAATACAACTTACCATCTTTACCATTTTTAAGTATATAGTTCTGTAGTAATTAATATATTCTTTTTCTTTATCTTAAAATTTTCATATGTTAAAATTTTAAAGATTTAATTTTTTTTTTTTTTTTTTAAACAGACTTTCGCTCTTGTTGCCCAGGCTGGAGTGCAATGGCACAATCTCGGCTCACTGCAACCACCGCCTCCCAGGTACAAGCGATTCTTCTCTCTCAGCCTCCCAAGTAGCTTGGATTACAGGGCATGCGTCACCACGCCTGGCTAATTTTTTTGTATTTAGTAGAGATGGGGTTTTGCCATGTTAGTCAGGCTGGGCGCAAACTCCTGACCTCAGGTGATCCACCCGCCTCAGCCTCCTGAACTGCTGGGATTACAGGTGTGTGCCACCGTGCCTGGCCTAAAATATTTTTTTTAAGATAGTTTTGCTGATTGTAGATTTCTAGGTTGGCAGTTATTATCTTCCAATATTTTGGCATAAATTTTACTTTCTCCTTCAGCTTCCGTTGTTTCTTTAGAGAAGTCAGCTAACATTCTTATTGTTGCTTCTTTGAAGGTATTATGTCTGGTTTTTCTGGCTGATTTTAAGATTTTTTGCTTTGCTCTTGGTGTTCAGTAATTCTACTGTGATGTGTCTCAATATGGTTTTCTTTGTATTTATCACAGTTGAATAGCAGTATTTCTTATATGCGTGGCTTCTATTTTCCCAGAGATTATTACTTCTCATATCTTTTCTTCCATGTCTTCCATCAGTTCTCCCCCACCCTCATCTTATCCTGCTCTTCTAGTTCTCAGTTTGACAATTAGACTGATACAAATTAAACCATGGCCAGAAGTGGAAGGCTTAAACATTTTTCAGTGTTTTGCTGTACTACCCTCAATATGATCCTTATGATTCTTACCTCACGGCTTCCAGTAACTGCTGCAACTCCAAGTCACATGTCTGTGCTCCAGGCAAGAAGAAAGAGAGTGAAAGAGGCCGTGGACTTTCATTTATACTTAATGTGGTCACCATGTGGGACCCTACAATCAAGCTTTTAGCTTTTGCACTCTCTACTGTAGATGCAGGCAAGGGAGAGTTACAAATGATCTTTGGATAGCTAGTTGTCAACATCTGCCACAACAATTACTGGCAATGAAAATATCTAGGTTTCAACAATGCAAATGGGTGGCTGAATTGGGATAGCAGGTAAGATCATTGAGAGTAAGAAAGTTAAGAACTGAAAGGCTAAGGTCTAAAATGAACATTCTACATGAATATTGAAATCAGCATTGGGGAATATTGAAATCAGCAGTGAGGAAGGTAGGATGGAAGTAAGACTTGAAAAATTACCTATTTGGTACAATGTTTACTGTTTGGATGATGGGTACAGTTAAAGCCCGGACTCCACCACTATGCAATATATCCATGTAACAAATCTGCACGTGTATACCCTGAATCTATAAAAAGAAAAAAAAGCAAGGAGAAATTTGTATAAAAGTAGCAAATACAAAACAGGCAGCTGATATAAGCTGCAATATAAATGCCACCACATCCCTGACTCCTGGGTGGAGCCACTGTGTTATATTCAGTATGGTTCCTCAGTGGGTCTTTAGAAAGATTGTGTACAGTAGCCCACAATATAACTCATGCGTTTGCATCCCTCACTGGCATTCTTCTTTCCCTGTCTCATTTTGCATACTCTCTAAATTGTGTTTTCTGCAGTCTCTGGAATAAACTACATGTAAAGGAAGGGGAAGAAGAAGAGGAGGAGGAGGAGGGAGGAGGAGGAGGAGGAAGAGAAAGAAGAGGAGGAGAAGGAGAAAGGAAAAGAAATCAGCAAGAGTCAGACGTAGTAAGGAAGAGAAAACAGTGATTTGGTGCCAACACCTTTAATACCTATGATGGGAGATTACTTGAAAAAGAGGAGTAAGAGATGGCATTGTCTGATGCATATGTTTATAAGTAGCTGTGTGTGTGTGTGTATGTGTGTGTGTGAGAGAGAGAGAGAGAGAGAGAAATAGAGAGAAATAATGGTCTAGAGCAAGAAAGATACTATGTATTTATGTACATTTTCTGAACATTATGTCACTTACTGTCCTAACTGAATAAAACTTGAGTCTCCTTGAAGACACTACTTCTCTTACAGTGCTCTCTTATTTAAAGTCTTCCTCAAATCCCCACCATTGATGTGGAAGTAGCAAAGGTTTCACTTTGGTTTTTATTGCTACTTTTCTTATGTCTCCCTCGTACACTAAAAGTCACTAATATTAAATCTGTCAAACTAAACCACATCCTACCTCAACTTTTTGGAGACAACTGCAGAACTCACTAATCGCTCTTCGTTATTTCCTGAGTTGTTGAATTTCAGGTTTGAGGGCACTGCACCCAACACTGCTCCTGTCTGCATTCATCTTAGTGACTGTAATATCAACATAATCTTTCAAATATCCTGGCTTTTCAATGCCTAAATCTCCTTTATTGTAATTATTTTGTCCTGTATTCTATCTTAGCCAACTATTGTACTCTGGGCCATAATGTAAGACTTATTACCAATAACTAAAAGCTTTTCATAATCATAACTTCAGTTATTCTGTTTTCTGACAACTTCCCATCTTTCTGCTTTATTTCTGCTGTTATTCCAACTCTAAAAATTATTTCTACTCCACCTAAATCTACCACCTTCTTACTATCCCTCACTTCACTGAAATCATTTTTCTCTTTTTTTCAGCATAATTTCAATTGTCATTTACTATAAGAAATGATGCCCTTGTCTTTCTGTCCTTTTGCTGTGCTTGCCAGCCATAATCCTCAACTCTCCGTGTAGTCAGCACGTATCTAGGTGAGTGTACTGGAAACAATAAGAAACTGTGCTGACTGCTCTCAGTTTAAATTCATGACCACAAAATCATAAGTATATACTTAAAGCTGCCCACAATCTTAAAACATTTCTATAAACCATTCATTCCACTAAGCTAGATTTTGATTTTACATCTTTTCTCTGCACCAATCTCCAAAACTTCCTCTCCTACCTTACTTTTAGCTAATGATGTTGCTTCCAATTTCACCAAGAAAATAGAAGCCATCAGAAAAGAACTTCTGCGCACTAGTAACACCACATCTTGCAATCTACCTATATTAGTTCCCATTATTCCTTTTTTCCTGTTACTGCCAAAGAATTATCCACATATCTATCAAAGGTCAATATTTTCACCTGTGTACTAGATTTCATCTTCCTTGCTCAAAGACTTCACTCCAGCAATTTTTCTTTTTTATTTATGAATATTATTATCAGCATAAAATATACTGAAGTTTCTCATTTTCAAAAAAAATTTCTTGATACCACACTCTTTGCATCAGTTAACTTTTAATGTATGAGAAATTATCGTGAAATGTACTGGCTTTTAATGTATGAGAAATTATCTTGAAATGTACTGGCTTAAAACATTACTCATTCTCTCTTGAACCTACCCTACTCAACACTTTGACCCACCACTCCACAGATGCATTTTGCCAAAGTCACCAATGACCTCCATGTGAGTAAATCTATTTTCAGTTATTTTCTTTCTTAATCGTCAGTGGTTGCTTTTTACATTTTCTTTTTAAAATACTTTCCTCACTTAACTTCTAGGATATCACATTCTACTGTTTTTTTTTTTGTTTTTTTTTTTTTCATATCATTGAATACTTTGTTTTCTTTGCTGGTTACTTCTCTTCACTTTCTAAATATGAAAGTGGGCCAAGGTTCGGCCCTTGGACATTTTCCCTGTCTACACTAATTCTCTGTGTGACCTCATTTAGTTTTATTACTTAATCAGTGTTCTCTTAACTCCAACAGTTATATTTCCAATCTGGACTTAATGCCCAAATTCTAGACACTTTTATCAGTTTACTTTTATATGTCTAATAGGTACTATAAATGTAACATACACAAAATAGACCTTCTTATTTTCTTCCAAACCTACTCGTCCAGAGTACTCCCCTTCTGTCAACTAATCTTCTTTAAAAATTATTCAGAATTCAATGTTTTCTTAACAACGAAATTTATATATCATATATTTCCTGGACTATTACAGTCCTCCCCCATTTGGCTTCTCTGCTTCTGGATTTACCCTCTTTTGGTCTGTTCTCAGCAAATCTGAATAATCCTTTTAAAACTTAATTATATCTCATTAACAATTTGCTCAAAACCCAATAAATACTTGTTGAATGAATGAATACTAAGAAGACTGAATAGATTTTCATATTTATTGGACATTTGGATTGGTACTTCCCAGAATTGCTAATTCATATCTATGATCAATTAAAACTTTTTTAAAACAAAACCTCTTTAATATTAATCAATCCTTTATCTTTAAAAAGCATTACAAATATATTTGCAAAAACTATGGTTTTCCTACTGACTTGTTAATTGGACTTTTTTACCTATATAGTTAAAAATATATATAAATCAATTGTCATCCCAAATCCTAGATTATACATACACATTTTATTTAATATTTTTTTGAATTTTACATTATTTTAAAATTTTATTTGAAATTTTTATATGTGGTACAAGATAGGTAAGATATGAAGATAACTTATTATACCATCATTATTTTATAAACT
The DNA here is from genome assembly GCA_023748175.1 of Hoolock leuconedys. Taxonomy (NCBI): domain Eukaryota; kingdom Metazoa; phylum Chordata; class Mammalia; order Primates; family Hylobatidae; genus Hoolock; species Hoolock leuconedys. The sequence continues at coordinate 114,820 of JAKGGE010001345.1, forward strand.
GTTCACACTTAATTTTTCATACATTTATTTCTGATTATATTGGTTCTATCTTTGTTAACTGGTAATATCAAGTTCCTTTTCAATACTCTTAGAATTCATGATTACTAATCTCAGAAATTTGTTCTTTCTCTAAAACCTAAGATAATTTTATCTAGCTCTTCTTCCCTTCTCCCAAAATAAGAGAGTTGGGATTAAAATTGGGGTGACATTACATTTTTATATTAATTTTAGGATAATTTATATTTCTCATTCAAGAACATACTTAATTTTGTAAAGATAATATTTCATATCCCCAATAAGACTTTATACTTTTGTTTGTAGCTCTTTTATTGGAACTTTTACCATTTACATTTTTAGATAGTTATTGCTAACATGGAAACACTATTTTATATATTTACGTTGTATATAGCCACCTTACCAAATTCTTTTACTAAATATTATCTACTAAATTGTTCAGTATGCAAGCATATTATCTGCGAAGTAGGTCATAGTATCTCATTGTTTCTAATATTTATATTAATTTTTAAATTTTACTTTTTTATTCCATTCAATAAGACCTCCCCAAAAGTTTAGTTAATGATGGTAATGGCAAACATCTCTATGTTTTCCTCTGTATTTAATAAAAATGCAACCACTCAGATTGATGGCTACCTTTCTTTAAAGCTGAATAATCTTTTCCCTATATATTAATAGTTTTTTTATTATTATTATATTTAGTTTTTTAGTAAGAATATCAGCTTATTATGACATTCGTAGTTTAATATTATTAACATGATATTGACATGATTATGCCTTCCATTCATTATTGTCTTTGAGATATCTAAATTTATTCCACTTTATTAATTTTTCATAATTAACACAAAAATACTATAATCAGAATTAATGCAGTTATTTCTAGTCCCTACTTCCAAACTCAGCTTCCAGCTCATTTTGCATATTTCCAAATAATCTCCTTGCTCAGATAAACAAAATAGCCAGCTCATGAGAAAGGCTTTTCTTAAGGAGTGTAAACTTTTTTGGAAGGCAAATGTGGTTTAGCATTTTTTTCCTGGCTAACTTAATAAAATTATTTAACACAGTGCCTCATACATGGTAGGTACATAACAATCATTTTTTCCTTTCTTCTTCTTCTGGACAGCTACTTCTGGTTTCTCCTATCATTCCTTCTATGGAGTGACTTCAAGCTCCTACACTGTGCTGTTACTCTTTTCTGGATTTATTCTAATGATTTATATTTTCTCTTTAAATGTCACTTCTAGAATGAAACTCAGAGCTCTAGGTGTGGTGTGATCAGCAAGAGTAATGTTATATAGATGTAGATCTATATAAATATCTACATACGTGTAGATCTATATAAACATAGATGTAGACATAAAGCTGTATGTCTATATCATGTCTATATCATCTATATAAACATACGGATGTAGACATAAAGATATAGACGATACAGACATGAAGATATAAGACTGCACAGAATATTCTTAGCATCATTCTGGGACATAGTAAGCTATAAATAAATATTTATCAGAAGCAGCAGCAACAGCCACATTATTATCATCATTATGTTTCTAATTCACTACCTATGCAATTTTTTCCTAAAATCTGTGTCTTGTACACTTTTTGAATTTTATTTTACTCTTTGTAGTGTCTATGGGGCATTGTAAAAAAATTGGACAACTGTTTGTTTAAAGTTGTATCTAATGTTCTAATGTTTACAGGTTTTCATATTGAGAAATGGTACTGTCTTCTCTTTCAGTTATTTTATCAGTGGAAATGCTTCAGATCTTTCTGAAATGCTGGTGCAGGTAAGGTAACTGAAATTAGCTTATAACTAGACCTAACAGTTATTCCTGTGCACATATTTTATCAAGAATTTGAAATACCATCTTGGCATTTGTTTTATATTGGTGATAGTTATACTAAGTCTCAGCAAGTGTAGATTTGCTGTGTTAAAGTAAATACACATCTTTACACCTGGAATTTAAGATCCCTTTTAGGTTATTAGTTAGAAAATGTAAGTTGTTTTCTCCCCATCTTCGTGTATTTATCTACCTTTGGTCTTTGATGTTGGTGACCTTCAGATGGGGTCTCTGAGTGGACATCCTTTTTGTTGATGTTGATACTATACCTTTCTGCTTATTAGTTTTGCTTCTAACTGTCAGGGCCCTCTGCTGCAGGTCTGCTGGAGTTTGCTGGAGGTCCACTCCAGACCCTGTTTGCCTGGGTAACACCAGCAGAGGCTGCAGAACAGCAAAGATTGCTGCCTGTTCCTTCCTTTGGAAGCTTCGTCCCAGAGGGGCACCCGCCAGATGCCAGCCACACCTCTCCTGTATGAGGTGTCTGTTGGCCCCTACTGGGAGACGTCTCCCAGTCAGGATGAACAGGGATCAAGGACCCACTGACGAGGCAGTCTGTCTCTTATCAGAGCTTGAACGCTGGGCCAGGAGATCTGCTGCTCTCTTCAGAGCTGTCAGGCAGGGATGTTTAAGTCTGCTGAAGCTGTGCCCACCCACAGCTGCCCCTTCCCCCAGGTGCTCTGTCCCAGGGAGATGGGGGTTTTATCTATAAGTCCCTGACTGGGGCTGCTGCCTTTTTCTCAGAGATGCCCTGCTCAGAGATGAGGAATCATAAGCAATTAGATCTTTAAAATGACTTTACATTAGCTTACTTTCTTCCCATATGTACCATTTATATGGTATAATCTGAATGGGAAAGGAGGCGTTTCAAGGTTAAAAAGAATATAAATTTTGGATTTAATGTTTTTGATCTTAATATATTTGTGACTCAACAGGGAAGACAATTAGAAATGTAACAGGAGGGTACTATTTGATTCATTTAAAAAATAGAAAGTGGCACCCAGGGTGAGGCTGGCATGTCAATTACTGAGAGCAATGCCCCTGTTTGCCTACGTGTGTGTGTGTGAATTAGGATCTATTTTTTAATGGACACTCTATTTACATAGTAACATTCCTTGAAGCAATATATGCAGATTCATTCTCGACATAAGTTTTTTTTGCTTTTGCTAAAATCGTTTTTGCTTAAAATTACTCCCTGTCTTTTCTGGCTACAACTACTTCCCAGCTTCTCCTCGACTTTTTCAATGACTTAGGAAAAGATTAACATGATTTAAGTCCTGTTTCTCATTACTGTAATTACAAGACTAGTTTAGTCCCACTTTCTTGTAGACGAATTCCTACATTTTGATGATGTTTTGGCCCATTCTTATAAACTCTGCTGTCTGGGGAGCAGGAAGCATTCTGACAAATTGTCTCTTTGGGAACAGAAGTATATTTTATTGAGTCAATTATCTTGACAAATCACGTTATATTTGAGTTTTTGTAGTTGTGTGGATAAACGTTTTTACTTGGAATCCCTTTGTTGTTCACTGTGTTAGCACCCATGATTCAAACAATCCTTGATCTTGTCATTAGTAGTATATGTAGAGAAGAATTCACTGTAGGAATTTAAGAGGTGACTTTTCAACACAGCTTCTCTAATACAGTATTTCATATCTCACACATAATTCAAAATAAAAGTAAGAAATAACAATCTATTGGAAAGACTTAGCACAAAATTCAACAGATTCCATATAAGAAATACTGATTAGAACATATTCTACTAGGGTCTAGAGATGAGGCTTATGTCTCAAATGTTTGTTTTAAGCTTATTAGAAATACCATCTATTAGTAAAAATTACTTCTTTGGAATGAGATGAGAAAATTCTGAATATGGACTCAGATGCCAAAATATGTTAACAGCATAAAATACAGACATGAACTGAGAGGGCAGTTTCACCAAAGACACAAGAGAAATTAAATCACATACATTTTACAATGTAAACTAAAATAGACTATACAAAAATACCTTGCTAATAGAGAAATGGGTGATCAGTTTGTTGTTGTTACTTTTTTTGTTGCTGTTTCTTATGGTTACTTAATACCTACCTGTAGTGCAATTATATGTTGTAGAATTCTGTAACAAAAAAAAGGCCTAAACCAAGGGGATGACTTAAAAGAAAAATAAACATTTCAAAGATTCAAGTAATTTATCAGGAGATACTTAAAGTACATCCTATAATTTTTTTTTAAACTTGAAAATCACACCTCACATTTTGTCTGGAGAGTTAGGCAACATCTGTGTTTTTCAACTGTGTCAGTTATTCATGACCTATTACAGACCACACAACTTTGAGCTTTGAAAGAAACCCACAAATATGTAATTTAACTCATTGTTTAGCTAAGGAAATAGGACTGAAGAAATTAATGATGTACTGGACATCAAGTTACATGCAAGCCGATTTTTAACCTAGATTTCCAAATGTCCAGTCCAATGCTTTCACCACTATTGCCTGGTAGGTATCACATATTATTAAGTTTGTTTTGTGTTTTCTGGATTGTATTTAGCGTAATTTTGATACTTAGAAGAGGTTCAATAAATGCTTATTACATGTATAAATGAAAAATGGCCTGGAGGTAGCATAAGTCAGTATTCCATTTTTCATCATAGCTTTCATCAAACAAATCTTATATTTTTTCCTGGAATCTATTGCACACCACAAATCAAATGTGCATAGCAAATAGATTGTTTTTTAAACCTAGCCCAGCCAAATTGATCTTGAACTTCTCTGTGCTTGTTCAACAATTCTGGTGCGGAGTTTAAAAAACTTGTAGGTTTTATTTTGAGGTTACAAGTTTCAGTCCAGGACTGAAAAGATATAATAGTAATCTGCAAAGTTCAAGGATGTGTAATTCTGGGAGCTCAGAAAGAATTCATAGCTCTTGTTCTCAGGAGCTCTGCAAACAAAGATGCCAAAGGCATATCAGGTTGCCTTCTAATACGGGGAGTAACAAGTAACAATGACACATTGATTGCTTACTTATGAAAATTTCCATAATGATATAATATTAGACAACGAATTCAGCTGCCTGACCTGCACAGGAGATTGAATTGAATGTAGGGTGTTAGATCAGAGTGGAGTAGGGTTTGAAAAAACAGAATAAAAGCAATACCTAGGAAAACTATTGGGGTAGGGCAGAACATGGGTTCTGAAATAAGAAGATCTGAACTTGAAATGCTTCTTTACTGTGCAATTTAGACAATATAATCTGCTGAGCTCAATTAACTCATGTATAACCTGGAGTGAAGATGCCTATCCTGTAGGGTTATTGTAAGGATAAAACAGGATTTGGGGGAGAACCAGCCAGTGTAGCCATTATCCACTTTCGTGTTATTTCAAATGTATTTTTTATATTTTAGATACGTGTGTGTGTGTGTGTGTGTGTGTGTGTCTTCATTGCTACACTGAACAGTTTGACCCTAAGTAACTCACTAATGGCATTCTAGAGGTGCTTCAAAAATACTAAGGAAGTCTAACCTTCTAGATGTTAAAATACAACTTTTATACTGGTTCTACTTGCCTTCAATGGAAATTATTGAAGAAAAAATCAGCCAGGAATGAGGAAATAATAAAACTGCTTTGAAATGGTGAAGTAAAGAAAGTAGCTTGGAAAAAACATGTCTGAAGGCAGGTCACAACTTGAAATACAGTTGCTATGTTCCATACTGGGCAGCGTAGTAGAGTGTGTCTGAAGTACAACCAAAGTAGTCTAGTACACCACAGTATCACAATATCCAGTAGTCCCCCCACCTCTCTCTTTAAGCTCCCTCTGTCCTTTCTCTCTCTTTTCTCTCTCCGTTGCCTTCTCTCTCTCTCCTCTCTCTTTGTACACTCTCTTTCTTCTCTCTGACTCCTCCCTCTCCTCTGACTCCTCTCTCTCCTTTCTCCTCCACCCTATTCACAGGTTGGATAAAGTTTCTGATTTATTTGGCAAAGGATACAGCTATTCAGCTAGAATGCACAAGCCACTGAGAGCAAGTACGAACCCAGTACGCCTTGAGGAGCTTCTTGAGGCCCATCAGATTCTCAGGTTGGAATGCCAGGAAGCATTCTTAGTGTTAGGAAGATTCCATGTGTAAGGCAGGAGCCCACTAGATCTGAAGAGCTTAACTTATGGCTGTACCATAGCTCTTTTTCAATAGGGCTTACAATGTTCTTTAGGGCAGCATGTAGATTAATATTTCTATTAAAGGGAATGCTTGCAGACATTAGGAGCCTCCTGGTTTTTAAGTCAACACAGCATCAGGACCATATTGTTATCCTGTGAAGAGTAAAGTGACTGATTTCTCTCCTTATGTCCAGATACATTCTGGATAATCCATTCCCCACAGTTACAGTCTGACTCTGGATTTTGGAATATCTTTTTATGAAATGGATAGGTTTGATAATGAATTGGGTCTTAGGACTAGAATCTTAAATCCATTCTCAATTTGTATGAAGTCACCAACCTTTTACACACATGCTTTAAAAAAGCCTGTCTATGAACAGAAACTCACTCCTGTGCTTATCACCTGATAGAAGAACAAAACTGAATACAAAACTCACATAATTTGTATTGGTCAGTGTATAATGCCTTAAAAACAAATTTATTTTTCTTTGAGAAACTTTGTACTGCTCTCCCCTTTTTAAGATCATCAACTTGTTCCCTCTTTAAATGCCTAAATCAACACTAATTCGATTCTAGCAGCCATTTCTTCATGCTGGCCTTTCATTTATGTCCTCTTATTTTTTTCCCTTAACTCACCTAAATCTTCCTCTCGTTTTTTATCTTTTCTCTCTTCCTCCCTCCTTATGCACATAATTCAAATATGAAAAATATAAAAAGTTATTTAATGAAACATTGCTTCCCCACTAGCTTTCTACTTTCTCAGTATATATCTTGCCTCCCTCATTACTCAGGTAATCATTATTACTTGTTTCTTTTTTCACTTATAAAGAATTTTTATATAAATGCAAGCCAATAAAATAGGAAATTTCACTTCCTCTTTTAAAACTACAAGTAATAGCATATTATACATGTTTTATTCAACAACAGATTGTATTCAATCTTCTGCTGTTAAGAAGAGTTGCAACAAATAACCTCATACATGCATCATTTCACACACATTAATTATATCTCAAGATAATTCCTAGGAGTCACTTTGATAAATAATACCAAAATGCTCACCAAAGATGCAGTACCAATTTATATTCTCATCAGCCGTGGATTAAAATCTACCCCAAAATTCTTCCAGTTGAATATGTCGTGAACTTTTGGATTTTTACCAGTCTGAATGGGAAGAGGGAAACATGTTTTTTCAGTGTTGTTTAAATCTGTATTTCTCTATTGTGAATAAGGTTAAGTATCTTTTAAAATATTTAAAAAATATATATTTGCATTCCTGTGAACTATCTTTGCATATTCTTTGCCCACTTTTTTCTTTTGGGCTATTGATGATTTTCTTATCAATTGGTAGGTCTGCATATGCCAGGAAGATTAAGCTTTTGTGACAAAAATTGGGAATATATTTTTAAATTTAGTTTGCCATTTGCCTTTTTGACTATGTTGATCATGTTTATTTTATGTGTTGCCATGAAAAATTTAATTTTTATGTAGTCAAATGTATTCATTTTTTTCTCCCTACAGCCTCTGAATATTATGTTATAATGAGAAATTATAAAATTTCTTCTAGGCCGGGTGTGGTGGCTTATACCTGTAATCTCAGCACTTTGGGAGGCCGAGCCGGGTGGATCACCTGAGGGCAGGAGTTTGAGACCAGCCTGACCAACATGGTGAAACCCCGTCTCAACTAAATACAAAAAGTCAGCTGGGTGTGGTGGTACATGCCTGTAATCCCAGCTACTTGGGAGGCTGAGGCAGGGGAATCGCTTGAACCTGGGTGGGGGAGGTTGCAGTGAGTCGAGATTGCACCATTGCACTCCAGTCTGGGCAACAAGAGCGAAACTCCGTCTCAAAAAATAAAAATAAAAATAAATAAATAAACAAATATTTCTTCTAGTGTATAGTCCATATTCTGAGACAGGCACCCAATTTTATTTTTTCTCATTGGCTATAGTTATACCTACATCTTGGTATTATTAAAAAGTCTATCTTTTGGAGACTTCCACTCCTGGGAAGATAGAATAGATGTGCGTTTCCCCCTTTCTGTCCCTAAGGAAAACTAAAATTCTTGGACATCGTTTGTAAAATAAACATGAGAAGACTCTGACAAGCAGAGAGAAAGATGTAATAATGATGTCACTGGAGCCCTGGAGTGAAGGATAAAGAAGGCATTGCTAAATAATTAATTTAAGAAATAATGGCTGACAATTTCCCAAATTTGTCAAAAGCCATAAACCTACAGAATCAGGAAGCTGTGTGTATTCCAATTAGGGTAAATCCCAAAAAACCACACCAAGACACATGATTATCAAGCTTGTAAAAACTAAAAACAGGGTAAAAAATCTTGAAAAGACCACAGTTACATTTTCCCTTTAAGAAAAAAGTAATCCCTTGAGGGTAGATTTCTTATCAGAAACCATGAAGGCCAAAGGGGTGATATTTTGTTTCTCTCAGAATTCTATAACCAGCAAGCATGTAATTTGGGCTTTTAGATATATTTAAGACATATTTTATCACATTAAGATGAGTCTAGTTAATACTGTATTTTAAAAGATTATATTCCAAGAGTGGATTTTTAATTGTCAGTCTTTGTGGAACACTTAGTTTAATGTTGTGGTTCTCAAAGTTTTGGCCTCAGAACAACTTGTTTATAACCTTAAAAATTATTGAGAACCCCAAAGGCGTTTTTTTATTTAGTCTATATCTACCAATATCTTCTATATTAAAAATTAGAACTGAGGTACTTAAAAAATATGTATCAATTTATTTTGGAATAAAGATAATAAACTCATTACATATTAACATAAATTCATGTATTTAAAAGTATACTTTTCAAAGCAGAAATATCTCATGAGAAGATTGGCATTGCTATAGATTTGCTAATCATTTCAATGTCTGACTTAATAGAACACAGCTGGAGTCTCATGTACGTTTCTGCGTGCAGTCTGTTTTAGTATATTATTTTGGTTGAAGTTTACGTAGAAAATCTGGTTTCACACAGATATATAGCTACAAAGTACAGAGTATTTGAATAGATTTTTCAGATAATTGTAAATATCCTTCTTTGACATGTCACTGAAACTCAACATTAAATATTAATATTTAATATTTCTTAAGTATTAACCTATATGTGGAATATTAAACCATATCAGTGAAGTTTTGGTATTATGTTATATTAAAGTCCATTGTCCATTTTGTACTTCAAATAGATCTTTTATCTATTTGTGCTTTTGTGAAATCACACTTTGGTCATTTGAAAAATATAGGTTCACTGACTTACACAGATTTTCTAAATATTGACATATTTTATTAAATAATATAAAGGAGGCTTTACTGACATCATCAATGATCTCATCAGAAAAATCTTTGCATATTGGAAAACTGAGAAACTCAAAGTAGTATGTAGAATTTTTTGAAGATTCTAATTTCTGCTTAGTGTTTTTTCTTTAAGAGGCTCGCTTGGTTCATTTTTGAAAGTATGTTTGCTAAATATGAGAATCAGATTAACCATGGGCTGTCAATTATTCTTTCAAGTAAAGATGGTGCTTCATGAAAAAAAAAATCTGGTTCCACTTACAGCTGAAACAATTGTCCAAGTACATTTCCTTGGGATAATTATCATTCCTTGGTATGTAGAAGTATTCCATGGACCTCCATTTTGTTATACAGAATTTTGAAAAGACATTCCTCAAGGACTGAAGTATAATAAAGTTAGGATTTTTAAAAATTTTTAATTTTAGTGGGTATATAGTAGGTGTATATATTTATGGAGTACATGAGATATTTTGATACAGGCATATAATGTGTAATAATCATGTGATAATAAAGGAGATATCCATCCCCTCAAGCATTTATCCCTTCTTTGTGTTACAAACAATCCAATTATACTCTTTTATTTTAAAATATACAATAAATTATTGTTGACTGTAGTTACCCTGTTGTCCTATCAAAAACTAGATCTTACTCATTCTATCTAGCCACATTTTGTACCTATTAAACATCTCTACTACCCCACCCTCCCTGGCCCCACTACCTTTCCCAACCTCTGGTAACCACCATTCTACTTGCTATGTCCATAAGTTCAATTGTTTTAATTCTTAGCTCCCACACATAAGTGAGAACATGCAAAGTTGGTCCTCCTGTGCCTGGCTTATCTCATTTAACATAATGACCTCCAGTCCCATCCACTTTGTTGCAAATGACAGGATCTCATTTTTTTTTAATGGCTGAATAGCACCTCATTGTATATATGTACCACATCTTCATCATTCATCTGTTGATGGACATTTAGGTTCTTCCAAATGTTGGCCTTTATGAATAGTGCTGCAATAAACATGGGAGTGCAGATAGCTCTTTGATATACTGATTTTCTTTCTTTGGGGCATGACACTTAGCAGTGGGATGATGGGTTTTTTGTAGCTCTATGTTCAGTTTTGTGAAGAGCCTCCAAACTGTTCTCCCTAGTGGTTGTAATAATTTATATTTCTACCAACAGTGCTCAAGGGTTTCCCTTTCTCCACATCCTTGCCAGCATTTTTTATTGCCTTTCTTTCAGATAAAAGCCATTTTGACTGTGGTGAGGTAATATCTCATTGTAGTTTTGATTCATATTTCTCTGATGATCAATGATGTTGAGCACCTTCTAATATACTTGTTTGCCCATTTGTATGTCTTCTTTTAAGAAATGTCATTCAGATTTTTTTGCCTATTTTAAAATCAGATTATTCCATTTTTTCCTATATCATTGTTTGAGCTCCTTATATATTCTAGTTATTAGTCCTTTGTCAGATGGATAAGTTGCATATGTTTTCTCCCATTCTGTGGGTTTTCTCTTCACTTTGTTGATAGTTTCCTTTGCTGTGCAGAAACTTTTTAACTTGATGTGATCCCATTTGTCCATTTTTGCTTTGGTTACCTGTGCTTGTAAAATAGAACTCAATTCTTACCCAGTCCAATGTCTTAAAGACTTTCCCCAAAATCTTTTTTTTGTCAGTTTCATAATTTCAGGTATTAGATTTAAGTCTTTAATCTATTTTGGTTTGATTTTTGTATATGTCATTCTTCTGCATGTGGATATCCAGTTCTCCCGGCACTATTTATTGAAGAGACTATCCTTCCCCCAATGTGTGTTCTTGGCAACTTTGTTGAAAATGAATCCACTGTAGATGTATGGAATTGTTTCTGGGTCCTCTGTTCTGTTCCATTGGTCTATGTGTCTGTTTTATGCTGTTTTGTTGCTATAGCATTGTAGTATAATTTGAAGTCAGGTAATGTGACTCTTCTGGTTTTCTTCTTTTTGATCAGGATAGCTTTGGCTTTTCTGGTTTTTTTGTGGCTCCATAAAAATTTTAGGATTGTTTTTACTATTTCTGTGAAGAATGTTATTAATATTATGATAGGGATTGCACTGAATCTGTAATAGATCGCTTTAGGTAATATGGACATTTTTAACAATACTGATTTTTCCAATCCATGAAAATAGAATATCTTTTTATTATTTATGTCTTCTTCAATTTCTTTCGTAAGTATTTTATAGTTTTTATTGCAGACATCTTTCATTGTAGACATCTTTAATTTTCTTTGGTTAATTCATATTTAAGTTTATTTGTAGCTATTGTAAATAGAATTACATTCTTGATTTCTTTTTCAGATTGTTCATTGTTGGCATATAGAAATGCTACTGATTTTTGTATATTGGTTTTGTATCCTGCAACTGTACTGAATTTGCTTATCAGTTTTAATATGTTTTTTGTGGAGTCTTTAGATTTTTCTAAATGTAATATATTATCTGCAAACAAGGATAATATGACTTCTTTCTTCCCATTTTGAATGCCCTTTATTCCCTTCCCTTGTCTAATTGTTCTAGCTAGGACTTCAGTACTATGTTGAATAACAGTGGGTGAAAGTAGGCATTCTTGTCATGTTGCAGATCTTAGAGGAAAGACTTTCTGGTTCTCCCCATTTAGTATGATACTAGCTGTGGGTCTGTCATATATGGTTTTTATTATGTTGAGGTATGTTCCTTCTATACCCAGTTTTTTGAAAGTTTTTATCGTTGAATTTTATCAAATACTAAATACTTTTTCAACTTCAGTTGAAATCATCATATGGTTTGTGTCATTCTGTTGATATAATGTATCATATTAATTGATTTGCGTATGTTGAATCATCCTTGAATCCCTGGGATAAATCTCATTTGGTAAAGATGAATGATATTTTTATGTGTTGTTGAATTCTGTTTGCTACTATTTTTTGGGGGAATTTTGCGTCAATGTTCATCAGGGATATTGGCCCGTAGTTTTCCTTTTTTTGATGTGTTTTTGGTTTTGGCATCAGGGTAATACTGCACTTGTAGAATGAGTTTGGAAGTATTCTCTCCTCTTCTATTTTTGGGGATAGTTTAAGTAGGATTGGTATTAGTATGTCTTTAAATGTTTGGTATAATTTATCACTAAAGCCATCAGGTTCTAGGCTTTCCTTTGCTGGGAGACTTTTTATTAAGGCTTTGATCTTGTTTCTCATTATTGGTCTATTCAGGGTTTTGATTTCTTCATGGTTCGATTTTGGTATGTTGTATGTATCTAGGAAGTTATCCATTTCTTTTAGATTTTCCAATATATTGTAATATAGCTGCTTATATTAGCCTCTCATAGATCCTTTGAATTTCATCAGTGTCAGTTGTACTGTCTCCTTTTTCACCTCTGATTTTATTTATTTGGATCTTCCCTATTGTTAATTAGCCTGGCTAATGTTTATTGATTATGTTTTTGTTTAATTGATCTTTTGTATTGTTTTTGTTTCAATTTCATTTATTTCTGCTCTGGTCTTTGTTATTTATTTTCTTCTACTAATTTTTGGCTTGGTTTGTTACTACTTTTCTAATTCTTTAGGATGCATAATAGTTGTTTATTTGAAGTTTTTCTATTTTTGATATAGTTGCTTGTAGCTATAAACTTTCCTGTTAATACTGTTCTCCCTGTATCACATATGTCTTGGTACGTTGTTACCATTTCCTTCAAAAATGTTCCAATTTTTTTCTTAATTTCTTCATTGACTCATTTCATTCAGGAGCATATTGTTTAATTTCCATATGTTTGTATAATTTCAAAAATTCTTCTTGTTATTGATTTATAGTTTTATTATGGTCAGAGAAAATGTTTCATATAATTTCAATATTTTGAATGTTTTAAGGCTTGTCTTGTGACCTAACATCTAGTCTATCCTTGAGAATGAGCCATGTGCTGAGAAGAATGTGTATTCTGGAGCTGTTGGATGAAATGTTCTATAAATATCTATTAGGTCTATAATGCACATTAAGTCTGCTGTTTCTTTGTTGAGTTTCTGTCTGGATTACCTGTGCAATGCTGAAAGTGGGATGTTGAAGTCTCTAGCTATTATTGTATTGGGGCCTATCTCTCTCTTTAACTGTAATGATGTTTGCTTTATATATCTGGATGCTCCAGAGTTGGGTGCATATAAATTTATAATTGTTATATCCTCTCTTGAATTGGCTTCTTTATCATTATATAGTGACCTTCTTTGTCGCTTTTAAAGCTTTTTTCTTGAAATCTATTTTGTCTATAATAGACATAGCTGCTTTTGCTGTTTTTTGGTTGCCATTGGCATGAAACATCTTTTTCCCTTTCTTTATATTCAGTCTATATCTATCTTTATAGTTGAAGTATAGTGTGTTTCTTATAGGCAACAGATCATTAGGTCTTATTTTTTTAATCCATTCTCTGTCTTTTGATTGGAGAGTTTGTCAATTTATATTCAGTATTCTTATTAATAGTTTTGCCATTTTGTGATTTGTTTTCAGGTTTTTTTGTGGTCTGCTCTTTCTTCCTTCTGTCCTTCCTATCTTCCTTTTAGTGAGGGTAACTTTCTCTGGTGGTATGATTTAATTTCTTGCTTTTTATTTTTTCCATATCCACTGTATTTTATTTGTAATTACCATAGGCTTGCAAATACTGTTTTATAACCCATTATTTTAAGCTGATAACAACCTCACACTGTTTGCATAAACAAATAGACAAGTAAAAAGAAAACGAATAAAAACTCTATACTTTAACTTTATCCCCTTGCTTTTTAACATTTTGTTGTTTCTATTTATATTTTATTGTACTGTCTGTGCCTTGAAAAGTTGTAGCTATTTTTTTTTTTTTTTTTTTTTTTTTTGAGACGGAGTCTCGCTCTGTCGCCCGGGCTGGAGTGCAGTGGCACGATCTCGGCTCACTGCAAGCTCCGCCTCTCGGGTTCCGCCATTCTCCTGCCTCAGCCTCTCCGGTAGCTGGGATTACAGGTGCCCGCCACCGCGCCCGGCTAATTTTTTGTGTTTTAGTAGAGACGGGGTTTCACCGTGGTCTCATGTTCCGACTGCGGATCCTGGGCCTCGCCTTGGCCTCCCAAAGTGCTGGGATTACAAGCGTGAGCCACCGCGCCCGGCCAGTTGTAGCTATTTTTGACTGGTTCATCATTTAGTCTTTCGTCTTAAGAGTAATTTACATACCACTGTCACAGTGTTATAATATTCTGCATTTTTCTGTGTACTTACTATTACCAGTGAGTTTTGTATCTTCAGCTGATTTCTCATTGCTCATTAACATCCTTTATTTCAGATTGAAGACCTCCCTTTAGCATTTCTTGTAGGACAGGTCTGGTGTTGATGAAATCCCTCAGCTTTTGTTCGTCTGGAAGTCTTCATTTCTCCTTCATGTTTGAAGGATATTTTCACCAGATATATTATCCTAGGATAAAAGTTGTTTTTTTTTTCTCCAGCACTTTAAATATGTCATGCCACTCTCTCTTGGCCTGTAGTTTCTACTGAAAAGGCTGTTTCTAGATATACTGGAGCTCCATTGTTTGTTATTTGTTTATTTTCTCTTGCTGCTTTTAGCATCCTTTCTTTATCCTTGACCTTTGGGAGTGTGATTATTAAATGTCTTGAGGTAGTGTTATTTTTGTTATATCTGCCTGGTGTTCTATAACCTTTTTGTACTTGAATATTGATATCTTTCTCTAGGTTTTGGAAGTTCTCTGTTATTTTTCCTTTGAATAAACTTTCTCTCTCTCTCTCTCTGTCCCTCATTCCCTCCCTCACCCCATCCCTCCCTTTTTCCCTCCCTCCCTCCCTCCTATTTAAGACTAATAACTCTTAGATTTGCCCCTTCGAGGCTATTTTCTACATATTGTCCAGGGCAGTTCATCCAAGACCAAGTTATTGTATCAGAGACCCCAAGCACCTGCTTGGTGCTCTACCCCTCTGTGGCCGAGATGGTACCAAAGCTTCAAGACAAAGTACCCTTTACTCTTCCATCTGCTTTTTTCAAGTAGAAGGATTCCCTCCTCATAGTCAACACAGTTGAGAATGTGCTGGGTCACACTCGAAGCCAGCAAGTCTCTGAGTCTCATCCAAGGTACTATCTGGGTAGCACTGCTGATTATTCAGGGCCAAAGGGCCCTTTAGTCAGCAGGGGATGAATCCTGCCAGTACTGGTTTCTGTCCTTCAAGGAAGCAGGTTTCCTTCTGGCCTAAGGTGTGTCTAGAAATGTCCTGGAGGTAAAGCCTGGAGTCAGGGCCTCAGGACTCTGCCTGGGGCCCTATCCTACTGTGGCTGAGCCTGTATTGGGGTTGCAAGACGAAGTCCTCTTTACTTTTCCCTCTCTTCTCCTCAAGCTGAAGGAGTCTCTCCCAGATCTATGGGCTACACTGCCTGGGGTTGTGGCACAAGCACTCCCTTGGCTACCCTAGCTGGTGTCTCACTAGATTGCATGACTCCCAAGTCCACTGGCTCCAATCCCAGCATGGCACCAGGACTTGCCCAAGAATTGCAGTCCTTGGGGGCCAAACTGCCTTTCACATGTGATTAGGACCCCAGAGCACTTTAGCTTATGGTGATGAGGCTGGCCGGAACTCAGTTTCCGACTGCTAGGATGGGCAATTCCCGTCTGGCTAGCGATAGTCTAAATAGTCCCTCCGTTGGCACTGGCTGAGTTGTGCCCAGTGTTTCCATTGTGGCCAGGCATCCCTGAGTTCCAGTGCAAATTCCCACAGTCACTGGACTCTCTATCCCTCAACTGCACAGATTTTCTCTCTGTGCCATTTGGCTGCTGCTGGCGGATGGGAGAGGGGTGGCATCAGCAATTCAAGACTGTTTTTCTTACCTTCTTCAGTGCCTCTCTCAGTTATGTGAACTAAAAACCAGGTGCTGTGATCACTCACTTGATACTTGGTTCTTATGAGGGTTCTTTTTTGTTTATAGTTAATTGTTCAATTTGGTGTTCCTGTGGGGAAGACAACCAATAGAGGCTTCTATTTGACCATCTTGCTCTGCTTAACCTCAAAGTTCAGAATTTTAACAGCTTCAAGGACATACTTAAGTACATCTGAAAGTTTTTTTTTTAAACTAAAAACACATGACGGTAAAGAATGTAATGAGTACTATTCAGTTAGATGTCACTGCTTTGATTTCTGCTAAAATGTAAGACATTATTTGGCAGTACCAGTGCAAATATCTACCCAGTTAGAAGAGTAAATACCATCTTAGTGTTATTATCAAAATATTTCGAACTCATGAACCTCCTCAAACTGTTGCTGGGACTCCAGATATCAATACTCTGAGAACCACTGATCTAATGTTTCTTTAGTCAGTTTCTATTTGTTCTCTACTATAAGCAAGCATAAAAGTAATATACTTCCGCCTCTCTCTCCCCCAACTGACTTTAGTCAATAGTACTATCTTTCTTCATATTTACCTTTGTATTGTTAAATATGCTCAAACATCTATTAATTGATCTGCCAGCATGAAATGATATCCTTTGACTCTAGAGATTACGTATGAGGTAATCAGCAAATTTACCATACCTTCAACCTTCATCCTTTTTCCTCCCCAAATTTCCATTAGTTCTATCATTTCTACATTGTCAGAATGTAAACATTACATTCTGTTCTGTTGCTTCAATTCCTACATTTGTTTTAACTTTAGTGTTTGTTGCCAATTCATTTGCTGTGGTTTCAATATTTGCCTTGTCTGGCTGAACTTCAGCCTGTAGTTGTTTTCCATAGAAATACTTACGAAAACACTACTTCTGAGATTTTATATGTGTCTTCTGAAATATGCTTTGGCTATGTATTAAAACCTTTGTGCAAACTTTCTTTTCTTGAGTATCATGTACTTATGATACTTCCTTGAGGATTTTTCTTCATTTTTGAAGTCTAGTATCTTTGAGAGGATATCTTGGGTTGATAATTCTATTCAGTTTTGCCTGGTCCATTATTTTGTATCTCTTCTTTGAATCTCAGTTGTATATATATTGGAACTGTTTAACTTTATCTTCTTTTTCTGTGTTTATCTCCAAAGTTTTATACTCTTTTATTCTTTTCCCCACTTTCCCAATTTGTATTCTCTATATACCACGTTGTATTTTTCCTGAAAAACTTAGAGGAACACTGCACTTTATTTATCGGGGAAAATGCTTACAATCATAGGGATTTTTCTTTCATCTTTTTTTTTTTTTTTTTTTTTTTTTTGAGACGGGGACTCACTTTATCACGCAGACTGGAGTGCAGTGGCATAATCGTGGCTCACTGTAGCCTCAAACTCCCCATCACCCCACTTCAGCCTCCCCAGTAGCTGGGACTACAGTAGTGTACTACTATGCCCAACTAATTTTTGTATTTTTTGTAGAGACAAGGTTTTGCCATGTTGCCCAGGCTGGCCTTGAACTCTTGGGCTCAAGTGATCTGCCTTCCTTGGCTTCCCAAAGTGCTAAGATTATAGGTGTGAGCCACCGCACCTGCTCACTTTCTTTATCTTAAGTCAAGCCAGCAGAAACATAAACCATAAGAAGTCTTAGGAAAAAGCAGTTAGTCAGTGCTAAGTAGTATCTGACATCCTAGACAATTCAGTTTCTTAATGATGTCATGAGAGATCCCATTTCCAGGAACTTAGAAGCAGATCTGGAGACTCATATTTCTTTTTCCTCAACATTGATGGTGATAGTAGTAGTGCTGGTGGGAATATTAAATATGTTTGAAGCTGCAATTCTAGTAGGTTTTTCAGCTTTGCATATCCAATTCTTATTTGGGTATGAAATCCAAAGGTGTAGCCTTGTAACCATAGATCCAAATTCAAATCTCCACTCCAGTTTAGCTATAATAAAGCTAGTATTTAGATCTGTCAGACTCTTGCATTGATATATCAGTTGTTTCTGAACTTACCTGAGTATAAGAGGTAAGGTGAGAATCCCACTTCCAAACCTCAAAACTCCTCCTCAGTGTAACTGCTTCTTCCCAAGCCTCAATTTTTTTCAGGTGTAAAATGAGACTTAATGTTTAGTGAGCTAAGGAATATATAGCTCCTATTCCAATGCCGAGTACATATTTTCTTAACAAAATATTAGCACCGCCCGCCTCCTTACCCCAAATATATACCATACTTTCTCTCAAAGAAAAGATAAAGTTTTTTTAGGCTCAGCTGTGGTTTCAAAAGTTGAGTTGTAGAACTTTTTTAATAGCTATTTTCTGAATATTATGTTCAGGCACTATGCTAAATTCTTAGAATTGAGTGAAGAAAATTAAAACAATTGAACTCATGGAGATAGAGAGTAGAATGATAGTTACCAGAGGCTGGGGAGGGTGTTGCAGGGGAAGTGGAGATGGTTAATGGGTACAAAAATAGAGCTAGAGAGACTAAATAAGATCTAGTATTGATAGCACAACATGGTGACTACAGTCAACAATAACTTATTGTATGTTTCAAAATAAGTAAAGTACTACAATTAGATTGCTTGTGACACAAAGAAAGGTTAAATGGCGGAGGTGATGTGTACTCCATTTACCCTGATATGATTATTACACATTGTATGCCTGTATCAAAATATCTCATGTATACTGTAAATATATATATGTATTATGTACCCACAAAAATTAAAAATTAAGTGTTTCTGTTGGTCTAAATTCTCACCAGCGACCGGTATTGTCAATTTTTAAAAAAATTTACTTGACCTTTTCTAACAGGTATGTAGTGGTATCTCATTGTTGCTATAATTAGCATTTCTCTAGTGACAAATAATGTTGAGAATCTTTTCATATCTTTATTTGCATCTGTATATCCTGGTATGGAGTTGATCAGATCAATTTTAATGAAGTTGTTTGCCTTCTTTTGTTGAATTTTAAGACCACATTCTATATTTTGGATATAATTCCTTTGTCAGATATGTGTTGTGCAAATATTTTCTTCCAGTCTGCAGCTTATCTTTTTATTCTATGCCAGTGTCTTTTGCAGAGATGAAGTTTTACATTTTAATGTGTTTTTACTTAACAATTTTTTATTCCATTGGTCATTCTTTTAGTATTGTATCCAAAATCATATCACCAAACCCAAGATTGAGTAGATTTTCTCCTAAAAGTTTTATAGTTTTGCATTTTACATTTAGGTCTGTATTTGGATTTGAATAAATTTCAAGATAAGGTGTAAAATGTATGTCTAGGTTTATTATTTTGCTATGGACGTGTAATTGTTTCAGCATCATCTGTCAAAAGCCTATCTTGTCTCCAATGAATTATCTTTGAACCTTTGTCAAAAATAAGTTGACTAGGCCAGGCGCGGTGGCTCACGCTTGTAATCCCAGCACTTTGGGAGGCCGAGGCGAGCAGATCCACGAGGTCAAGAGATCGAGACCACAGTGAAACCCGTCTCTACTAAAAATACAAAAATTAGCGAGCGTGGTGGCGAGCCTGTAGTCCCAGCTACTCGGGAGAGGCTGAGGCAGGAGAATGGCGTGAACCCGGGAGGCGGAGCTTGCAGTGAGCCGAGATCGCGCCACTGCACTCCAGCCTGGGTGACACAGCGAGACTCCGTCTCAAAAAAAAAAAAAAAGTTGACTATATTTGTGTGATATATCTAGCTTCTCTCTGTTCCATTGATGTATGTACCTAGTCTTTCACCGATACTATGCTATTTTGATTGTTCTATCTTTAAAGTAAGTCTTGAAATCAGATTGTGTGAGTCCTCTTTTTTCTTCTTCAGTATTATAGAAATTTTTTAGGTGTTTAGCCTTTTCATATAAATGTTAGAAGCAATTTGTTTATATTTACAAAATAGTTTGCTAGCATTTGGATTTGAATTGTATTGAATCTGTAAGTCCGCTTGAGACAAAACTGACATCTTACCAATCTTGTATATTCCAAATCATTAAGACAGAATATACTCCCATTTATTTTAACCTTCTCTGATTTCTTTCATGAGATATTTGTAGTTTCTGCATACAGATTCTGTATATATGTTATTAGATTAATGCCATCTTCAGATGGCTATTACAAATGGTATTTTTAAATTTCAAATATTAATTGTTCATTGTTGTATAAGAAAACAGTTGACTTTTGTATATCGACCTTCTATTTTATACTGGCTTACTAGTTTATAGAGGTTGTTTTGTAGATTCTTTCAGGGTTTTCTACACAACCATGTCATCCGCAAATAAACAGTTTTATTTCCTCTTTCAAATAGGAGATTTTTTATTTCTTTTTCTCATATTAATGCACAGCGAGGACCTCCAATACAATATTGAATATGAGTGGTGACAGGGGATATCCTTGCCTTATACCCTGTCTTAGGGATAATGCATTTAGTCTGTCACCATTAAGTATTATGTTAGCTGTAGGATTTTTTGTAGATGTTTTTCAAGCTGACAAAGTCCTCCTCTAGTCCTAGTTTGCAAATGATTTTATCATAAGTTGGTTGGATTTTATCAAATGCTTTTTCTCTGTCACCCCTTGACATGATCATTTGATTTTTCTTATTTAACTTGTGGATATGGTAGACCACATAAATTGATATTATAATGTCGATTTCAGAATTGCATATTTGGAGTAAATCCTACTTGGTGGTGGAATATAATTGTTTTTATACACTGCTGTATTAGATTTGCTAATATTTTGTTGAGAATGTTGGCATCCATGTCCATGAAAACGACATTAATCTGTAGTTTTCTTGTTGTGTTTTATCTGGCCTTGGTCTTCTGATGTATTGCTGCCCTTATGAAATGTGTTGAAAGTATTCTCTCTGCTTTTATGGAAAAGATTGTCGATACTTGGCATTATTTTTTCTTTAAATGTTCATGGGAACTCATTAGTGAAACCATATGGGCTATTGTGCTTTATTTTTAGAAGGTTATTAATTACTGACCCAATTTATTTAATAGATATAGCACTATTAAGGTTATCTATTTCATTTTGTGTGAATTTCAGCAGTTTGTCTTTCAAGAAATTGGTCCATTTCATCTAAATAAACAAATTTGTTTGTATAGAATTGTTCATATAATTTCTTTGTAATCATTTTAATGTCTGTGATATCAGTAATGATCTATCTTGCATTTCTGATCTTAGTAATGATATTGGTAACACAAATACCAATCACATACATTAAAATGATATCATAGACATTAAAATAGTGTGTATGTATGTGTGTGTGTCTGTCTGTCTGTCTCCACCTCTTTCTTGGCTAGTCTGGTTAGAGTCTTATCAATTTTATTTATCTTTTTAAAGAACCATCTTTTGGTTTAGCAGACCATCTATTTTTTCTCCTGTTTTCAATTTCATTGATTTCTGCTCAAATTTTTAGTATTTTTCTTTGTGATTTATATTTAAATTGTTCTTTTTTCTCCAGTTTTCTGAGGTGGAAGCTTAGTTTATTGATTTTAGATTTTCCTTTTTTATAAAATATGTCACTAATACTATAAGTTTACCTCCAAGTACTGCTTTTGCCACATTAAACAAATTTTGATAAAAGGTATTTTTACTTTCATTTACTTGAAAATATCTTTAGAATTTCTCTGGAGACTTTATTAACCCATGAATTCTGGAAGTCTGTCAATTAATTTCCAATTATTTGGGCTTTTTTCAGCTATCTTTCAGTTACTGATTTCTAGTTTAATTCCATTGTGTTCAGAGAGTATACATTCTATGTTTTCTATTCCTTTAAATTTGTTAAGGTATGTTTTATAGACCAGAATTTGATCTATCTTGGTAAATGTTTCATGCGCACTAAAGAAGAATGTATATTCTACTGTTGTTGAGTGAGAGATTCTATAAAAAAAAATGACAGCTAGGTTAAGGGAAATATGAGGATGTTTCTGAAAAGAAACTGAGATAGAATCTGATAATATGTGCAGTGAGGCTAGTAAATGAATAAATCAGGACCCAAAATGAAATAAGTCAGGAACCAAATTGTGGAGCTCATGGTCACTGGCCTATGATTTCTCCCAGAATAAGGACTAGAAAAAAAGAATGGATGAAAACAGAGTTTTCAGAATCAGAGAGTAGCAAGTGTATTAACAATGATACATTAAGAGAATGATGACACATTTCATGTGTGAATGTCAGTGTGTGTGTATTTCATGTTTGAGAGAATTTGGAAAAGAAATAGGTTCAAAAAGTTTTAAAAACATTGGCTTCTGTTGGTGTTTGTAAATGACCTAAATAATTCCTGGGCTACAAGCTGAGAAATTGAATTATTATCTTTCCCACACCTTTATGTCCATTTGATTGCCAGTTTGAGATAGAGATCACAGATTATTAAAGTACAGCAATGTGATTTAACACTAATTTATTTCTGCCTTGGGGCTGGATACAAAACTTTTGCCCCATCATGACCTTTTACCTCTGAGCCCTTGGCATTCTTCTGTAATCCCAGCTCATAGTACACTCTCACACCCTCTGTTTTTCCACAGCCTTATTGCAATTAGCTTCAATCTTATTTCTTCTCTGGTGGTTCTTCTCACTAAGCCTTCAAACATCTTTCCCAGAACTTTTGAAAACCTCCATTTTGCTAGCAATCAATGTTCTCTTTAATCTCAGTCTAAATTTTTCTTTAAATAATATTTCTGCCTCTTACCCTAAACTGGTGCTTGGACTACACAGATTATACCACCTTTTGGGGTCTGCTACTATCCATAGCCATTCTCTAATCTAGAAAGTTCATACCATTTGATGATAACTGCATTTCCCATCCTTATCTTTATCACAGTGATTAGGTACTGTCCTTCCTCTGATTTATCAGGGACTTTAACAACTAAATCACTGTAATCCTCTCTAGTCCATGATATTGGACAGCTTTCAGAGTCTCTATAGCTGGTACACTTGATACCCAGTCTTCTCACTTTTTGTGACCTTCTCTATTTTAATGGTCATTGCCTCCTCTCCATGTTAGCAATCCACATAGTTGGCTACACCTTACAAGTTATTTTCATCCCAAAATAACTTTAAACAAGTTTTAACATATGAAATTCTCCTGGCCTTTTATTTCTCTGCCTATGCCATGACTCCGCTTCCCCTTTACTTATCTTTATTTCATGTCAACCTCCATGACCTTGGCTTCTTAGTCATTTCCAACTGGAGTAGAGTATATCTACTCCAATTATATTCACCTTTTTATCCATCTAGGCTGAGCTTCTTGACTTTCCGTTTCAACCTTATTCTCACTTTCACCCTTGCTATTTTGATTACATCTGTTATCCTACCCTCTGAATCATCAGCAAGGGGAAAAACAAGCTACCTCCTTTCTCCTTCCATGGCACTGATGGTGACAAATATTACTAAACAGGATAATTGGTTTCATCTAAAATCCCCTAGGGATGCTCAATATTTATTTTCCTCTTATCCAATCCAATTCCTTCTTGCCATCCCTGTCATTTTGTCAATGTATATATTATACATTATAATTTTCTTGTACTTTATTCAAGTCCCTAAGCATGACTCTCTTATTCGCAACTGATATCTTCCTAATTTTTTAGAGAGAGGATGACTACAATGCCTAATATGGCTCTGTATTTACTCACATCTTCTTCCATCTTTTCCAAAAATGAATCATTTCCACTTCCCTGATTTATGCCCCTTCAAATCTTTTCTCAATAATTTTAATTTAAAATGTTAATTATTTTTGTCATTAATTATCTAATCTCACCTTTAAATCTTTCATTCCATTATTCTCTAGATTCTTTTTCTCAACCTACCAACATATTGAAGTCTCACTTTGTTTTTAAAGAACACTTCTTTCCATGATCTTTCTTTCCTCTTATGCCACCTTTTCTGTTCTTT
Source organism: Hoolock leuconedys (assembly GCA_023748175.1). Taxonomy (NCBI): domain Eukaryota; kingdom Metazoa; phylum Chordata; class Mammalia; order Primates; family Hylobatidae; genus Hoolock; species Hoolock leuconedys. The sequence goes on from JAKGGE010001345.1 coordinate 138,916, forward strand.
TCTTTTATCTTGGAAGTGTTATCTATGTTTTCTTCTGCCACTGAGAGAGAGAGAACTCCGACAACAATGTGTGGATTGGATGAGTTGTCAGTGATAGTTACCTGGGTTTTCTGTCACTCTTTATTGAGTCTCCAGTAATCGAGCGTCAACTCCTATAACTTTATTGTAACTAGACTCTTGTTAGTTGCCATTCATCTCCTAATTTGTAAACATAATGATGAGAAGATAACGTTTTGCTACTATATGCTGATTTTTCTATTCTTGTAAGTTCATGTGTGAATATATAGTCACACAAGGCAAAAATATAAAGAAGCTGCCTACCTCATGAACTAGAGATTTAAATATTGCTGTACTTGTCTTCTGTGTGATGATCACTTTAACGTACCTTTATTCTCAGAACTGTAAGCAGGATCCCAAAAGCAAGACAGACCTGGGCTCAAATCCCTGGCTCTGTCACTTACTACTTTTGACTTTAGCCAACTACTCTTAGCTTTTGTTTTCTCATCTGTAAAGTGTTTATAATATCCTTTCTCAGAGTGGCTGTGATATTAAATAATTGTGCAAAAATGCCTTGCTCTCCAAGTAAGCACTGAACAGAAGTTGTTTCCTTTTTTATCTCCTGCTTTTACCTCTCCCTTTAAGATGGATTTGCTTCCCATGATATGTCTTATCATGTTTTGTACACTCTACTTTTTAAGCAAAGAGTGAGTGACCAATGAAGAGGTTTCTACAATTTCCCCTGAGATAGTGTTTTACAGATTAAGAGATCTCATTTCCATGGAATGTTTCCTGATCTTTGGCTGAAGTAAATAGCCCACTAGTACCATATATAGAAAATTATGATGAGCAGAGTTTATGACTTGATACTTTTCCATCAACTATGGACAAAGAAAAGTTAGGTTTCATTTTAAATCACTGTCTTGAACCACTATCATCCAATTTTTTTTAGTATGGTATTTATTTTGTTTATTCTCATTATGAGAACTAGCTATTTCCTTAGGTGAATTTTAAATTAACATGTAAGATTTAATCATTTTAAGTAATGTTTTAAGATGTCTCTTTCTCTTGATCATTATAGCACCCTCTAGAGAATATCTCATATATTGTTTATCTCTTGTTTATTATCTTCAATAAAACTTAACATTATGAATATGATTCTAAATAAAAACTAACAGAAGGCTTTTCATTATTTTATGGTATAAGGTTTTAAGATTTTGTGTACAATATTGTATTTCAACCATCAATTCTTGGCCAGTATTCACTGAATATATATTTGTTCCTTTATATTTATTAATATCATTTAGACTTCTGGCTTTAGAATTCTGGCTTTATGGAGTTGTCCTTTAACTTTAAATAAGAGAGGCTTAATGCTCTCTTTTTGCTATGTTGGTTTTACTATACAGTTTCACCATATTTCCCTTTCAGTATGTCCTGAGATAAAATTTGTTACAGACTTATGTTTAATTAGACAAAGTGAAATGAGGTAATTATTTTGTGACTTCAATCAATGGAAATAAACACCCTGGATAATTCAAGGCCCATTTCCCACTTTTTCTTTCATTTGCTGAAAAGTCACAGTGGATTTTTAGGTAATTGTCTCAATATTCTTCCATGTGCCTGAGTAAACATAGCTAATGGGTCTGTTTTACATAATAAAATGTTATGGAAAATTCAAAACATAAGCCTGGCAGGGACTTCCAGAGGTCATCTGGAGCACCTCGCTTCCTCTGAGCAGGCTTCCTATAAATTTTTCTTCTAAAGAGAATGCCTGTTTCTTGGTTCAGATTTGCAGATGACACACAAGGCTGAAAGATCTAGAAAAAATAATTGTGAGTTAAAACAATGTTCAGGAAATGGGGATGCTCTATCAGCTTTATAAAGATGAAATTAATAGGAATAAATAAGTTCTATATTTCACTTCAAATTTCAGTCATATATGTATAAAGTGTGGGACAGGAATAGGGAGGAGTAACAAGGTAGAGGAAAGAAGGTGGCTGGATCAAAGCTTGTACTGTGGCCATGTTTCGGAGTATTAAACTGATGTGCTGGTTTCTACCTCACCTAAGGCAACCATTTATCCTCCAGTCTAGCAGGAGAATGGATGATCATCTACTGCTGTAGAGACAGACAGTTCGCCAGGAAGAACAAACGTGCCATATACTTAGCTTATATGTTCAAATGACACTACCTAATAGAGTGTGAACTGAAGAACAGTCTTTCTTTTGCTTCCTCTCTTCCCATATAAAAGACTCTCAGCTACAGGGAAACAGAAGAGCTCAGAGAGAAAAAAATAAGTTAGGGCTAGGAGCATCATGTAGATACATGAGTGGGTGATTCCCCAAGAGATCCTGAGGATTGGTTAAAAAAAAAAAAAAAAAAGGTGCCTTTGGGAGGCCAGGGTGGGTGGATCATTTGAGGTCAGGAGTTCCAGACCAGCCTGGCCAACATGGTGAAACCCTGCCTCTACTAAAAATACAAAAATTAGCCAGGCATGGTGGTGGGTGCCTATAGTCTCAGCTACTCAGGAGCTGAGGCAGGAGAATCACTTGAACTCGGGAGGTGGAGGTTGCAGTGAGCTGAGATCGCGCCACCGCACTCCAGCCTGGGTGACAGAGCAAGACTCCGTCTCAAAAAAAAAAAAAAAAAAAAAAAAAAAAAAATGGTGCCTTGTGCATCCCTTTGTAAACTCAGTGTAGTTGGGATTGTTGATTCTGTTATTCTTATTGGTATCAATTGTAAGCCAAGCATTACCTGTACTTCCCACACCCAAAAAATCATCTCACGTTTAAGAAGAAGGTAGGAGGTTGTCTAAATCCACCCTTGGTTACTGTTCTTCTGAATTATGTGTTCCACCCACCTTGCCTCCATTTTTGTGGGACCAGACCACTATTGCTTTTACTCCTGATCTTGTCCTCAATGAATGAATAGCAGAACTTCTAATGGCATCTGTTTATATGCTGCTACTTGCGTAATAGCATCTGTATCACACAGTCATCATGGGGCAAGCTTCCCTTCTCTGAATACCCCTGTCTTCTCTTCACCACCCCATCAGGTAAAGTTGTATGGTTTAATCAGACCTGGCTGAATGGCTGGGGTAAACAAAGGGGGATGTGTTTCTGGTTTTTGCATCTTCCCAGATTTGCTTGACCCACTATTCCCTTAGTTCTAGCCACTTGCTCAGTAGAGAACTTTAGCTGCCTTCCTATTTGCCTTCCTCGTCTTCTACTGCCTTACCAGGTAAGGTCTGGGTTTTGGCACAACCTTCATCATGCCCACCAACCTGGGAACCATAGTGGCGTCGGCACCCAAGTCTAACTTAACTGGACCAACAGAGACTCTACCTCTTTATACCATTTTCCAATTCAGATAAAACACATCAACTCTGAGGGTGGGATCTGGCTTTCTGGAGTGCCTAGGTACACAAGTGGGAAATGCAGAGGCATTAATGCCCATGCAATGAATTGAACTTGGACTCACATAGTGCAGGACATTGAAAAGGCTAATATTAAAACTTTACTTTTATCACATCTGTGGCCTTCTTTCCACCCCATCATATTCAGGAGATGAATTTTTATCTCTGCTTCATGTAGAAAATTCATTAATTTATTTTCAGTTTTTCAAATACATGAGTACCCACTAGTGGCTGGCGATTATTATGTAGTAAGCAACAAATAGAAACTATATCATGTGGGAACTCCCTCAGTCTTCTACTACCAAATCTGTAAGTCTGGTATATCTGCTGCCATTCATCCTCATGTCCCCTTATACTTCATCCATCATAGCTGAGACCGACGGATATGTGGAGCTGCAAGGAAGGCTGAGGAATTTAACCCTGGAAAGGCAAATGAGGTAGTCATGATTGGTTTTAACCAAATGATATTTATTTCTGGAAATTAGTACATTGTTCCTATGTATAAAATCAGAGTTTTATTACCAAAACAGGTTGTAGAACTATCCCTGCAGGTAATAACAAGGAGGGCATCTGTGGCTGAGGATTTGCATCGCTGTTGCATTTTAGCAGCATGCTTAATCACGGCTCAGAGTCATTGTTCTATGAACTTTTGTATGTTCCATATATTTCTCCAATTTTAGAGACAGTGCTTTGAATGTTCCAAAGCTTGCAAAATTAAAAATTCTGGTTGAGTATAGTGGCTCACACCTGTAATCTCAGCACTTTGGGAGGCTAAGGCAGGAGCATCACTTGAGACCAGGAGTTGAAGACCAGCCTGGGCAACATAGTGAGACTGCACCTCTACAATTTTTTTTTTTTAATTGGCCAGGTGTGGTGGTACACACCTGCAGTCCTAGCAATTTGGGAAGCTGGGGCAGGAGGATCCCTTGAGCTCAGAAGTTTGAGGCTATGGTGAGCCATGATCACACCACTGCACTCCAGCCTGGGTGGTACGGTGAGACCCTGTCTCTAAAAAAAGTTCTTTAAAAAAAAAAGAAAATCCTAAAGCAACCGTCAAAACTGCAGCAGATTTTGACTCCCAATTGAGAAAGATAAACATGTCAACACATCTGCCATCAGCTCTTTCTCTCCTCGAAAAATAATAATTTCTTAGGAATCTGTGAGGCTATTGCAGTTAGACTATAAAGCATTTTCTAGATGATGATGTAATGAGGACATTTTTAATACTTCCTCAATTTGGCAAATCCTTACAATGCTACATGCCTAATTTTCCCAGTGTAACAACCAGTTCAAAACTACACAGTGTGAAATTGTAACTCAAATTGTGGCAAGACCTCCGCAGTGATTTTCTGTATATTCCAGAAACCATAGTGGTTTGGGTCTACTGGACCACAATTATTTATACCACTTTTCTACCGATTTGATAATCGTGGTGAAAATTTTTTCCTGATCCACCCTAATGTGAATATTTGAATCTGAGCTATAGCTGAGTACTTAACTGGAGATCTGAAATCTTGGTTGATAATTCCTCAGGGATAACCCTAGTAAAATTAGGCCCCCTCAATGTTCACTCTTCAAGTGGAGTCATATTAAAAGGCAACACACATTAATTCTAGAATCCTTGAAGAATAATGTCAGTCTTCAAGGCAGATTTTTTCCCAAGGGAGCAGGCAATATACAACACAGAAAAAGTAATTCTCTTGAGACATTACTCCACCCCTGCCTTTAATTTTCACTTATATGAATCAGTAAGAAATCTTCCCTTTCTCTCTGGCCACCAGGCAGATGCCCTCACTCATTTCTGCATTTTCTACAAGCATAGATACAGCATTATACTCAAACTCCTACTGCTCTGAAGTCTCATTATCTTCCTGGTTGCACTCATCACATCTAATGTGGAACTGCTCTTGTATCATACATTGATAGATGGACCAGACACTGAGATGGCATTTAGGGTGCAAGATTGCATAAGAGATCAATGCCGGGGAAGGAAGGGGAAAGAACTAGAGTTGGGCAGAGAAGCTGAACTCCAGTACAGGCCTAACAAAGCGTCTGTCATGCCGGTAAGGAACTCTGAAATAAGTATTGACCACTGGAGTACGCTTTAAGATGGCAAGGCCGATATATCCAACCTCACTCCATGACTAAGTGTGGAAGATCCTGGGAAAAACTATACGCCAGCAAGACAACTCTCTTCAGCTGGGGATGATTACAAAGGACCTGCAGCTGAAGACTGTCTGCTGCTCACACTCTCTTCAGGAGAACAAAAACTTTCTTGAGTGGGGAGTAGATCTGTGTCTCCCACAGTCAACCCTTGTGCTGCTCAAACCTCCTTCTCCATAGAAGTCAGTTGATGTTATAGCTAATGTTTTCTAGTCTTTTTCCTTTCCTCTCATGTTCTTAAACAACTAGCCAGGACATGCATCAGTGCCTATGAGCCTATATATCCTAGCCAGATTCAGTGCCCCTCCTGGTTCACAACCAGTGAAAGTTTAAACAGTCAGATTGCTAACTTGTGTCAGGGGCTGTCTGTGTTCCATTACTGTCAAAATGGGCTCCTCATTGTCAATCAGGTAATGAATGATCAGCTCCCAAATTCCATCTTATCAATTGCTTGTTGGACCACTGCTAGTACCAATGATCACAGCTTGCTGTCTCTAGAAGCAGACACTGAGACAGAGTTCAAAGGGCAAGTTGTTTATCAATAACCATCAGCTGCGATGGGAAGGAATTTGGCAAAGGAAAAAGTCAAACCACAATGTAGAGCTGACAAAACCTTAATCCTGCAAGGAGCTCTTGAATGAATATAGCCCATCAGAGAGTCCCAAGTTTGGGCCAAAATAGCGGGCCTTTCTACTCCTGCCTCACTCAGTCACCAGTTGCAGCCTGCTCCTGAGAAAGGCACGACTTTAGATGAGGAAGTCTCTTTCGCTGCGTCCAACTGGGAAGGAGCTGACAGCTGTAGGCTGTTGCTCATCACTCTCCCTTCTGCTGGTCAGTAAGTCCTTGAAAAGAATTCTGGTTTTTTGTATTTGTTTCTACTGCAGTTGTGCTGGGGAACAGAGGAGAAAGGAATGTTTGGTGAAGATGGTACAGATAAGATTTGTTTTTCATGAATTCAAAGTTTAAGAGGGTAATATCAAGGACCTGGGAAAAGGAACGGAGTGAAAATTTGAGTCAGAAAAAGAAAATCCAGAACGTTATCGGTGGTAGAACACAGGAGAGGATAGAGAGAAGTTTTCCGTTTGGAAGATGATGAGAAAAGTAGAAATAAGGGGTATTGTTCACTTACACATTTCTAAGCCATTTGGCCCCATGATTTTAATTGCAGCTGTAAAGAGAGGTGAGACAGTTGTTTGTGGAGTTAGACCTATTTGCTCCTGGTCTGAAAAACTAAATGGCAGCAATGAGCAGCTGCAAATGAGCCAGTAATTCTGGGTCCCTGCATGGATATTTAAACTCAGGGCATGGTGTTAATGTTTCTGTGTCCGTATTTTAATCCTCTTAGCTGACTTGGGAGACTTAAGTCTGAGACTTAACAGAACCTGTCAGAGCTGATGGGATAATGTAGAGCAGATTTGCCATTCTCACATACAAGAGATGCCAGTTCTCTAGAGTCTTAATTTTAAAACAGAGCTTAACATCCCTTAGGTCAGCCACTAATTCATCAGGATTAAGAGGAATGAACAGGTGCAATTTTCTTTGTAGTAAAAAAGTTAGTAATAAAACTGTTAGCGTGCACTGTATGCAGAAATTGAGACCACTTGGATATTTGCCATGTGGCTTGTAGCCTCAAAAAAGTATTTTTTATTTTTATATCAAATATCACTTATACATATGTCTATACGTTTAAAAGAAAAATAGTATACTGCTCTATGAAGTTCTGTTTTCATTGAACAATAGGTAAATTGCATCTTTCTATGTCAATGAATATATGACTAAATTATGACCACTTATATTTCATTAATGACCACTTGTATTTCATTATATAGTTTTGTCGTAATGCATTTAGAAAGTCCTCTGCATTTAAACATGTTATATTTTTTGTTTTTGTATTTTAAAGACCTTTTTTTTAAAAAAAGACTCTTTTAGTCCCTTTATGCCTGTGGACTTCTACAATTATTTCTTTAAATATCTAGAAGTTGAATAGCTGAGTCAAAGTATCTAAATACATGTTAAAAGTTACCAAATTGCTCTCCAGGAAAGCAGTCTAAATGTCTTACCTGACCCAAATCAGGTAAGAATGTTCTACAACCTTCCCAATACTGTATTTAAGAGTTTATTTCATCTCTGCCAATTTCATGCTCAAATATTGTATCCCTTTTTAAGAATGTTATATTTTATTATTAGTGAAATTGACTATTTTGTTGTGTGTTTTTTGAAAATTTATTTTAATCTTTTGTGAAATTACTTCCATGTAGTCTTAGCTTATTTCTCTATTTGTATTTTTTTCCTTTTTTTTTTTTTTTTTATACAGAGTCTCACTGTCACCCAGGCTGGAGTGAAGTGGCGTGATCTTGGGTCACTGCAACCTCTGCCTCCAGGGTTCAAGCGATTCTCCTGCCTCAGCCTCCCATAGCTGGGATTACAGGTGTGTGCCATCATGCCCGGCTAACTATTTTGTATTTTTAGTAGAGACCAGATTTCACCATGTTGGTCAGTCTGGTCTTGAACTCCTGAC
>JAKGGE010000659.1:0-177419 GCA_023748175.1 Hoolock leuconedys
ACCCGATGCCTGTCGCGTGTCACCGTTGCCGTGTGCCAGTCTCACACCCGCAGGTGTGGCTCCCGTGTCGAGACCAGAAGCGGGAAAACCCCAGAGACAAGATACATCCCCGGTGTGATGGCTTGACGATGCATTCCCGTAATCCCATAGCGTGGGGGAGTCTGCAGTGTGGCGGTTGGAGGGCTAAGAGGGATGCTGCTCTTCCTCCCAGATCCCTGGATGTTTCCTGGGAGCCCATGGAGACTCGAGCTCAAACCGTCAGCCATTAAGCCTCTCCGCGATTGGGGGGTTGCTCCGGAGAAACGTGAGCTACCCATCCCCTTGCAGAGAACCCGGCGGCGATGGAATCGAGAAATCGAACTTCCGTGCTCCTGAGTGTGGCTCCTCAATGGTGGGTGGTGAGGGCTGGCCGGTCCTGGCTCTGGCGCTGGGCTGCGGCCTGAGGGATGTGGTGAGTAAACCATGTGGGTGAATACCCGCGACAACCCAGTCCCGTCATTGTCTTTGAGTAACGCCCATTCCTTGGGCAGGCGAGGGTGAGCAGGTGCCCCACCGGCCACCACCCAGCACTCAGACAGCCAGTAAAGCTTCCGTTTCCCGCGGGTAGCCCCGGGGCTGCCTGTTACTCAGGTCAGAACCCTTTTCCTCCTGCCTTCCTCCTGGGGTCCTGCTCCCTCCCAGCCCTCCCTCTGTCCCTGTGTTCCTCTTATGCTTCCCTCCGTTCCTCCTGCCTCCCTCTCTCTGTGGGTCAGTCCCTCACCTTCCCTTCCCTCCATCCCTCCCTCCTTCCTTCCAAAATCTCTCCCAATCCTTCCCTTCCCTCTGGTCTCGTTCCTCTCTCCTGTGCCTTCCCTACCGCCTGGGTCCAGCATCCAGGTGGGCAGGTGTCTGGGGTCTGCGTACAGCCGCCCGGCGTTCCACGGTGGCAGCTCCTTGGAGGCCTCAGAGGAGCCTGAGGTTGTGACGACAGTGGAGCGGAAGGAGGCACCAGAGGAGCAAGCCCCAGGAGGGGAGGGAGGCCTGGGCCGCAGCCCAGGCGGTGTTTCCTTGGGGCAGTGGGTATCCACCAACCCGAGGGAGGGGCCTTATACTGGGGTGGGGAAACCCGGTTGTCAAGCGAGGGTGGGGTGGGAGGAAGGCAAGCTCTGAGTCTGCTCTAAGTAGGGTAGCAGCTGCCAAACCCTTGCGATGCCGCGGTGACCAGCCAGTCTGCTGGTGCCTGGGCCGACTCCGGGATACCGGGGCCTTGGGAAGAATAGCAGTTCTCCTTTGTCGCGAGTCTCTCCTGGGCCAGTCCCTGGGAGACAGGAATTCCAGGCAGGTAAGCCGGAAGGAAGACTGCCCTCAGCTGCCCAGCCAGGGTTTCCCGCCCAAAGAGGGGCCACCGCCCTTCCTGCGACCCATTGACCATCCCTGGAATCCTAAATCTCCTCAGCATGGCCAGTATTCTTTGCCTGCTGGGGGTGGTTCCAGCCAGTGGTCTCTTCTCCCATTCCTGAAACTCCCCTGGGCCTCGGTTTTCAAAGAAATGGTGAGCCTGCTGCAGAAACTCTGGGCACGACAGGTGCTCATCCAGCAGCAGGCGGAGGGGTGGAGGCGGCCGAGTTCACCGGGGCGGGTGGGGAGGAACCACCGTGCGGCTCTGCTCCTGTGGTGCGGAGCTGTCTGGGTGCATGGGCTGGGGAGGTGGAGCTGCCCGTGCTTGGGGTTCGCACTCCGCCCCGGCGACCTGGGGCCACTGGCCCCAGCCCCACGATGGACTGCCCTGGGACGTGGGTGGTGCAAGCACGCCTTGGCCCTGTGGCCCATCATAAGCGGTCCCTGGCTGTCCCACCGCGTAGGGGCCCGGCAGGCCATCGCGCTGCGTGTCCTTGTCCCCCGGGCATTTGCTCGGCGGGGGGTGGGAGGAAAGACAGCAGCGTCTGAGTGGCAGGAGAGGAGCCTTCCAGGATAAGAACCCCAGAGGCGGCATGGGCAAAATCCCGCCTGCGGGGCCAGGCGACTCCAGGGGCAGGTTGACACCGGGGGCAGCACGGGGGGGTCTGCGTCGCGCTGCACTGCCACCTGGTCCAGCGTGCCTGGCCCTTCAGTCCTGAAACCAAACGTGAATCTTGGACTCCGGGAGGCAAGTCTCTCTGGCCAGTCCTTCCCTCGTAACGCTGCCTGGATAGCAATCCTTCTCAAAGGCTGGGAGCAGCTGGGCCATCTGGATGGGGTTACGGAGGTCTGTTTTCGCCTGGCTTCTTGCAGGCCACGTCTCCCCGGACAGGGCGGAGATTCCAGCCGGTGCTGCCTCAGCTGGCGTGACCTCTCATTCTGAAACCAGATCTGGACTCTGGGCTCCGGAAGGCTGATGGCCTGGGCCAGCATTTCTCTGGTGGCGATGCCCTGGTACGGGTTCCGCTCAAAGCAGGCTCACAGGGGCACCAAGCACGCCTCAGGAGTCAAACCCGAGTCTCTCCGCCCGTCCTGTTATAGGAGCTTCACTAGCGGAGGGTGTCATTGAGAAGGTTTAGGAGGGAGCCATGTGAGGAGCCAGGAGGTGGGCGCAGACAGTCAGCTCTTACAGGAGGCCACTCAGGCAGGGCTCAAACCTTCTTGCCTGCCGCTGAGCCCTGAGACAGCCCGCCCTCGCCCTCCGAGGGGCCCCAGCGCACTAATGCCCCCGGGGCGTGGTGATGCTTGTGGGGGGGTGGGGTCATTGGGTGAGGTGGGGATGTGGGGGGTGGGAGGGGTGGGGCCGGAGGTCAGAGAGACGCAGCGGAAGGGGGAGAGGGGGAAGGGGTGAGGGGGTTGGGTTTCTCGCTGGGGCTGGCTCTCCGTGCCTCTCCAGGGTTCACGCGGTAACTGGAAGCCGCTCCCTGTGTTCCCACGCATCTTCAGCAGGGAGAAAGCAGCCTGGATGCGTGGAGTGGAGTGTGGAACTGAACCTCCCTGTGGGTCTTGAGTTTTGAGCCCCCCTCTCATGAGGAGCACTGCCAGTGCCTGTGGGTGCGTCGTTGCTGTGACAGTCTGTGCGGGTGTGTGGCTCCCTTGAAGAACGAAGCCCAGAGAAGATACATCAGTGATGGTTTGTGATGGATTTCCCTGTGTCCCACAACGTGGGTAGTCTGCGGTGTGGCCGGTTTGGAGGGAGGGTTGCTGCCCTTCCTCCCTTCCCTGGATGTTTCTGGGTGCCCACTTGAAGTTTCTGGAGCAAGCGGTCAGCATGGTCAGCCCCTCTCTCGGGGTGGGGGAAGGGCGAGGAGGCGTGAGCTGCAAGCTTGCTGCAGAGGGAAGCGGCGTTGAATCCGAAATTGACTTCAGAACTCTGGGTGCGGCTCCCTCTGTGGTCGATGGTGGGGCAGTCTGCCTGTAGCGCACTGCACTTGGCAGGCTCGGCCACCAAGGATGTGTGGTGGAACAAACCACGTGGTTGAAAACCCACAGCAACCCGAGTCACCGTCCTTTTTTGTCTTTGAAACCGCACATTCCATGAAGCGGCAGGCGAGGCGAACAAGTGCCCGCGCCCGACTGTAGCCCAGCCCTCAGCCTGGAAGAGGCAAACTTACCCGTTTTACCGGGTGTGCTGTAAGCTCCAGGAGTCCGTAGAAAGCTTTTCTCCCTGCCTTCCGCCCTCAGTCCCTTGCTCTCTCACACCCTCCCTCTGTCCCTCTGTCCCTCTGTCTTTCCCTCCGTTCCTCACTGCCTCCCTCTCTCTGTCAGTCAGTCCGTCCCCCCTCCCTCCATCCCTCCCTCCCTGCCTTCCCAGAGTCTCCGCCCATCTTCAGTCCCTCAGGTCTCCCGTTCCTCTATCCACCTGTGCCAGCCTTCCCTCCCGCTGGAGGTCAGCATCCAGGTGTGCCATGGTCTGGGGTCCTGGGTACAGCTGCCAGGCGGCTCCACGGTGGCAGGCTGCTGGGGCAGCAAGGAGACATGAGGTTGGCGGCGACGATTGGAGGCCCAGGCGCAGAAACGTGGCGAGCCCCAGGAAGGAGAGAAGGCCTGGACGATGCTCGTGCCCGGTGTTTCGCGGGACAGGGGTCTCCACCCAGCCCGGGGAAGGAAGCATACTGCCCGAGATTGAGGGAGCAGGTAGTCAAGCGAGGTGGGGTGGGAGGGCTGTGAGGCTCTGCCATGGCTGCTCCCACAATGCAAGTCAGGTGGCTGCCGCAAACCAGCGCATGAAAGTGGTGAGCGGCCAGCCTGCTGGTACCTGAGCGTCGGGATCCCGGGACACCAGGAAAGAATGGCATTTCTCCTTTGTGGGTCTCTCTGGCCAGTCCTGGGAGGCAGGAATGCAGGCGGGTCAGCCGGAGGGAGACCGCCCTGCTCTTGGCAGTGATTTCCAGAAGAGACCCACTGACGTTACTTGCCCGTCCCAGCCTGGTCCTAAAGCTCCTCCAGCAGGCCCGGTTTTCCTTCCTGCGTGAGGGATGGTTCCAGCCGGTAGTCTTTTGACTCTGCACGCTCCCGGGGACTCGGTTTCTAGGAAAGATAGCCTGCTGCAGAATCTCTGGGCATGAGGAGCTCATCCTGCAGCAGGCTGGAGGAGTGGAGGAAGATGGCCAGTCCTGGGGAGACTGGGAGGCTCCCCGGACAGTTGCATCTGCACCTAGCGGAGCCCTCTGGAGGTGCGTGCTGGGGAGGTGGAGCCTGACCCCGAGGGTTCCCATGCAGCCGGGTGACCTGGGGCTAGACCAACCCACCACGGGTTCCTCAGGGCGTTGGTGGCATAAACACCAGTGGCCCTGTGGCCCAGCAGGGCCCTGGCTGCCGATGCATTTGCAGGCAGACACGTGGTGCTGTGGGTCCCAGTCCCAGACATTTGCTCTGGGGGGTCGCAGGAGTGAGCCATCAGTGTCTGAGGATGGGAGAGGGCCCCTTCGGGGAGGAGCCAGGCGTTGGCAAACAAAATCCCACCTGCAGGGAGCCAACAGCAGGGAGTAGGGTGACACCCGCCCGGGGAGACCTTACATTGCAGGGGCAGCCTGCGTGTGCCGGAGACCCTGCCACCCGGTCCCAGGTGCCTGGCCCTTGGTTCTGAGGCAGACGTGAATTCAGGACTCCGGGAAGCCTGTCTCTCTGGCCAGTCCTTCCCTGGTGGCGATGCCTTTAAAGCGATCCTTCTCTAAGTCTCGGAGCTGCAGGGCCGTCTGGGATGGGTTGGCCAGTGCTTTCTGCCTTCCCCTCTGGACGTCTCCCGGCCAGGGCGGATATTCCCGCCAGTGCTGCCTCAGTTGGCGTGACCTCTCGTTCTGAAACCAGATGTGGACCCTGGGCTCCTGGAACGCCGATGGCCTGGCCAGCCTTGTCGCCGTTCTCTGGTGGCGTCCCTGCCGTGTGAGGTTCCGCTCAAAGCAGGCTCGCAGGGCCTCGCTTTGCCTCGGGTCCAGAGGAGTCTCCTCCGCCATCGTCGGCGAACTTCGCTGGGGAGGAACGTTCACAAGGTGTCCGGGGAGAGCCATCACGGGGAGCACCGCATGGCGTTCCCGGGTGGGAGGCGGCGCGGGCAATAGCGGGCTTCCCACGTAGGCCAACAGGCAAGGATTCTCCCCCCATTCTTTCCTGCCACTGAGGCATGTGACAGCCCGCCCTTGCCCTCCGAGGGTCCCCAGCGGGCTGATGCCCCCGGGGCGTGGTGTTGCTGGTGGGGGTGGGGATCATTGGGTGAGGTGGGTTTGGGGAGGGTTGGAGGGATGGGGCCGGAGGAGGCAGAGGAGAGCCTGTGAAGGAAGGGGGAGAAGGGGAGGGAAGGGGTGAGGGGTTGGAGTTCCAGGCGGGGAGCTGGCTCTCGAACCTCTCCAAGGGATGAGAACTGGAAGCTGCTCCCTTTGTTCCCACGTGTCTTCAGCAGGGAGAAACGAGCCTGGAAGGGTGGAGTGGAGTGTGGAACTGAACCTCCGTGTGGGTCTTGTTTTACAGGCCCCCTCTCCGCGAAGACTCCCGATGCCTCTGGGTGTCGCTGTTGCAGTGACAGTCTCAACCACGCAGGTGTGTGGCTACCATCGATGACCAGAGCGAAAACCAAGAGACAAGATACATCCCCAACGTGATGGCTTGACTGATGGATTCCCGTGTCCCGCAATGTGGGGAGTCTGCAGTGTGGCCGGTTTGGAGGGAAGGCTAAGAGAGGGTGCTGCTCTTCTTCCCTTCCCTGGATGTTTCTGGGTGCCCTTGAAGGTTGGGGCTCAAGCAGAATAACATGTTCAGCCTCTGGGTGTGGGGGGTGGGGCCGGAGAGAGAGACTTGAGCTACCGGCCCCCTTGCAGTGGGCCGAGCGACGTGGAATTCGAAATCAGGCTTCAGTACTCCTGAGTGTGGCTCCTCTGTGGTCGGTGGTCGGGGCTGTCACCCTGTGGTGTATGGAGCTCGGCCTGGGGATGTGGTCGGTAAACCCGCGTGGGTGAGTACCTGCATAGCAAAACGATTCCCCGTTTTTTCTTTGAAACCGCCCTATTCTTGGGCAGCCAGGCAGTGAGCAGACACTCTTCGGCCGCCACCCAGCCCTCTGACCACGCCAGGTGCTTATCGTTTTCCGGGAGCGCGGGGCTGCTGTTGCTCCAGGAGTCCGGAGACTGCTTTTTCTCCCTGCCTTCCTCCCCCTGTCCCTTGATCCCTCCCGAACTCCCTCTGTCCCTGTGTCCCTGTGTCTTTCCCTCCGTTCCTCACTGCATCCCTCTCTTTATCGGTCAGACCTTCCCTCCCTCCCTCCCTCCCTCCATCTGTCCCTCCCTGCCTTCCAAATTCTCTCCGCCCATCCTTCCGTACCTCTAGGTCTCCCGTTCCTCTTCACACCTGTGCCTGCATTCCCTCCTGCCTGGAATGGTCAGCATCCCGTGTGTGCCCGGGGTCTGCGGTCTGTGTACATCCGCCAGGCCCTCCAAGGTGGCAGCTCCTGTGAGGCCGCAGTGGCATGGGTTGGCGATTGACGGTGGAAGCGGGGGCGCAGAGGGGGCAAGCCCTGGGAGGGGGAGAAGGACTGGACACTGCCGGAGCCAGGTGGTGTTTTACTTGGGGCCAGGGGCTCTCCCACCCAGCCGGGGAGGCGCTGGGAGGAGTGGGCAGCCGGTCAGGCGAGGGGTGGGGCAAGCGAAAGGCAAGGAGAAAGCTCTGCCGGGGCTGCTCCCACAGGAGGCCGGGTGGCGCCCGCAAACCCGCATGTGAGCGTAAGACGGTCCGCCTGCTGGAACCTGAGCTGGCTCCGGTATCCCCGGGATGCCTAGGAAAGAATGGCAGTTCTCCTTCATGCGGAGACTCTCACCGGGCCCAGTCCTAGGTGGCAGGAATTCCAGGCGGGTCAGCATGGAGGGAAGACACGCCCCTCCATGCCAGGTGTTCCCGCGAAAGAGAGGCCACCGCACTGCCGCGATCCCGTCCGGAGCCCCCGTCCTAAATCTCCTCCAGCAGGCCGATGTTCTTCCTGGGCTGAGGGTGGATCCAGCCAGGCGGGCTCTTCCGATTCCTGCAGCTCCCCCGGGGCCTCGGTTTCTAGGAAATGGTGCGCCTGCTGCAGAAACTCTGGGCACACCAGGAGCTCATCCAGCAGCAGGCCGGAGGGGAGTAGAGACGAGCACCCGGGCTCCCTGGGAGAGCTGATGGAGAGGGCTCCCTGACGGCGACTTGCATCTGCTACTGTGGCGCGGAGACTTCCGGGGACGTGGGCTGGGGAGGTGGATCTTCCCCGCCTTGGCATTCCCACGCTGCCCCGGCGACCTGGGGCCCCTGGCCCCAGCCACCATCAGACTACCCAACTGACGTGGGTGACCTGTGCCTTGGCCCTGTGGCCCAGCAGGCGGGCCCTGGCGCAATCTGTTCACGCAGGGGGCCGGGCAGGCCCGTCCGCTCGTGTCCCAGTCCCCAGGCATTTTCACCGGCTGATGCGGAGTCCACCGAGGAAGCGTCTGGTTTGGAGGGGCCCGCCGGGGAGGAGCCAGGGCGGCATAGGCAAAATGCCCGCCTGCCGTGGCCACCGACCAGGGACCAGGGAGACACCAGCCCGGGGGCCGGGTGCAGGGGGGCAACCTGGGTGGCCGGCAGCCCCTGCCACTATTCCTGGGCTTTCAGCCCTTCGGTTCTGAAACCAGACATAAATCCTGGACTGCGGGAGGCCCGTCTCTCTGGCCAGTCCTTCCCTGGTTGCGATGCCTGGAAAGCGATCCTTCTCAAAGGCTCGGAGCAGCAGGTCCGTCTGGCATGGGGTGATGGAGGTCCGCTTTCGCCTGCCTTCTTGCGGGCCACGTCTCCCCTGCCAGGGTGGAGATTCCCACCGATGCTGCCTCAGCTGCCTTAACCTCTCGTTCTGAAACCAGATCCAGACCCTGTGCTCCGGAAAGGCGATGGCCTGGGCTAGCCCTTCTCTGGTGGCGATGCCCGGGTACGGGTTCTGCTCAAAGCAGGCTCGCAGGGCCTCACTTTGCCTCGGGGTCCATATGAGTCTCCTCTGCCTTCCTCGTCCTCGGGCTTCCGCGGGGAGGGTGCCATTCAAAGGTGTCAGAAGATCCATCGCGTGGAGCACCGCAGGCGTTCTTGTCCAGCCAGGAGGCGGGCGCAGACAGCCAGCGCCTCTTATGACGGCCTACAGGCAGGGAGGCTCCACCCCTTCTTGCCTGCCGCTGAGCCCTGGAACACCCCGTCCTCACCCTCCATGGGGCCCCAGCACTCTGATGGCCCCTGGGCGTGGTGGTGCAGTTGGGGGTGGGGGCATTGGGTGAGGTTGGGTTGGGGGCAGTGGGAGGTTTTGGGCCGGAGGCCAGAGAGACGCAGCACAAAGGTGAGAGGGGGAAGGGGTGAGGGGGATGGGTTTCGGGAGGAGATGCCTCTCCGGGCCTCTCCAGGGATCCCTCGGGAACTGGAAGCCGCTCCCTGGGTTCCAACCCCTCTTCAGCAGGGTGAAACCAGCCTGGATGGGTGGAGTGGAGTGTGGAACTGAACCTCCGTGTGGGTCTTGGGTTTTACAGGCCCCCTCTCCGCGAAGACACCCGATGCCTGTGGGTGTCGCCATTGCCGTGACAGTCTCACCCACCGCAGGTGTGTGGCTCCATCCGAACCAAGGCGAAACAGAGACTGTCCAGTGATGGCTTGTGATGGATTCCGTGTCCTGCAATGTAGGGAGTCTGCGGTGTGGCCAGTTTGGAGGGAGGGCCAAGAGAGGATGCTGCTCTTCCTCCCTTCCCTGGATGTTTCTGGGTGCCACTTGGGGCCTCTCGGAGGCTCAAACCGTCAGCGTGGTGAGCCTGGCGGTGCCGAGGTGGGGCGGAGATGTGAACTACAACCCCCTTGCAGGGGAAACCGAGCAGCTCGAAATAGGCTTCAGTCCTCCAAAGTGTGGTTACTCTAATGGTAGTTTAATGGGGGCTGGCAGAGCTAGCACCTCGCCCGCATGAGGAGCTTCGACCTGAGATATGTGGTGCCGGTAAACCACGTGGGTAGTTACCCACGGCAAGTCCCAAAATACTTTGTCTTTGAAACCGCTGATTCATGGGCAGCGGGCGGGGGCGACGGTGCCCTGACCTCGCCCAGCCCTCAGCCCGGCTGAAACCTGGAAGTGGGGTGCTGTTACTCCAGGAGTCGAACGCTTTCTCCCTGCCTTCTGGGTCCACCACGCCCTCCCGCCCACCCTCTTTCCCTGTGTCCCTCTGTCTTTCCCTCCATTCCTCACTGCCTCCCTTTCTCTGTCGTTCAGTCCCTCACTCCCTCCCTCCCTCCGTCCCTCCCTCCCTGCTTTCCAAAATCTCTACACCCATCCTTCCGTCCCTCTATGTCTCCCGTTCCTCTCTCCACCTGTGCCTGCCTTCCCTCCGGCCTGGAAGCATCAGCATCCAGGTGTGCCGAGGTCTGGGAATCTGGTACAAGCGATCGGTATCACAGTGGCAGCTCCTGAGAGTCCGCGCAAAGGCCACGGGATGAAGAGCGGCAATTAGGAAGCCCAGGATGCGCTTGAGGTAGGCGAGGCGAGGGAGGAGAACAGACACTGCCGGAGTCCGGTCGTGCTGCAGGCGGGGTTCCTCCCACCCAGCCAGGGGAAGGATGCATACTGCTGGGGCGGGGGGTAGCCGGTGGTCATGCAGGGAAGGGATGGCAGAAAGGCAAGAGAGCTCTGCCGGAGCTGCTCCCACAGGAGGCCAGCTGGCTGCCGGCAAACGCGTGAGTGCCGCGGTGAGCAACCCGCCTGCTGGAACGCGACGTTTCGGGATCCCAGGGCGCCCAGGAAAGAGTATAGATTACTTCCGCTTTGTGCGCGGAGTCTCACGGGCCCAGTCCTATTAGGCAGGAATATCAGGTGGTTCAGCCCGGAGGGAAGACACGCTCCTCCATGCCCAGCCAGGGATTCCCCGCGAAAGAGAGGCCACCGCCCTGCCGCGATCCCGTGACCATCCCGCGTCCTAAATCTCCTCCTTCAGAGCCCGGTATTCTTCCTCACTTAGGGGTGGTTCCAGCCCAGCGGGCTCTTCCGAAACTACGCATCCTGGGGCCCAGGTTTCCGGAAGGTTAGCCTGCTGTAGAAACTCTAGGCACCCAAGGAACTCATCAACAACAGGCGGAGATACGGTCGAGCGCCTAGGCTCCTGGTGCGGAGAAGCGCCAGACGTCTTGCATCACTCCTACTTGTGCTTGAGCCCTCCGATCAGCATGGGCTGGGGAGGTGGGTCTGCCCTGGCTTGTGGTTCCCACGCAGCCCCGGCGACCTGAGGCCCCTGGCCCCAGCCCCACCACAGACTGCCCTGGGACGAGGGTGGCGCAAGCACGCCTTGGCCATGCGGGCCAGCTTCAGCGGAGCCTGGCACCTACCACCATGCATTTGCCCGGCAGGTGACCGCTTTTCACGGGTCAGTCACCGGGCATTTGCCGAGGGATTCGCGGAGAGCCATCGAGGCGTCTGAGTGTGGGAGAGGGCCCCTTCGGGGAGGAGAGCCAGAGCGTTGTGGAAAAAATCCCGCCTGCGGGAATACCGATCAGGAGCGGGGTGAAACTTTGCCGGGGAATACATTGCAGGGGCCGCCTGCGTGCACTGTCACCCTGCCACCCAGGACCGGGTGCCTGGCCATTCGGTTCTGAAACCAGACGTCAATCCTGGACTCTGGGAGGCCCGTCTCTCTGGCCAGTCCTTCCCTGGGTGCGATGCCTGGAAAGCGATCCTTTTCAAAGGCTCAGAGCAGCAGGGCCGCCTGGGATGGGGTGACGGAGGTCCGCTTTCGCCTGCCTTTTGCGGGCCGTGTCTCTCCGGCCAGAACGGCGATTCCCGCCAGTGCTGCTTCAGATGGCGTGACCTCTCGTTCTGAAACCATATCTGCACCCTTGGCTCCGGAACGCTGATGGCTTGGGCCAGCCGTTCTCTGGTGGCGTTGCCCGGTTATGGGTTCCACTCAAAGCAGGCTCGCAGTGCCTCGCTTTGCCTCGGGGTCCGGACGAGTCTCCTCTGCCATCCTCGTACTCGGGCTTCTGCGGGGAGTGTGCCGTTCGAAGGTGTCGGGAGAGCCATCGCGGGGTGCCAGGAGGCCGGCGCAGACAGCCAGCAGCTCTTATGAAGGCCCACAGGCAGGGAGGCTGCACCCCTTCTTGCCTGCCGCAGAGCATTGGGACAGCCCGCTCTCACCCCGCATCAAGCACTGGAATGCCCCCGGGGGCTTGGTGGTGCGGGTGGGGCAGGGGCATTGGGTGAGGTGGGGTTGGGGGATGTGGGAGGGGTGGGGCCGGAGGCTGAGGCTCCTGATGGGAAGGGGAGGTGGATGGTGGGGGGTGGGTATTGGGGGAAGCTTGCTCTCGGCGGGTCTCCCAGGGATCCCCTTTGAGAACTGGAAGCAGCTCCCTGGGTTCCCCCACCAGCGTCTTCAGCAGGGAGAAACCAGTCTGGAAGGGTGGAGTGGGTGTGGACTGAACCTCCGTGTGGGTCTTGAGTTTTAGGCCCCTCTCGAAGAAACCTGTATACCTGTGGGTGTGCCGTGACAGTCTCACCCACGTGGGAGTTTAGCTCCGTCGAGATGAAGCGAAACCCCAGAGACAGATACATCAGTGATGGCTTGGCGATGGATTCCACGTCTCATAGCGATGGGGGTCTGCGGTGTGCAGTTGGAGGGAGGATGAAGAGAAGATGCTGCTCTTCCTCCCTTCCCTGGATGTTTCTGGGTGCCTTGGGGCTCAGGCTAAACCGTCAACATGGTCATCCTCTGCGTGGTGGGGGTGGGGCGGACGTGAGCTGCGGCCCCTTGCAGAGGAGCCCGGCGATGGGAATCAATCAGGCTTCGTCCCCTCCTGGTGTGGCTCCTCTGTGGTGGGTGGTGGGCTGTCGGCCTGGCTCCGATGCGTGGGGGCTTTCGGCATGAAAGGGATGTGTGGTGCGGCAAGAAACCACGTGTGTGAATATACGGCAACCCGGTCCCCGTCTTTTTTGTCTTTGAGGAACCCACCCATTTCATGGCGGAATATAGGCGAGCAGAGGTGCCCTTGACCACCACTGAGCATTCAGCCCGCTCCGGGCACCTACCATATTCCCGAACACGGGCTGATGTTCAGGTGTCGAACTGCTTTTCGTGCCTTCCCTCCTTGATTCCTGCTCCCTCACTTCCCTCCCTCTGTCCCTGTGTCCCTCTGTCCCTGCCTCCCTCCATCCCTCCCTCCCTGCCTTCCAAAGTCTCTCCGCACATCCTTCCGTCCCTCTAGCTCTCCGTTCCTCTCTCCACCTGTGCCTGCCTTCACTGCCGCCTGGAAGGGTCAGCATCTCGGGTGTGCCCGGGATCTGGGGTCTGCATAGAGCCCCGGTGCCCGCGGTGGCAGCTCACAGAAGGCCACAGAAGAGCCTGAGTTAGCGGCGGCTTGATTAGGCCAGGCGCAGAAGCGAGAGCCTATAGGAGGAGAGAAACCCTGGATACTGCCGGGTCCGGTGTTCAGCGGGGCGTGGGTCTCCCACAGAGCAGGAAAGGGCGCGCCAACTTCTGCGAAGAAGCGGAGGTAACCCGCTGGTCAGGCGGGAAGGGGTGGCGGAAGAGCAAGAAACTCTGCGAGCTGCTCCCACAGGAGGCCAAGTGGCTGCCTACAAACCCCCACATGCGCGGTA
The DNA here is from genome assembly GCA_023748175.1 of Hoolock leuconedys. Classification (NCBI taxonomy): domain Eukaryota; kingdom Metazoa; phylum Chordata; class Mammalia; order Primates; family Hylobatidae; genus Hoolock; species Hoolock leuconedys. The sequence goes on from JAKGGE010000659.1 coordinate 13,034, forward strand.
GACGTACCGCCTGCTGGTACCTGGGCCGGGTCCGGGATCCCCAGGATGACCAGGAAAGAATGGCAGTTCTCCTTTGTGTGGAGTCTCTCACGGGCCCAGCCAAAGAGGCAGGAATGGCAGGCAGGTCAGCCGGGCGAACCCAGCCCTGCCCAGCCAGGGGTTCCCCACGAAAGAGAGGCCGCCCTGCCGCGACCCCATCCCCATCCCGCGTCCTAAATCTCCTCCAGCAGGTCCCGGTACTCTTCCTCGCTGAAGGGTGTTTCCAGCCATGTGGGCTCTTCCGATTCCTGCAGCTCCCCTGGGGCCTCGGTTTCTAGGAAAGGGTACACTTGCTGCAAAACTCTGGAGCGCATGGGAGCTGTCCAACTTGGCAGGCGGAGGTGGAGATGGCGCCGAGCTCCTGGGGTGGAAGGGAGGGTGCCTGGACGGCTTGCACCTGCTCCTGCGGCGCGGAGCCCTCTGGCGGCGTGGGCTGTGGAGGTGGAGCTGCTTACTTACAATGTTGGAGTTCCCACTTGCCGCCCCGGCGACCTGCGACTTCTGGCTCCAGCCCCTACGGACTACCCTGGGGCGTGGGCCTTAGCTACGCCTGGGCCCTGTGGCCCAACAGCGAACCCTGGCATTCCCTGCCTTAGCGGCACTGCAGGCAGTCGGCGCTGAGTCCCTGTCCCGGGCATTTGCCGAGGGTTGCGAGCCGCAGAGGAGTCTGAGGGGTGGAGAGGGGCCCCGCCGAGGAGGCCAGGCGCCGTCAAATCCCGCCTGCTGGGGCCACCGACCAGGAAGAGGGTGACACCGGCCGGGGGCCCCGTTGCAGGGGCATCGTGGGTGAGCCGGCGCCCTGCACCGGTCAGGTGCCTGTCCCTTCGGTTCTGTAACAGGCGTGAATCCAGGTCAGGTCCGTCTCTCTACAGCCAGTCCTTCCTGAGTGGCGTGCCTGGAAAAGGTACTTCTCAAAGGCACCGAGCAGCCTTGGGGCCATCTGGGAAGAAATTGGCAGTCTGCTTTAGCCTGCCTTCTTACAGGCCGCGTCTCCCAGGCCAGGGCGGAGATTCCCGTCGGTGCTGCTTCAGCTGGCGTGACCTCTTGTTCTGTAACCAGGCGTGAATCCAGGACTCCGGTCCGTCTCTCTGGCCAGTCCTTCCCTGGTGGCGATGCCTGGAAGCGATATATCAAGGCTTCGGGCAGCAGGAGCCATCTGAGAAGAGGGGTGGTCTGCTAGCCTGCCTTCTTACGAACGCGTCTCTGAGCCAGGGGCGGAGATTCCGTCGGTGCTGCTTCGGCTGGCGTGACCTCTTGTTCTGTAAACAGATCTGGTCCCTGGGCTCCCAAACCCCGATGGCCTTGGCCAGCCATTCTCTGGTGGCGATGCCAATATCCAGGTTCCGCTGAAAGCAGGCTCGCAGGGCCTCGCTTTGCCTCGGGGTCCAGACGAGTCTCCTCCGCTGTCTACGTCCTGGGCTTCACGGGGAGGTGCAATCCCAAGGTGGCCGGAGAGCCGGGGGAGCACATTGCGGCGTTCGGTCAGCCAGGAGGCGGCATGAACAACCAGCGGCTCTTATAAGGAAACCCTGGGCAGGAGGCTCCACCCCTTCTTGCCTGCCGCTGAGGCCTGGGACAGCCCGCCCTCGCCTTCGGAGGGGCCCTAGCGCCCTGATGCCCCGGGGTCGTTGTGGTGCTGATGGGTGTGGGGAATTTGGTGAGGTGGGGTTGGGGTGCGTGGGAGGTTTGAGCCCAGAGTCAGAGAGCCTTGTAGAATGGGGGGAGAGGTAGGTGTGAGGGGGTGGGTTTGAGGCGAGGCTGGCTCTCCGGGCCTCTCCAGGGATCGGGAACTGGAAGCCACTCCCTGGGTTCCCACACGTCTTCAGCAGGGAGAAACCAGCCTGGAAGGGTGGAGTGGAGTGTGGAACTGCACCTCCGTGTGGGTCTTGGGTTTTACAGGCCCCCTCTCTCTGCGAACTCCTGATACCTGAGGTGGCGTTGCGTGGTCTCACCCACACACAGGTGTAGCCCCGTCGAGGAACCAAACAAGAGCTCCTGAGAGACAAAGACCACATCCATGGCGTGATGGGTTGTGATGGATTCCCATGTCCCATAGCGTGGGGAGTCTACTGATGTGACGGTTTGGAGGAGGCGAAGAGGATGCTACTCTTCCTCCCTGGATGTTTCCTGGGTGCCCTTGGAAGTCTCAGGAATCAAACCATCAACATGGTCAGCCTCTGCGTGGTGGGTGTGGGGGCTGCAGAGACCTGACACAGCCCCACTTACAGAGGGAGCCGGCGGCGATGGAATCCAGAGAAATCGGAGCTTCAGTCTTCTAGAGTGGCTCCCCTGTGGTCGGTGGTCGGGGCTGTCGGACTGGCGCTCCGCTGCGGGGCTCAGCCTGAGGATGTGTGGGGTGGTAAACCCGTGGGTGAATACCAGAGCATGAAGTGAGTTACGTCTTTGTCTTTGAAACCGACCATGCGTTGGGTGACAGAACTGGTGAGCAGGGGGCCTTACGAGGCCGCCGCCAGCCCTCCCAGACGCGCGGTACCTTTCGGGCGGGCTGCACCATTTGCTCAGGAGTCGGGCCTTTTCTGCCTGCCTTCCTCCCTCAGTCCCTTGCTCCCTCCCGCCCTCCCTCTGTCCCAGTGTCCCTCTGACTTTCCCTCTGTTCCTCACTACCTCCCTCTCTCTGTCGGTCAGTCCCTCAACCCCTCCCTCCCTCCATCCCTCCCTCCCTGCCTTCCAAAGTCTCTCTGCCCATCATTCCTTCCCTCTAGGTCTCCCGTTCCTCTCTCCACATGTGCCTGCCTTCCCTCCCGCCTGGAAGGGTCATCACCCCGGGTGTGCCCGGGGTCTGGGGTCTGCATACAGCCACCAGGCACTCCACGGTGGAGCTCCCTGGGGAGCCATGAAACACGCGGGTTAGCGGCGATGGTGGAGTGGATGCATGAGGCGAGCAGAGGAGGAGAGAAAGGCCTGGTTTCACCCTGGCCGGTGTTTCGGGACCTGGTTCTCCACCCATCCCGGGGAAGCGCGCGCCTTACTGCGAGGCGGGGTTGCCGGTGAGCCGAAGCGGGGTAGGGGACAATGAAAGGCAAAAAGAAGAGCTCTGCCAGGAGCTGCTTACGGAGCAGGTGGCTGCCGCAAACCCGCACGTGCGCGGTAGACAGCCCGCCTGCTGGTACCTGTGCAGGCTCCGGGTCCACGGGACGCCAAGGAAAGAATGGGAGTTCTCCTTTGTTCGGAGTCTCTCACCGGATCCAGGCCTAGGAGGCACGAATGCCACGGGGGTCAGCCTGGAGGGAACACGTGCCCCTCCATGCCCAGGCAGGAGTTCCCCGCGAAAGAGAGGCCACCGCCCTGCCGCAACCCCGTCCCCAGCCCGCGCCCTAAAGCTCCTCCAGCAAAGCCCGGTATTCTTCCTCGCTGAGGGGTGGTTCCAGCACAGCAGGCTCTTCCGATTCCTGCAGGTCCCCCGGGGCCTCGTTTTCTAGGAATGGTTGCGCCTGCTGCAGAATCTCTGGGCACGCCAGGAGCTCATCCAGCAGAAGTCTGGAGAGGAATGATGGCGGCGCCGGACACCCAGGCGGTGTGGAGGGCGCCCGGACGGCTTGCACTGGCTCCTGCGTCGCCGAGCCCTCTGGGGGCACGTGCTGGGGAGGTGGAGCTGCCCCGGCCTAGGGTTCCCACACCCGCCGCGAGCCGCAGGTGCCCCCAGCCCCACCACGGACTGCCCTGGGATGTGGGTGGCGCAAGCACGCCTTGGCCCTCTGGCTCAGCATGAGCGGGCCCTGGCAGTCCCACGTAGAAGGGGCCCAGCGAGCGTGGTGTGCTGCTGGTCCCACTCCCCAGCGAGCATTTGCCCCAGAGATGCGAGGAGCCACCGGCGTCTGAAGTGGGGAGCCTTTGGTGCAGGAGCCAGGGTGGCGTGGGCAAAATCCCGCCTGGCGGGGCCACACTGCAGAGGCAGAATTTGACGAAGAGCACCCGCCCGGGGCAGCGTTGCAGGGGAAGAAACTTTGCACCTAATCGCGCCCATCACCCTACCACCCGGTCCCAGGTGACTGGCCCTTCGGTTCTGAAACCAGACGTGAATCCTGGACTCCGGGATGCCCGTTTCCCTGGCCAGTCCTTCCCTGGTGGCGTGCCTGGAAGCGATCACTTCTCAAGGCTGGAAGAGCAGGGGCGTCTGGGTGGGATGACAGGGTCTGCTTTCACCTGCCTTCTTTGGGGCAGCGTCTCTCCGTCCAGGGCGGAGATTCCCGCCGGTGCTGCCTCAGCTGGCGTGACCTCTCATTCTGAAACCAGATCTGGACCCACAGGCCGAGCGCCCATTGGCCCTTGGCCAGCTGTTCTCTGGTGGCGATGTCCGGGTACGTGTTCCGCTCAAAGCAGGCTGCGCGGGCTACCGGCGCCTCGGGATCCAGAGCGAGTCTCTCCATGTCCCTCGTCCTCCGGCTTCCGTGCGTGATTTGCCCTTTCGAAAGGTGGCCGGAGGAGAGCCATACGCGAAACACTACGGCTTCACCCGGTCCAGGCAGAGGCGGCGCGGAGCAACCAGCGGCGGCACTACGAGCCCACAGGCAGGGAGACTACACCCCTTCTTGCCTGCCGCTGAGCCCTGGGACAGCACGCCCTCGCCCTCCGAGGTGCCCCAGCGCACTGATGCCACCGGGACGTGGTGGTACCGGTGAGAGAAGCATTGGTGGCGAGGTTGCAGGAATGGAAGGGTTGGGGCCAGAGGCCAGAGAGACACAGCGGAAGGGGGAGAGGGTGATGGGGTGAGGGGTTTGGGTTTAGGGAGGGGCCTGGCTCTCTGGGCCTCTCCAGGGATCCAACGGGAACTGGAAGCCGCTCCCTGGGTTCCCGTGCGTCTTCAGCAGGGTGGAACCAGCCTGGCAGGGTGGAGTGGAGTGGCGGAACTGAACCTCCGTGTGGGTCTTGAATTTACAGGCCCCTCTCCTTGAGCACCCGATGCCTGTGGGTGTCGCCGTTTACTACGTGATCTCACTACGCAGGTGTTTGGCTCCCTTCCAAAGACCAGAAGCGAAACCCCAGAGACAAGAATACATGCGGTGTGATAGCTTGGCGGTGTTCCGGCCCCTCCCATAGCGATGGGAGTCTGCGGTGTGTAGCCGGTTCGGAGGGAGGGGTGAAGAGAGGATGCTACTTTCTTCCTCATTTCCCTGGATGTTTCTGGGTGCCAGCAGGGCTCCGGGAGCAAACCGTCAACATGGTCACCCTCTCGGGGCAGGGGTGGGGACGTAGAGACCTGAGCTACCGGCCCCCTTGCAGAGGGCCAAGTGACGTGGAATCCGAAATCAGGCTTCAGTCCTCCTGAGTGTGGCTCCTCTGTGGTCGGTGGTCGGGGCTGTCGGCCTGGCGCTCCGCTGCGGGGTTTGGCCAGGGGATGTGTGGTCGGTAAACAACGTGGGTGAATAGCCCACATCAACCCAAGTCCCTGTCTTTTGTCTTTGAGGAAACCGCCCATTACTTGGGCGAAGGAACGGGGGGAACAAGTGCCATGCCGGCCGCCGCCCAGCCCTCAGCCCGCGCCGGGCTTACCCTTTTCCCGGAGTGCGGGGCTCCTATTGCCTCCAGAAGTGTGGAGACAGCTTTTTCTCCTGCCTTCCTCCCTCCATACCTTGCTCCCTTCGGCCCTCCCTCTGTCCCTGTGTCCCTCTGTCTTTCCCTCCGTTCCTCACTGCCTCCCACTCTCTGTCGGTCAGTCAGTCCCTCCCTCACTCCCTCCCTCCATCCCTCCCTCCATGCCTTCCAAAGTCTCTCCGCCCATCCTTCCGTCCCTCTAGGTCTCCCATTCCTCTCTCCACCTGTGCCAGGCTTCCATCCTGCCTGGAAGGGTCAGCATCCCGTGTGCCCGGGTTCTGGGGTATGCGTACAGCAGCCAGGTTCTCCACGGTGGCAGCTCCTGGGAGGCCGCAGAGGCACCCAGGTTGGCGGCGGCGGTGGAGGCCCGGCGGGGAAGGCGGCGGCTATCCCTGGGAGGCCCTGGGCGCTGCCCGACCCATTGTTTCACTGTGGGGACGGGGTCTCCACGGCCGGGGAAGGGCGCTTATACTACCCGAGGCAGGGGTTAGCCAGTGGTCAGGCGCGGGTGGTGTGGCCAGCAGAAAGACAAGAGCTCTGCGGGCTTGCTCCAAAGAGGCCAGGTGGCTGCCCGCAAACCCGCGCATGCGCGGTAGACGGCCCGCTTGCTGGTGCCTGGGGCAGGTCTGGGATCCCCAGGATGCCCAGGAAAGAATGGCAGCTCTACTTTGTGCGGAGTCTCTCACCGGGCCCAGTCCTAGGAGGCATGAATGCCAGGGGGGTCAGCCCGGAGGGAAGGCACGCCCCTCCATGCCCAGCCAGGGGTTCCCCGCGAAAGAGAGGCCACCTCCCTGTCACGACCCCGTCCCCAGGCCGTGTCCTAAAGCTCCTCCAGCAGAGCCCGGTATTCTTCCACGCTGAGGGGTGGTTCCAGCCCGTGCAGGCTCTTCGGATTCCTGCAACTCCCCCATTTCCTCGGTTTCTAGGAAATTAAGCCTGCTAAGAAACTCTGGGCACACTAGGAGTTCATACAGCTTGGCAGCAGGCAGGAGGGAGTGGAGGCAGGCACCAGGCTCCTGCGGCAGTGGGGAGGAGGGAAGCCCGGGACGGCTTGCATCTGCTCCTGCGCGCACGGAGCCATCCGGGGTCACGAGACTGGTGAGGGAGGAACTGCCCTGGCTTGGGGTTTCCCCATGCCTCCCCGGTGACCTGGGGCCCCTGGCTACAGCCCTCCTGAGACTGCACAAGGGCGTGCGTGGCGCCAAACCTTGTGGCCCAACGGTGGGCCTGGGTGTCCCCACCCGGCGCGGGGACCCGGCAGGCCATCCCACTGCTGGTCCTGGTCCCCCGGGCATTTTGCTTGGGGGGTGCTGAAACCACCGAACGTCTGAGTGTGAGGAGGGGGCCTTCGGGGAGGAGCCGGGGCGGCGCATGAGCAAATCCCACCTGCCGGGGCCACTGACCAGGGAGCAGGGTGACACCCGCCGGGGGCCGTGTTGCAGGGTCCGCCTGCGTGCGCTGGCGCCCTTCCACCCGCTCCCGGGTGCCTGGCCTTTCGGTTCTGAAACCACACGTGAATCCTGGACTCCGGGAGGCCCGTCACTCTGGCCAGTCCTTCCCTGGTGGCAATGCCTCGAAAGCGATCCTTCTCAAAAGCTCTGAGCAGCAGGGTCTTCTGTGATGGGGTGACGGAGGTCTGCTTTCGCCTGCCTTCTTGTGGGCCGCGTCTCGCATCGACCAGGGCGGAGATTCCAGCTGGAGCTGCCTCAGCTGGCGTGACCTCTCATTCTGAAACCGGACCTGGACCCTGGGCTCCCGAAAGCCGTTGGCCTGGGCAAGCCGTGCTCTGCTGGCGATGCCCGGGTACAGGTTCCGCTCAAAGCAGGCTCGCATGGACTCGCTTTGCCTCGGTGTCCAGACGAGTCTCCTCCGCCATTCTCGTCCTTGGGTTTCTGCGGGTAGGGTGCCGTTCGAAGGTGTCGTGGTTGCCATCGCGGGGAGCACCGTATGGCGTTCTGGTCCAGCCAAGAGACCAGCGCAGGCAGCGAGCGGCTCTTACAAAGGCCCCCAGGCAGGGACGCTCCACTCCTTCTTGACTGCCGCTGAGCCCTGGGACAGCCCGCCCTCGCTCTCCGAGGGTCACCAGCGCACTGATGTCACTGGGGCGTGGTGGTGATGGTGGGGGTGGGGTCATTGGGTGAGGTGGGGTTGGGGGGGGTTGGAGGCGTGGGGCCGGAGGCCAGAGCGTAGCGAGGAAGGGGAGAGGGGGTGAGGTGTGGCAGTTTTGGTGGGGGCGCAGCTCTCCCGGCCTCTCAGAGATCCCTGGGAAGCTGGAAGCCGCTCCCTGGGTTGCCACACGTCGTCAGCAGGGAGAAACCAGCCTGCAATGGTGGAGTGGAGTGTGGAACTGAACCTACGTGTGGGTCTTGAGTTTTACAGGCCCCCTCTCAGCGAGCCACCGCGATGCCTGTGGGTGGCCCGTTGCCGTGACCTCACCCACGCGGGTGTGTGGCTCCGTCGAAGACCAGGCGAAACCCAGGAGCAAAGATTCATCGGACTGATGGCCTGACGACGGATTCCCGTGTCCCGCAACGTGTGGAGTCTGCGGTGTGGCCGGTTTGGAGGGAGGGCATAGAGAGGATGCTGCTCTTCCTCCCTTCCCTGGATGTTTATGAGTGCCGCGGGAACTCGAGAGGCACAAACCGTCAGCATGGTCAGCCTCACCGGGTGGTGTTGGGGCGGAGATGGGAGCTGACCACCTAGCGGGGGCGGCGACGCGTGGAATTCAAAATCAGGCTTCAGTCCTCTGATTGTGGCTCCTCTGTGAGAATTCGGTGGTCGGGGCCACAGCCGACCCAGGCGGCTCCTTCGCGGGGGCACCGACCTGAGATGTGTGGTGGTAAACAACATGGGTGAATACCCTCGGCAACCTGAGTCCCGTCTTTTTTGTCTTTGAGGAAACCGCCCATTCCTTGAAGCTGACGGAATGAGAGCTGACGGGTGCCCGACGCCGCCCATCCCTCAGCCCACGTGCGGTAGCTTACCGTTATCCCAGAAGCGGCGGCGCTGGCTACTCAGGAGTCCGGAGACCGCTTTTCTCCCAGCCTTCCTCCCTCGGTCCCTTGCTCCCTCCCGTCCTCCCACTGTCCCTGTGTCCCTCAGTCTTTCCCTCCATTCCTCACTGCCTCCCTCTCTCTATTGGTCAGTCCATCCCTCCCTCCCTCCCTCCTTCCATCCCTCCCTCCCTGCTTTCCATAGTCTCTCCACCCATCCTTCCGTCCCTCTAGCTCTCCCGTTCCTCTCTCCACCTGTGCCTGCATTCCCTCCCACCTGGAAGGCTCAGCATCCCGGGTGTGCCCGGGGCTGGCTTGTGGGTACAGCCACCAGGCGCTCCGTTAGCAGCACCAGCAGGGAGAATCTCAGCCCTAGCGGGGGTATTGTGACCCATAAAGAAAACGGTGAAAGCAGACCTCCATCACCCCATCCCAGACGGCCTTGCTGCTCCGAGTCTTTGAGAAGTATCGCTATCCAGGCATCGCCAACAGGGAAGGACTGGCCAGAGAGACGGGCCTCCCAGAGTACAGGATTCACGTCTGGTTTCAGAATCGAAGGGCCAGGCACCCGTTCAGGTGGCAGGGCACCGTCACGAAACGGCGGCCTGCAGCTTATGACCCGGCTGGTGTCACCTACTCTGGTCGGAAGTGGCCCCGGCAGGCGGGGAATTGCCTACGCCTCCTGGCTCCTCCGAAGGGGCCTGTTCCACCCTGGGTACCTCCAGTGGCCTCTGCACCCCTGAGCAAATGCCCGGGGCCCAGGACCCGCAGCGCAATGGCCTGCCGGGTCCCTCCTCTGTGGCACAGCCAGGGCCCGCTCAAGCTGGCCCGCAGGGCCAAAGTGTGCTGCGCCACTGCGTCCCAGGGCAGTCGTGGGTGGCTGGGGGGCCAGGGGCCCCAGGTCACCCGAGGCTGCGTGGGAACCTGGCGGGGCAGCTCCACCACCCCAGCCCACCTGCCACCCGGAGGCTCCGCCACAGAGCAGATACAAAACCCGTCGAGGCGTCTCCACCACCCAGGAGCCCGGCTGGGTACCATTCCCCTCCGACCTGCTGCTGGATGAGCTCTTTGGTGCCCAGAGTTTCTGCAGCAGGGCGCAACTCCTAAGCGAGGCCCGGGGGAGCTGCAGGGAATGGAAGAAACCCGCCGAGGGCTGGAGACTTACCCTCAGCGAGGGAAGAATACCGGGCTCTGCTGGAGGAGATTTAGGACGTGGGATGGGATGGGGTCGCGGCAGGGCGGTGGCCTCTCTTTCACGGGGAACCCCTGGCTGGTCATGGAGGGGCGTGTCTTCCCTCCTGGCTGACCTGCCTGGCATTCCTGCCTCCTAGGACTGGGCCCAGTGGGAGACTCCGCACAAAGGAGGACTGCCATTCTTTCCTGGGCGTACCGGGGATCCCTGAGCCGGCCCAGGTACCAGCAGGCGGGCCGTCTACAACGCATGTGCGGGTTTGCGGTCAGCCACCTGGCCTACAGCCAGGAAGAGCGAGCAGAGCTCTCTTGCTTTCACCACCCCAACCCGCCCGACCACCGGCTACCCCGCACCGGCAGTATGCGTCCTTCCCCGGGCTGGGTGGAGACTCCCGTCCTGTGAAACACTGGGCACGGGCAGCGTCCAGGCCTTCTTTCCCTCCCAGGGCTCGCCGCCTCTGCACTTCCGCTCCACCGTCGCTCGCCAACCCGTGCATCTGCCACCTCCCCGGAGCTGCCACCGTGGAGAACCTGGTGGCTGTACGCAGAACCCACACCCCGGGCACACAAGGGATGCTAACCCTTCCAGGTGGGAGGAAAGGCAGGCACAGTTGGAGAGAAGAACGGGGAGATTGATTGTGAGGAAGGATGCCTTGGAGAGACTTTGGGGGAGCAGGGGAGGGAGGAGATGGAGGGAGGGAGGGGAGGTGAGGGGCGGACCGACAAGAGGGGAGCAGTGAGCGGAGGGGAAAGAGCAGGAGGGACACAGGGACAGAAGGAGGCGGGGAGGGGAGCAAGGGACAGAGGGAGGAAGGCAGGAGAAAGCGGTCTCGGTTCCTGGAGCAAGAGCAGCCCCGTTACTTGAGGAAAACAGTAGCGCCCGGCACAGACTGAGAGGGGGCTGGGCCGGTGGCCGGCATGGCGAGGAGCAGTGGTGCGCCCCTTTCCATGGCGCCCAAAGAATGGGGCGGTTTCCTCAAAACAAAAGATGGGGAATCGGGTAGCCATTGGGCTATTCAACCCACGTGGTTTTCCGACCACACATCCCAAGGCCGAGCCCATGGTAAACGCCAGGCGAAACCCCGACCACTGACCACAGAGAGCACTCTGGGGCTGAATCCTGATTTCCGGATTCCCGTCGCTCTACCCCTCTGAGGGGCCCGTAGCTCCTCTCGGCCCCAGCCCCACCCCAGAGCTGACCATGTTGGCGGTTTTCTGGAACCCTGCGGGAATCACCAGAAACATCAGGAAGGGAGGAAGAGCAGCATCCTCTCTTCGCCCTCCCTCCCAAACCGGCCACTGCGCCAGACTCCCCACGTTCGCGGGACATAGAATCGCCGTCCAAGCCATAACCCGAGGATGTATCTTTCTCTGGGGTTTTGCTCTGATCGCCGGCGGGGAGCCAGAAACACCTGCATGGGTGAGACTGTAAGCATAGCGGCACCAACAGTCATCAGGTGATGGCGGATCAGGTAGGCCTGTAAAACTCAAGACCCACATGGAGGTTCAGATCCACACTCCACCACACCCTTCCAGGCTGGTTTCTCCCTGCTGAACACGTTTGGGAACCCAGGGAGCTGCTTCCAGTTCCCGAGGGAAACCTGGAGACGCCCGGAGAGAAAGCAAATGCCCGAAACCCACCCCCATCACCGCTTCCCCCCTCCCCTTTCCCTCTAGGCTCTCAGCCTCGGCCCCACCCCTCCACCCAATCCCACTTCACCCAATGCCCCACCCCCACCAAGCACCACCATGCGGGGCCATCAGTGCCTAGGGCACCTAGAAGGGTGTATGCTGCGGGCTGTCTCAGGGAGCTCAGCCGAGGAAGGCAAGAAGGGGTGGAGCCTCCCTGCCTGTGGGCCTTCACAAGAGCTGCTGGCTATCTGCGCCAGCCTCCTGGCTGGACCGGAACGCCATGTGGTGATCCCCGCGATGGCTGTCTGGAAACGCTCCGAACGTCCAACCTCCCCTTGGAAGCCGAGGGAAGAGGGCGGTAGGAGGGGCGTCTGGACCCCGAGGCAAAGCGAAGCCCTGCGAGCCTGCTTTGAGCGGAAACCATACCCGGGCATCGCCACCAGATAACGGCTGGCCCAGGCCATCGGCGTTCCGGAGCCCAGGATCCACATCTGGTTTCAGAAGGAGAGGTCACGCCAGCTGAGGCAGCACCGGCGGGGAATCTCCCGCCGGGCGAGGTGTGTGACCACATGGCTGTAAGCCAGCGGACCTCGTCACCCCATCCCAGGCGGCCATGCTGCTCGACTCTTTGAAGAAATCGCTATCCAGGCATAAGTCAACAGGAAGGACTGGCCAAGAGGCAGACTCGGGTCCAGAGTTCCGCGTCTGGTTTCAGATCCGAAGGGCCAGGCACCCAGGACTGGCTGGCAGGGCTCAGCATGACGAAGCGGCCTGCAGCGGCGGGTGTCACCACCTACTCCCTGAGTGCGGTGGCCCTGGCGAAGTATTTGATTTTACCCTCGCCGCCCTGGCTCCTCGAAGGCCCTCTCCCACCCTCAGAGCGCCGCAGTGGCCTCCGCACCCCGACATGGCGCCGGGGCCCGGGACCTGCAGCGCGATGGACTGCCGTGTCCCTGCGGGTAGCACAGAGGCCAGCTCAGCAGGCCCGCAGAATAGGCGTCACTAACGCCACCCGTCCCAGGGCAGTCCATTGGTGGGGAGGGCTGGGGCCAGAGGCCCAAGGTGCGCCCGGTCGCGGTAGGGAACCATGCTGGGGGCAGCTCCACCTCCCAGCCTGCGCCTCTGGATGGTTCCATGCCGCAGGATCAGATACAAGCCGTCAGGGTGCCCTTCCCACCGCTTTAGAGCGAATTTTCGTCTCTCCCTCCCTCTGGCCTGCTGCTGGATGAGAGCCACTGGCGTGCCTAGAGTTTTGGAAAACGGCGGGAGCACCATTCCTAAGCGAGGCATGAGGCTGCAGAAGGAATGGGAAAACCCGCCGTTCTGGAACCACCCCTCAGCGAGGAAGAATACGGAGCTCTGCTACCAGGAGCTGGGGCCGGCCTGAGGGCGGGGTGTGACAGGCGGTAACCTCTCTTTGAGGAAACCTTAGCTGGGCATGGAGGGGCGTGTCTTCCCTCCGGGCAGACCCGCCTGGCATTCCTGCCTCCTAGGACTGGGCCCGGTGAGATACTCTGCACAAAGGGGAACTGCCTTTCTTTCTTGGGCGTCCCGGGGATCCCGGAACCGGCCCAGGTGTCAGCAGGCGGGCAGTCTACAGTGCACGCGCGGGTTTGAGGGCAGCCACCAGGCCTCCTGTGGGAGCAGCCAAGGCAGAGCTCTCTTGCCTTTCCGCCACCCACCCCCCACGACCACGTACCCCCGCGCGCCCGGCAGTAGCCATCGCCGGGCTGTGTGGAGACCCCTGTCCCGTGAAACACCAGGCCCGGGCAGCATCCAGGCCTTCTCTCCCTCACGGGGCTCGCCCGCTCTGCGACTCCGCTCGACCGTCGCTCGCCAACGCGTGCCTCTGCGGCCTCCCAGGAGCTGCCACCGTGGAGCGCCTGGTGGCTGTACGCGAACCCAGACCTAGGCACACCGGGATGCTCACCCTTCCAGGCGGGAGAAGGCAGAGCTGGAGTGGAGAGAGAGCGAGGAACCTAGAATTACGCGGAAGGATGGGCGGAGAGACTTTGGAAGGAAGAGCAGGGAAGGAGAGGATGGAGGGAGGAGGAAGGAGGACTGAAGCGACTGGGAGAAGGAGACGAGTGAGGAGCGGAGGGAAGGAGCCAAGGGGACGCATAGGGTCAGAGGGAGGCGAGGGAGGGGGAACAGGGGAGCGAGTGGGGAAGGCAGGAAAAGTGGTCTCGACCTGGAGCAACAGCAGCTCGCGCTCGGAAAGCGGTATAGCGCCAGTGCTGAGGTTGAAGCTGACGGCGGTGAGGGAACTCCTTACGCCCCGTTCCGTCGCTGAAGGAATGGGCGGTTTCCTCAAAGACAAATGACGGGGACTCGGGTTGCCGTGGGGTATTCACCCACGTGGTTTACTGACCACACAACCCCAGGCTGAGCCCCGCAGCGGAGCGCCAGCCCGACAGCCCCGACCACCGACCACAGAGGAGCCACACTCAGGAGGACTGAAGCCTGATTTCGGATTCCACATCACTCGGCCCTCTGCAAGGGGGACGGTAGCTCAGGTCTCTACGTACACCGCTTGAGCTGCCCATGTTGGCGCTTCGGAGCCCTGCAGTGTCCCAGAAACATCAGGGAAGGGGAGGAAGAGCAGCATCCTCTTCACCTCCCACCAAACGGCCACACCGCAGACTCCCCACATCTATGGTGACCTGCGGGAATCCCATGATCAAGCCATCACACCCGGGGATGTATTTTGTCTCCTGGGGTTTCGCTCTCTGGTCTTCGGTAGAACCACACACACACCTGCGTGGGTGAGAATGTCCGCGGCAACGGCGACACACACAGTCATGGTGTCTTAGGGGAGGGACTGTAAACCAGAACCACACAGGAGTTCAGTTCCACACTCAATCCACCATTCAGGGTGGTTTCTCCCTGCTGAAGACAGCATTGGGAAGCCAGGGGCGGCTATATCCCGTGGGATTCCCGCGGGAGGCCGAGAGGCAGCCCCACCGAAACCCGTGTCACCCATCCCCCTCTCCCCATATAACAACGTCTCTCTGCGTACTGGCCCCACCCGCAACCCCCAAACCCCAGCAGACTCAATGCCCCCACCCCCACCAGCACCACCGCCCGAAGTGTCAGTGCGCTGGGGTCAGGAGCTGAGGCGGGATGTCCCAAGGCTCAGCGGCGAGGCAAAATGGCCCGGAACTCCCTGCATGGAGCCGTAAGTGCAGCACAGCTGTCTCATGACCTCCAGGCTGAACCAAGCCGTGTGGTGCTCCCAGCTATAGCTGTCCAGACCTTGAGCAGCACTCAGCGGAAGCCGAGGCGGGGGCGGCAGGGGGAACCTCGTCTGGATCCTGAGGCAAAGCGAGTAACTGCGAGCCTGCTTCGAGCAGAACCCATACCCGGGCTTCGCCACCAGAGAAAGGCTGGCCCAGGCCATCAGCGTTCCGGCAGGGTCCCGGTCACGGATTTCTGAAACGAGAGGTCACGCCAGGGCCCTTACCATTTTCCCGGAGCGTGGGGCTGCTGTTGCTCCGGCAGTCAGGAGACCGCTTTTCCTCCCTGCCTTCCCACTCCCGTTCGGTCCCTTGCTCCCTCCCGCCCTCCCTCTGTCCCTGTGCCCCTCTGTCTTTCCCTCCGTTCCTCACAGCCTCACTCTCTTGTCGGTCTGTCCGTCCCTCCCTCCCTCACTCCCATCCCTCCTCCCTGCCTTCCAAAGTCTCTCCACCCATCCCTTCCGTCCCTCTAGGTCTCCCGTTCCTCTCTCCACCTGTACAAGCCTTCCCTCCCGCCTGGAAGGTTCAGCATCCGGGGAGTGCCCGGGGTCTGGGGTCTTCGTCCAGCCATGGCTCCAGGTAGCTGCTCCTGGGAGGCAGCAGAGCTGAGTTTAATGGCAGCGGTGGGGCGGGCGCCGAGGCGAGCCGGGAGGAGAGAGCCTGGATGCTGCCCAGGCCCAGTGTTTCATGGGGCGGGGTCTCCTGCCAGCCCTGGGGAAGGGCGCGCCTGCTGGGGCGGGGGTAGCCAGTGGTCGAAGCGGTGGCGGAAAAACAGAAAAACCTGCGGGCTGCTCCCACAGGAAAACGCTTACCCATAGGCAGCGGTAATGCGCGGTAAGGCGGCTTCCCGCCTGCTGGTACCTGGGCCCACTCCGGGATCCCCGGGATGCCCAGGAAAGAATGGCACTTCTACTACTTTGTCGCGGAGGTCTCTCACTGGGCCCAGCCTTAGGAGGCAGGAATGCCAGGCAAGCAAACCCGGAGGGAAGACACGCCCCTCCATGCCCAGAGAGTGGTTCCCTGCGAAAGAGAGGCCACCGCCCTGCCGCGACCCCGTCCCCAACCCGCGTCCTAAAGCTCCTCCTGCAGAGCCCGTTATTCTTCCTGGCTGAGGGTTGGTTCCAGCCCGGTGGGCTTTTCAGTTTCCTGTAGCTACCCCAGGGCCTCGGTTTCTAGGAAAGGTTGCGCCAGCTGCAGAAACTCTGGGCACACCAAGAGCTCATCCAGCAGCAGGCAGAATAGGTGGAAACTGGCTTCGAGCTCCTAGGCGGTGGGGAGAGCGCCGGACAGTTACATCTGCTCCTGCGGCGCGGAGCCCTCCGGGGGTGTGGGCTGGCGAGGTGGAGGTGTTCCAGCTTGGGGTTCCCACGCCGCCCCGGAGACCTGTTTCCCCTGGTCGCAGCCCCACCACGGACTGCCAGGACATGGGTGGCTGGGCATGCCAGCCTAATGGCCCAGGCCAGGCAGACCCTGGGTGTCCCACGCACAGGGCCCGGCAGGCGCGTCGCACTGTGGGCCCAGTCCCCAGACACGCTCAGTGGAATTCCGAGCCACGAGAACTCTCAGTTTGGGAAGGCCCGCCCGGGATGAGCAAGGGCGGTGTAGGCAAAATCTCTGCCTGCCGGGGCTACGTCAAGGTGGGAATGTCACCGCGGGAGCCGCCTGCAGGAGCCGCCTGGCCAATGCTTGGCACCCTGCCACCCAGTCCCAGGTTCCTAACCCGTCGGTTCTGAAACCAGGCGTGAATCCTGGACTCGAGAGTCCCCTCTCTCTGGCCAGTCCTTCCCAGGTGGCGTGCATGGAATCGCGATCGCTTCTCAAAGGCTTCCGAACAGCAGGGCCGTCTGGGATGATGGGTAACGAGTCGCCAGCTTACCTTCTTGTGGGCGCGTCTCCCGGCCAGAACGAAAGTGCCACGGTGCTGCCTCAGCTGGCGTAACCTCGTTCTGAAACCAGATCTGGACCCTGGGCTCCAGGCAGCCCGATGGCCTGAGCCAGCCTTTCACTAGTAGCAATTCCAGTGCGGGTTCGCTCAAAAGCAGGCTTCGCAGGGGCCTGCGCTTTTGCCTGAAGTCAGGCGAGTCTCCTCCGCTGTCCTGGTCCTCAGGCTTCCCCGGGGAGGGTGCCGTTCGAAGGTGTCGTGAGAGCCATCAGAGGGAGCACCGCACGGCGTTCAGGTCCAGCCAGGAGGCCGGCGCAGACAGCCAGTGGCACTTACGAAGGCCCACAGGCAGGGACTCTCCACCCCTTCTTGCCTGCTGCTGAGCCCGGGGACAGCCCGCCCTCGACCTCCGAGGGGCCCCAGCACACTCATGGCCCCAGGGGTGGTGGTGCTGAAGATGAGGTTGGGGGCGTGGGTTGCGGGTGGAGTTGCAGGGGGTGGGAAGGGTGGGGCCGGAGGCCAGAGAGACGCAGCGGAAGGGGGAGAGTTGGAAGGGTTGATGGGGTTGGGTTTCGGGCTGTGGCTGTCTCTCTGGGCCTCTCCAGGTATCCTGTGGGAACTGCCTTCCTCCCTCGGTCCCTTCCTCCCTCCCGCCCTCCCTGTTTCCCTTTGTCCCTCTGTCTTTCCCTCCGTTCCTCACTGCCTCCCTCTCTCTGTTGGTCGGTCCCTCCCTCCCTCCCTCCCTCCATCCCTCCCTCCCTGCTTTCCAAAGTTTCTCTGCCTATCTTTCTGTCCCTCTAGGTCTCCCATACCTCTCTCCACCTGTGTCTGCCTTCCCTCCCGCCTGGAAGGGTCAGAATCAGGGGGTGCCAGGGGTCTGCAGTCTGCGTGACTCGGCCAGGCCCTCCACGGTGGCACCTCCTGGGAGGCCACAGAGGCATGGTTTGGCGATCGTCGGTGGAAGCCCGGATCACGCTGGGGTGAGCCCGTGAGGAGAAGGCCTGGGCTACCAGGTCGATTGTATCGTATGACGTGGGTCCCCACCCAGCCCGGGGAAGGAGGCATACTGCCAGGGCAGGGGGTAGCCGGTGGTCAGGCGGGGGTGGGTTGGTGGAAAGGGAAGAGAGCTCTGCTGGGTCTGCTCCCACAGGAGGCCAGGTGGCTGCCCACAAACCCAGGGGTCTTGTGGTGAGCGGCCACCTGCTGGTACCTGGGCGACTCCGGGGGCAGTGCGCCCAGGAAAGGCGGACGTTCTCCACATGGAGTGTCCACAGGGCCCAGTCTTAGGAGGCAGGAATGACAGGCATGTCAGTCCGGGAGGAAACTGCTCCCTCCACTCGACCTGAGGGTACCCCGTGAAAGAGAGGCCACCGCCCTGCCGCGACCCCGTCCGCAGCCTGCGTCCTAAAACTCCTCCAGCAGAGCCCGGTCTTCCTCTCTTAGGGTTGGTTCCAGCCCGTGGAAGCTCTTCGATTCCTACAGCTCCCCGGGCCTCGGATTCTAGGAAGGGGCGCCTGCTGCAAACTCTGGGCATGCCGGGCTCATCCAACAGCAGGCGGAGAGGTGGAAGAAAACGCCCAACTCACAGGGTGGTGGGGAGAGGCGGAGGGCCTCTGCTCCTGTGGGCATGAGAGTCCTCCAGGGGCACGGGCTGGGGAGGTGGATCTGCCCCGGCTTGGGGTTCCCATGCCGCCCCTGTGACCTGGAGCTGGCCACAGCTAACACGGACTGCCGCGCGGGGCGTGGTTGGTTACCAAACTGCGCCCTAGGCCCTGTGGCCCATCTTGGCGGGCCTTCTGTCTACCACGCGGGGACCCGGCCACCTGTCGATGTCTCGCGTCAGTCTGGGCATTTGCCGAGGGGGAGGAGGCTAGCGAGCATCTGGTGGGAGAGGGCCCCTTTGGGCGGAGCCAGGGCGGCGTAGGCCAAATCCCTGCCTGCCACGGCCACCGACCAGGGACCAGGGTGACACCCACCGGTTGTCGCGTTGCAGGGGCCGCCTGTGTGCACCAGTGCCCTGCAACCCGGTCCCGGGTGCCTGGAACTTCGGGTCTGAAACCAGACGTGAATCCTGGACTCCGGGAGGCCCTTCTCTGTGGCCAGTCCTTCCCTGGTGGCGATGCCTGGAAAGCGATCCTTCTCAAAGTCTCGGAGCAGCAGGGCCGTATGGGATGCAATGACAGAGGTCCGCTTTCGCCT
Source organism: Hoolock leuconedys (assembly GCA_023748175.1). Classification (NCBI taxonomy): domain Eukaryota; kingdom Metazoa; phylum Chordata; class Mammalia; order Primates; family Hylobatidae; genus Hoolock; species Hoolock leuconedys. The sequence continues at coordinate 31,759 of JAKGGE010000659.1, forward strand.
GCCTTCTTGCGAGCCGTGTCTCCAAGGCCAGAGTGGAGATTCCCGCCAGTGCTGCCTCAGCTGGCGTGATCTCTCTTTCTGAAACCAGATCTGGACCCTTGGCTCCGGAACGCAGATGGCCTGTGCCAGCCATTCTCTTTTGGCGATGCCCGAGTACGGAGTTCCGCTCAAAGCAGAGCTCAGAGAGCCTCGCTTTGCCTGGGGTCAAACAGGTCTCCTCGCCGTACTCCTTACTCGGGCTTCCGCATAGGTCCCTTCGAAGGTGTCGGTACAGAGCCATGGCGAGCACTACAGCGTTCAGTCCAGCCAGGAAGGCAGCGCCAGACAGGCAGCTCTCTGAGCCCCGAGAATGGGCTCACCCCTTCTTGCCTGCCACTGAGCTCTGGGAGAGCCCGCCTTCGCCCTCCGAGGGGCCCCAGCACACGAATGCCCCCGGGGCGTGTTGGTGCTTGTGTGGGTGGGGGCATTGGTTGAGGTGGGGTTGCGGGGGGTGTGTAGAGGTGGTGGGAGAGCCAGAGATGCGGAAGGGGAGGGGTGAGGGGGTGGGTTTCTGGTGGGGGCTGGCTTTCCGGGCCTCTCCAGGGATCCCACGGAAACTGGAAGCCGCTCCCTGGGTTCCCACGCGTTTTCGGCAGGGAGAAACCAGCCTGGAAGGTGGAGTGGATTGTGGAACTGAACCTCCATGTGGGTCTTGAGTTTTACAGGCCCCCTCTCCGCGAAGACACCAGACGGCTGTGGGTGTCGCCGTTGTCGTGACGGTCTCACTGCAGCGTTGAAGAACCGAGAGAACTACAGAGAAAGATACATCCCGGCCGAGATGCTGACTATGGTTTCCACGTGTCCCATAGCGTTGGGGTCGCGATTGTAGCAGAGTTTGGAGGGAGGGGAAGAGAGGATGCTGCTCTTCCTCCCTTCCCTGGATGTTTCTGGATGTCCGCAGGGCTCCGTAAGCAAACCGTCAACATGGTCAGCCTTTCGAGGTGGGGGTGTGGCCGGAGAGACGTGAGCTACTGGCCCCTGCAGAGGGCTGGCGATGGAATCTGAAAACAGTCTTCAGTCCTCCTGATTGGGGATCCTCTGTGGTCGCTGGTCGGGGCTGTCGGCCTGGCGCTCCACTGCGGGGCTCGGCCTGGGGATGTGTGGTCGGTAAAACACGTGGCTGAATACCCCACGGCAACCCGAGTCCCCGTCTATCGTCTTTGATTAAGCCGTCCATTCCTTGGGAGACGGAACGAAATTGACAGTGTCCTGACGCCGCCCAGCCCTCAGCCCGCACCGGGCGCTTACCCTTTTCCCCAAGCATGGGGCTGCTTTTGCTCCAGGAGTCCGGAGACCGCTTTTTCTCCCTGCCTTCCTCCCTCGGTCCCTTGTCCCTCCCGCCCTCCTTCTGTCCCTGTGTCCCTCTGTCTTTTCCTCCATTCCTCACTACCTCCCTCTCTCTGTCGGTCAGTCCGTCCCTCCCTCCCTCCCTCCCTCCATCCCTCCCTCCCTGCCTTCCAAAGTCTCTCCACCCATCCTTCTGTCCCTCTAGGTCTCAGGTTCCTCTCTCCACTTGTGCCTGCCTTCCCTCCTGCCAGGAAGGTTCAGCATCCAGGTGCCAGGGTCTAAGAATCTGCATACAGCCGCCAAGCTGATACGGTAACGCTTCTGGGAGGCAGCAGAGGCTGCAGTTTAGCGGCAGCGGTGGAGGCTCAGAGGCGAGCACAGGAGGTGAGGCCCTGGGCTGCCATGCCGGTGCTCCGTGGGGCAGGGTTCTCCCACCCAGCCGGGTAAGGGCGCTTACTTCGGGGCGAGGGTAGCGGTGAGTCAGGCAGGGTGGGGTGGCAGAAAGACAAGAGAGCTCTGCCGGGGCTACTCCCACAGGAGTCCAGGTGGCTGACGGCAAGCCCGCGCGTGCGCGGTAGACGGGCCTACCTGCTGGTACCTGGGCCGGCTCCGAGATCCCGGGACGCCCAGGAAGCGGCAACTCCATTGTCTTGGCGTCTCACGGGCCAGTCCTAGAGTCCAGGAATGGCAGGCGGGTCACCCCGGAGAAGACATGCCCTCCATGCAACAGAGTTCCCCGCAAAGAAGCGGCCACTGCCCACGCGCAGGCGACTCCGTCCCCAGCCGGCGTCCTAAATCTCCTCCAGCAGAGCCCGGTATTCTTCCTTGCTGAGCGGTGGTTCCAGCAAGGCGGGATCTTCTGATTCCTGCAGCTCCCCAGGGGCATCCGTTTCTAGGAAATTGTTCACCTGCTGCAGAAAATCTGGGCATGCCACAGCTCATACAGCAGCAGCCCGGAGGGGTGTGGAGACGAGCGCCCGGGCTCCTGGTGCGTCGGGGAGGGCAACCGGACGGCTTGCATTTGTTTCTGTGGCGCGGAGCCCTCCGGGGGCGCGGGCTGGGGAGGTGGAGCTGCCCCAGCTTGGAGTTCCCACGCCACCCGGCGACCTGGGGAACCTGGCCCCAGCCCCAACACGGACTGCCCTGGGACGTGGGTGGTGCAAGCACACCTTGGCCCTGTGGCCCAGCTTGAGTGGGCCCTGGCTGTGCCACCGCGCAGGGGCCCAGCAGGCCGTCGCGCTTTGGGTCCCGGTCCCCCGGGCATTTGCTCGGGGCGTGTGGAGTCCCCCGAGGCGTCTGAGGGTGGGAGAGGGCACCTTCGGGAGGAGCCAGTGCGGCGTAGGCAAAATCTCCGCCTGCCAGGGCCACCAAACTGGGAGCTGTGTGACACAGCCTGGGAGAGCCATTCTCTGGTGGTGATTCCTGGGTACAGGATCCGCTCAAAGCATGCTCGCAGGGCCTCGCTTTGCCTCGGTGTCCAGACGAGTCTCCTCCGCCGTCCTTGTCCTCGGGCTTCCGCGGCGAGTGTGCTGTTCGAAGGTGTCGGGAGAGCCATCACGGGAGTACGGGCTTCCGCAGTTCAACCAGCCAGCGCGAATAGCCCAGCAGCTCGCATGAAGCCACAGGCGAGGCTCCCACCCTTCTTGCCTGCCGCTGAGCACTGGGACAGCCCGCCTTCGCCCTCCGAGGGGCCCCAGTGCACTGATGCCCCCGGGGCATGGGGGTTCCGGTGGGGGTGGGCGCATTGGGTGAGGTGGGGTTGGGTGGGGGGTGGGAGGGGTGGTGCGGAAGCAAGGAAGCGCGCCGAGGGTGAGGGGTGGATTTTGGGCGGGCACAGCTCTCCCGGCCTCACCAGGGATCCCGCGGGAACTGGAAGCCGCTCCCTGGTTTCCCACGCGTCTTCAGCAGGGAGAAACCAGCCTGGAAGTGTGGAGTGGAGTGTGGAACTGAACCTCCGTGTGGGTCTTGAGTTTTACAGGCCCCCTCTCCGCGAAGACACCCGATGCCTGTGGGTGTCGCCGTTGCCGTGACAGTCTCACCCACGGAGGTGTGTGGCTCCCGTCGAAGACCAGAACAAAACCCAGAAAAGATAGATCCCAGCGTGAAGGCCCAGAGATGGGTTCGTGTCCCGCCTTGGGGTGTCTGCGGTGTGGCCGGTTTGGAGGGAGGCCGAAGAGAGGATGCTGCTCTTCCTCCCTTCCCTGGATGTTCTGGGTGCCCATGGGGCCGGAAGCTCAACTGTCAACATGGTCAGCCTCTCGCGGTGGGGGTGGGTCCGGAGAGACGTGAGCTACCAGCCGCCTTGCAGAGGGCCGAGCGACATGGATTCCGAAATCAGGCTTCAGTCCTGAGTGTGGCTCCTGTGTGGTCGGTGGTCGGGGATGTCGGCCTGGCGCTCCGCTGCGGGGCTCAGCCGCGGGATGTGTGGTCAGTAAACCACGTAGTTAATACCCATTACCAAGCCGAATCACCGTGTTTTGTCTTTGAGGAAAAGCCCTTACCTTGGGCAGCGGAGCGAAGGCGAGCAGAGTGCCCATGACCGCCGCTTTACAGCCCTCAACCTGCGAGGCTTACCGTTTCCTGGGCCTTGGGCTGCTGTTACTCCAGGAGTCCGGAGAACACTTTTTCTCCCTGCCTTCATCCCTCGGTCCCTTGCTCCCTCCTGCCCTCCCTCTGTCCCTGTGTCCCTCTGTCTTTCCCTCCGTTCTTCACTGCCTCCCTCTCTCCTTCGTTCAGTCCCTCCCTTCCCTCCCTCCATCCCTCCCTCCTGCCTTCCAAAATCTCTCCCGCCCATCTTCTTTCCTCCTAGGTCTCTGTTCCTCTCTCCACCTGTAACTTCCTTCCCTCCCGCCTGGAATGGTCAGCATCCGGGTGTTCCCAGGGTCAGGGGTCTGCTACAGAGCTGCCAGGCGCTCCACGGTGGCAGCTAGTGGGAGGCCGCAGATCCACAGGTTAGAGAGCAACAGTGGAGGCGGTGCAAGCTGACAAGCCCGGGAGAGAGGTGGACGCTGCCTGAGCTCCGGTGTTTAGTGGGATGGGGTCTCACCAACCGGTGAAGGGCGCCTTCCACCTGCCCGGCAGGGTGTAGCTGATGATGGTCAGCCGAGGGTGACGTGGCAGAAAAAAAGCAGAAACTCTGCCGGGGCTTCTCGCACAGGGGGCCACGTGGCTGCCCGAAAACCCGCACGTGCGTGGTAGATGGCCCGCGTGCTGGTACCTGGGCCGGCTCCACGACCCCCGGGACGCCCAGGAAAGAATGGAAGTTCCCCTTTGTGTGGATTCTCTCTCCGGGCCCAGTCCCCTGAGGCAAGAGTGCCAGGCGTGTCAGCCCGGAGGGAAGACACTCCCCTCCATGCTCAACCAGAGTTCCCGGGAGGAAAGGCCATGCCCTGCCAGCGACCCCGATCCCAGCCCTTGTGCATTAAATCTCCTCCAGCAGGGAGCCTGGTATTCTTCCTCGCTGAGGTGGTTCCAGCCATGGGGCTCTTCAGTTCCTGCGGCTCCCCGGGGCCTGGGTTTCTGCAGGAAGGGGTCGCCTGCTGCAGGAAACTCTGGGCACACCAGGGCTCATCCAGCAACCAGGCAGGAGGGAGTGGGAATGGCGCCCGGTGCTCCCTGGGGCCGAGGAAGGGGCGACTTGGCCATTTACATCACTACTGCAGTGGGGTCTCACAGGCATGAGCTGGGAGGTGGAACTGCCCGGCAGTCCCCAAGCTGCACAGGAACCTTGGGCCTAATGAGCCCTCCTGAGACTGCCCTGGGATGTGTGTGGCAGAAAGCACCTGTAGCCCCCTGTGGCCCAGCTTGAGAGGGAGCCCTGGCTGTGCCTACTATGAGGGGCAGGCAGGAGCCGTCACTGCAGGTCCCGGTCCCCTGGGCGTTTGCTCGGGGTGAGCGGAGTTCACCGAGGCGTCTGATGGTGGGAGAGAGCCCCTTCAGGAGGAGACAGTGAGGTGTAGGGAAAATCCCTGCCTGCCGGGGCCACCGACCAGGGCATCCAGAAACATCCAGGGAAGGGAGGAAGAGCAGCATCCTCTCTTCGACCTCCTGAAACGGCCACACTGCCAGACTCCACGTTGCGGGATACTGGGAATCCATTGTCAAGTCATCACGCCGGGGATGTATCTTGTCTCTGGGGTTTCGCTCTTGTCTTCGACTGGAACCACACACCTGCGTTGTTGAGACTGTCACTGACAGCGACACTGCAGGTCATCGGGTGTTTTTGCGGAGAGGGGGCCCGTAAAACTCAAGTCCCACATGGAGGTTCAGTTCCACACTCCACTCCACCATTCCAGGCTCGTTTGTCCCTCTTTGAAGACGCGCCGACACAGGGAGTGGCTTCAAGTTCCTTGGGATCCCTGGAGAGGCCGGAGAATAGCCCAGCCGAACCCACCCACCTCACCTCCCTCCTCTCCCCCTTCCGCTGTGTCTCTCTGGCTTCCGGCCCAACCCCTCCCACCCCCCCGAACCCCACCTCACCCAATGCCCCCGTCCCCACAAGCGCAACTGTGCTCCGGGGCATCAGTGCACTGGGGCCCCTCAGAAGGCAAGGGCGGGCTGTCCCAGGGCTCACCAGCAGGCAAGAAGGGGTGGAGCCTCCCTGCGTGTGGAGACGCTTTAGCAGAGCCGCTGGCTGTTGTGCCGGCCTCCTGGCTGGACCCTGGCGCCGTCGCGGTGCTACCCTCGCGATAGCTCTCCCAAAACTAGCACAGGCGGCACCCTCCCGCTGAGCCAGGGGCGGGGCGGAGGAGGCAAGTCTGGACCCGAGGAAAGGTGAGGCCCTGTGAGAGCCTGCTGAGGCGGAACCCATACCCAGCGTTTGCCACGGAGAACCGCTGGCACAGGACATCGGTTCCGGGCCAGGGTCCAGATCTGGTTTCAGAACGAGAGGTCACCCCAGGTGAGGCAGCACCGGCGGGATTCTCCGCCCTGGCCGGGGAGACGCGGCCCGCAAGAAGGCAGTCGAAAGCATACCTCCGACACCCCATCCCAGACAGCCCTGCTGCTCCGAGCCTTTGTGAGAAAGGATGGTTTCAGGCGCCGTGCCGGGAAAGGCTGACCACAGGGCGAGACTCCCGAGGTCAGGATTCACCGTCTGGTTCCAAACCAAGGGCGGGCCAGGACCAGGTGTGAGAGGCGCCCGGCGCCCATGGTGGCTTCCCCTGCAAGCTGACCCCCAGCCGGTGTCACCCTGCTTACTGGTCGGTGGCCCCAGCAGGCGGGGATTTTGCGTACGCTGCCCTGGTTCCTCCCGAAGGGGCCCTCTCCCACCCTCAGACGCCTCGGTGTACTCCGCAACAACCGAGCAAATGCCGGGGGGATGGGGACTCGCAGCGTGGCTGCAGGCCCCACATGTGGGACAGCCAGGGGCCACTCAAGTTGGGCCACAGGGCCAATGCGTGCTTGTGCAACCCTCGTCCCAGGGCAGTCCGTGCTTGGCCTGGGGCCAGGAGCCCAGGTCATGGTGGCGTGGCAACCCCAAGCCGGGGCAGCTCCACCTCCCAGGCGTGCCCCCACCCATGAGACTCCGTGCCGCAGGAGCAGGTGCAAACCCATCCAGACCCTACCTCCCGCCCCAGGGAACCCGGTGGCTGAGTCTCCCACTCCCCCTCCACGACCTGCTGCTGGATGAGCTCCTGGCGTGCCTAGGTTTCTGCAGCAGGCATGGCAACCTTCCTAGATGCCGAGACCCGGGTGAGCTGGGAGGTGGGAAGAGCCGGCTGGGCTGAAACTGCCCATAGCTTGAGGAAGAATGCAGACTCTGCTGGGGAGCTTTAGGGCTGAGCTGGGGGCGGGGTCAGCTGACGGGGGCGGTGGCCTCTCTTTCATGGAAAACTCCTGGCTGGGCATGGAGGGGCGTGTGTGCTTCTACAGGCTGACCGCCTGGCATTCCTGCCTCTGGGACTGGGCCCAGAGAGAGACTCTGAACAAGGGGAGAACTGCCATTATTTCCTTAGTCCGGGATCCCAGGAGCGGCCAGGTACCAGCAGGCGTGCGTGCCTTAAGTGTTCTTGGGCAGCCAGCTTGCCTACTGTGGGCGCAGACCCGGCAGAGCTCTCTTGCCTTCCGCCACCCCACCCCCTCCTGACAACCGGCTACCCCCCCATGTGACGGTGTCGTCCTTATCTGGGCTGGGAGGGAGACTAGTCCCCGAGCACCGGGCCCAGGCGGTCAGGCCTTCCCTCTCCTCCAGGGCACCAAGCCCCTCACCATCAGCTCACCGTCGCTCGCCAGCCCGGTGCCTCTGGGCATCCCAGGGCTGCCACCATGAGCACCCTGGTGGCTGTGCACTTGAACCCCAGGCATGGGGCACACCTGGGATGAACCTTCCAGGCTGGAGGGAAGGAAGGCACGGAGTGGAGAGAGGAAAAGGAGACATAGAGGGACAGAGGATGGGGAGAGATTTGGAAGGCAGGGAGGGCCGCATGGAGGGAGGTAGGGAGGGAGGGACTGACCGACAGAGAGAGGGAGGCAGTGAGGAACGGAGGGAAAGACAGAGGTTCACAGGGACAGAGGGAGGGCAGGGAGGAGCAAGGGGACCGAGGAGGAGGCGGGCAGGAGGAAAGCGGTCTCAGACTCACAGAACAGCAATGCTTAGCCTTTCAGGGAAAAGCAGTAAGCACCAGTGGCGGAATACGAGGGCTGCGTCGGCAACCGGCGCCTCGTTCGCCCCGTTCATCCTTTAAGGAAGGTCAGTTTCCTCAAAAGACCAAAGATGATAGATTTTCCGGTTTGCGTGGGGTATTCACCCGCGTGGTTTACCGACCACACATCCCAGGGTGAGTATGGCGGATCTCCAGTTGGCAGCCCGACCACCGACCACAGAGGAGCCACACTCAGGAGCTGAAGCCTGATTCGGATCCCACGTCGCTCGACCCTCACAAAGAGGCCGGTATCCGTCTCTTTGGCCCCATGCCCGCGAGGAGCTGGCGATGTTGACGGTTTGCTTCCGGAGCCCTGCGGACACACAGAAACATCCAGGGAAGGGAGGAAGAGCAGCATCCTCTCTTGGCCTCCTCAAACCGGCCCGCACGCAGGCGCCACACGTGCGGGACACAGGAATCCATCGTAGCCATCACACCCGGGGGATGTATCTTGTCTCTGGGGTTTCCCTCTGGTCTTCGACGGGAGCCACACACATGCGTGGGTGAGACTGTCGACAGTAGGCGACACCCACAGGCATCGGTGTCTTGGCCCGGAGAGGGGGCCTGTAAAACTCAAGACCCACGTGAGTTCAGTTCCACACTCCACTCCACCCATCCAGGCTGGTTACTCCCTGCTGAAGACGCGTGGGAACCCAGGGAGTGGCTTCCAGTTCCCGCGGGATCCCTGGAGAGACCCGGAGAGCCAGCCCCCACCCAAAACCCACCCCTCACCCCTTCCCCTCTCCCCATTCCGCTGTGTCTCTCTGGCCTCCGGCCCCAACCCTCCCACCCACCCCAACCCCACCTGACCCGATGCCCCCACCCCCACCAGGACCACCACGCCCTGGGGGCATCAGTGTGCTGGGGCCACTCAGAGGGCGAGGGCGGGCTGTCCCAGGGCTCAGCGACAGGCAAGAATGGGTGGAGCCTCCCTGCCTGTCGGCCTTCACAAGAGCCGCTGGCTGTCTGCGCCGGCCTCCTGGCCAGACCAGAACGCCATGCGTTGCTCCCCGCGATGGCTCTCCCGACACCTCCAAACACCACTGTCCCCGTGGGAGAGCCCAGGGAGGGGCGGGGAGGAGACTCATCTGAGGACCCAGGAGCCAGGCGGGGACTCTGAAACCTGTTTGGGAAGTAGGAACCCCTACTGGGGCATGTCACCAGAGGAATGGCTGGACCAGGCCATGCGGCTTTCAGTGGGGTCAGATCTGGTTTAAGAAGGAGGCGATCCGCGCCAGCTGAGGCAGCACCCGACGGGAAACTCAGCCTGGCCGGGGAGCCACGACCCCTGAAGAGCAGAAGCGGGATCTCCATCACCCCATCCCAGATGGCCATGCTGCTCCGAGCATTTGAGAAGGATCTCTTTCCGGGCACCATACCAGGGGAAGGATTGGCCAGAGAGGCAGGGCCTCCGCGAGGTCCAGGTTCAAGTCTTGTTTCAGAACCGAAGACCCAGGCACCCCGGGACGGTTGGCAGGGGGCCTCCAGCAGGCACTTGAGCGGCCCCTGCTTGCTTGACCCCGGCGGGCAGCACCATGCTCCCTGGTGGGGTGGCCCGGCAGTCTCGAGAGACCCTTGCCTGCCAGCCTGGCTCCTCTGGAAGGGGCCCCTCTCCTCCCATGCCTCAGACCCTGGGTTGTCATCCACTTTTGAGCAAATGCCCGGGGGACTGGGGAAGCGGCAGCAGTGGCCTGCGAGACTGTGAGATGGGACAGCCAGGTCCCACTCAAGCTGGGCTACAGGGCCAAGGTGTGCTTGCGCAACCATGTCCCAGGGCAGTCCGTGGTGGGGCTGGGGCCAGGGCCCCAAAGTAAGGCGTGGGAACCCCAAGCCAGGGCAGCTCCACCTACCCAGCCCGCGCCCCCGGAGGGCTCTGCGCCGCAGGAGGAGATGCAATCCGTCCGGGCGCCCTCTCCAACGCCCCAGGAGCCAGGGCGCTCGTCTACACTCCCCTCCGGCTTGCTGCTGGATGAGCTCCTGGCATGTCCAGAGTTTCTGCAGCAGGAGCACTGCCCTGAGACCCGGGGGGCCCCAGGGGTGCTGCAGGAATTGGAAGACCCCGCTGGGCTGGAAACAGCCCTCAGCGAGGAAGAATACCAGGCTCTGCTTGAGGAACTTTAGGACGTGGGCTGGGGACGTGGTCACGGCAGGGCAGTTAACTCTCTATCGCTGGTAACCCCAGGCTGGTCATGGAGGGGCGTGTCTTCCCTCCGGGCTGACCCGCCTGGCATTCGTGCCTCTTAGGACTGGGCCCATTGAGCGACTCCGCCCGAAAGGAGGAACTGCCATTCTTTCCTGGGCGTCCCGGGGATCCCGGAGACGACTCCCAGGTACCAGAAGGCGGGCCATCTACCGCGCATGCACAGGTATGCGGGCAGCCACCCGGCCTCCTGTAGGAGCAGCCCCAGCAGAGCTCTCTTGCCTTTCCGCCACCCCTCCCCCACCTGACAACAGGCTAACTCCCTGCCCCGGCAGTATGCCTCCTTCCCCGGGCTGGGTGGAGACCCCCGTCCCGTGAAACACTGGGCCCGGGCAGCGTCCATGCCTTCTCTCCCTCCCGGGTCTCGCCGCATCTGCGCCTCCGCCCCACCGTTGCTCGCCAACCCATGCCTCTGTGGCCTCCCAAGAGCTACAACCATGGGCAGCCACAAGCGACTGTCACATAGACCCCCAGACCCCAGACACCTGGGATGCTGACCATTCAGGTGGGGGCAGGCACTGGTGGAGAGAGGAGCAGAGCCTAGAGGATGGAAGGATAGGGCGGAGAAGATTTTGGGGGAAAGAACAAGGAGGATGGGAGGACAGGCTCGACAAGAGAGAGCCAGAAGTAGAATGGAGGAAAGACAGAGGAACCCACAGGAAGGACAGAGGAGGCGGGGAGGGAGCAAAGGGACGAGGGAGGAAGGCAAGGGGCATGGTCTCAAGCTCCTGGAGCAACATGAATACATCTGACAAGGTCAGTGCAGACTGAGCCTGAAGCCGGTGGCAGTGAGCACTGGGTTCATGATTCCATCCACCTGAGGAATGGAGGTTTTCCTCAAAGACAAAACCCAGGGTCGGTTGCCGTGGGGTATTCCCACCAGTGGTTTGTGACCACATCAGGCGAGCTCCACCAGTGAGCCATGAGCCATTACTAACTCCTGGGCTCCCTGAAGAGAGCCACACTCAGGAGGCTGAAGACTGAATTTAGTTCCCGTGCTTCGGCCCCCCCCCTGCAGAGACCAGAAACTCACATTATCTCGGCCCCACCCCACACACGAGGCTGACCATGTTGGCGGTTTTGCTTCCGGGCCTCGCGGTCACCAGAAACATCCAGGGAAGGGGGGAAGGGGTAGCATCCTCTCTTGGCCCTCACTCCAAGCAACCACACATGAGAGTCCCCACGTTGCGGACACGAAATCCCATGGTCAAGCCATCACCAGGGATGAATCTTGTCTCTGGGGCTTCGCTCTGGTCTTTGTGAGACCACACACACCTCGTGTGTAGGGCAAATCCGCAGTATGCTTGACACCCACAGGCATCAGGTGATAGCCGGCAGGAGAGGGCCTGTAAAACTCAAATTCCACCCGGTTCAGTTCCACACTCCTCCACAATTCCAGGCTGGTTTCTCCTGCTGAGCATGGGGCAGGGAGAGTCTTCCAGTTCCGTGGGATCCTTGAGGTCAGGAGGCCAGCCTTGTGAAACCCACCCCCCCTCACCCCTTCCCCTCTCCCCTTCTGCTGCGTCTCTCGGCCTCCCGGCCCAACTCTCCACCCGCCAGCCCCACCACTGTGCACCCAGGCCACAAGCACAATCCGCCCCAAGGGTGTTCAAGGGTTTGTCCCAGGGCTCAGCAGCAGGCAAGAAGGTCTGGAGCCTCCCTGCATGTGGGCCTTTGTAATTGCCGCTTGGTGTCTGCGCTGGCCTCCAGGCTAGAACAGAATGCCGTGCGGTGCTCCCCGCAATGCCTCTCCCGACGCACTCGAGCGGCATCCCTCCGCTGGAGCCCGGGGATGAGGGGCGGTGGAGGGGCTTCGTCTGGACCCTGAGGCAAGAGGAACTGCGGAGCTAACTTCCAGCAGGAACCAATGCCGATGGCAGCCACCAGGCTGACCCAGACCATCAGCGTTCAGACCCAGGGGTCCAGATCTGTTTACCTCAGGAGCAGGGTCAGGCTGGGGCAGCGCCTGGCGGGAATCTGCCCCTGACCGGGGAGACATGACCGGAAAAGGAGGCTGTGGGTGGTGGGCTCAGTCGCGCATCCCATCACAGGACCCTAATGCTCAGGCATTTGAGAAGGCCTGGCTTTCCAGACATGCAGCCACCAGGAGAGCTCCCCAGACGGGCCTCCTGGGTGCAGGATTCACGTCTGAACAGAACCCGGAAGGGCCACACACCCAGGACCAGATTGGCGGGGCACCCGGCGCAGGCGGACCCACAGCATGACCCAGGCGGGATTAATCACCCTGCTCCTGGTGGGTGGCCCCCCAGCTGAGCTTGAGAGGAGGATTTTGCCCTGGGCAGCCCTGAGCTCCTCCCATTAGAGGAGACCCTCTCCCACCTCAGACGCCTTGGTGGCCACAGCACCACCAGTGCCGAGGGACGGGGGAACCGCTGGCCGCGACCGGCCTGCCCGACCCCCTGCGTGAATAGTACGCAGTGCCCGCTCAAGCTTGGCCATAGGGACAAGGCGTGCTTGCGTGACCCACGCCCCAGGGCAGTCCATGGTGTGGATGGGGCCAGGGGCCCCAGTTCCAGTGTGCGTGGGAACCCCAGGCGGGCAGCTCCACCTCCCAGCCCGCCCCGGAGGCTCTGTGCCCGCTGAGGCAAGCAAGAGATCAGGCCCTCCCCGCAGACGGTCTTCGTCTCCCTCCCCGACCTTCTGCTGGATGAGCTCTTGGCGTGACCAGAGTTTCACCAACAGGCGCACCCTTTCCTAGAAACCGAGGCCCCGGGGGAGCTGCAGGAATCGGAAGAGCCCGCCGGCCTGGAACCACCCCTCAGCGAGGAAGAATACCGGGCTCTGCTGGAGGAGCTTTCGGATGCGGGCTGTGGACAGGGTCGCGGCAGGGCAGTGGCTGCTCTTTCGTGGGGAACACCTGGCTGGGCATGGCGGGGCGTTTCTTCCCTCCGGGCTGACCAGCCTTGCATTCCTGCCTCCTAGGACTGGGCGGTGAGACTCCGCTGGGGAGAACCATGGCCTTTCCTGGGCTTCCTGGGATGTGGGCGACCAAGGTACCAGCAGGCGGGCAGTCCTACTGTCTGCGTGCGAATTTCTGAAACGCTCCACCTAACCTCATTTAGGAGCAGCAAAACTCTCTTACCTTTCTAACTTTTTTAACCTGATCATCCATACCGTCCACCGGCGATATCGTCCTTCGAATGGGTGGAGCACCGATGGAACCGGGCGGAGCCTTGATGGAGCCTTCTCTCCACCGAGGATACGCCCTTCTGAGCATCCACTCCACCATCCTTCGCCAACCCGATACCTCTCACGGCATCAAGGAACTACTGCGTGGAACACCTGGCTGTGGGAACCGGCCCCAGGCACCGGATGCTGACCTTGCGGGCGGGCGGGCACGGGTGGAGGTGCGGAGACCTGGGAGCGGAAGGATGGGCGGAGACTTTGGAGGCGGGGAGAGGGAGGAGGGAGGGAGGGAAGGAGGAAGGACAGAGCAAATCTCGAGAGGAGGTAATGAGGAAACGGAGAGGAAAGACAGAGGAACACAGGGACAGAGGGAGAGACCAGAGGAGCAAGGTGATGAGGAGGAGAGGCAGGGAAAATCTGTCTCCACACACCTGGAGCAACAGGAGCCCTGCGCTCTGGGAAAACAGTAAAGCATGGCAGTCTCAAGGAGAGCTGGGCAGCTGACTGGTGAGCACTGGTCCTTGATTCAGTCATAAACAATGAAGCGGTTTCCTCAAAGACAAAAACGGGGAGACTCATGCAGATTTATATGAGCCTATTACAATGGTTTACAAACTACATCCCAGGCAGAGCCCGCCGAAAGCAGGGGCGCCAGGCTAGCAGCCCGACCACCGACCACAGAGGAGCCACACTCAGGAGGACTGAAGCCTGATTTCGGATTCCACGTCGCTCGGCCCTCTGCAAGGGGGCTGGTAGCTCACGTCTCTCCGGCCCCACCCCACCCGAGGAGGCTGGCCGATGTTGATGGTTTGCTTCCGGAGCCCTGTGGGCACCCAGAAACATCCAGGGAAGGGAAGAAGAGCAGCATCCTCTCTTTGCCCTCCCTCCAAACCTGCCACACCGCAGACTCCCCGCGTTGCGGGACACGGGAATCCATCGTCAAGCCATCACACCGGGGATGTATATTGTCTCTGGGGTTTCCAGCTCCTGGTCTTGGGCAGACCACACACACCTGTGGCTGAGTGTCCGCGGCCTTGGCGACACCCACAGGCACTGGGTGTCTTCGCGGAGAGGGGGCCTGTAAAACACAAGACCCACACAGAGGTTCAATTCCACACTCCACTCCACATTTCCAGGCTGGTTTCTCCCTGCTGAAGATGAATGGGAACCCAGGGAGCGGCTTCCAGTTCCCGTGGGATCCCTGGAGAGGCCCGGAGAGCCAGCCCCTGCCCGAAACCCACCCCCATCACCCCTTCCCCCTATCCCCATTCCGCTGCATCTCTCTGACCTCCGGCCCCACCCCTACCACCCCTCCTACCCCACCTCACCCAATGCCCCCAAACCCATCAGCACAAGCATGCAGGGAATCACCAGTAAACTAAGGGCCCCCCTGGGAGGGAGACAGGGCTGGCTGTCCCACAGCTCAGCGGCAGGCAAGAAAGTGTGGACTTTCCCTGCCTGTGGGCCACCTTAATAGCCACTGGCTGTCTACGCCGGGCCCCTGGCTGGACTGGAACGCCGTGCGGTGCTCCCCACAATGGCTCTCCCGACACCTTCGAACGGCACCCTCCGCTGAAGCCAGTGGGCCGAGGGATGGTAGGAGGAGACTGATCAGCACCCGAGGCAAAGTGAGGCCCTACAAAGCCTGCTTTGGCCCGGAACTAAGTACCTGGGCATGTCGCCACCAGAGAGCGACTGGCCAGGCCATCGTTCGGGCCCAGGGTCCAGATCTGGTTTCAAAATGAGAGATCCCGCCAGATGAGGCAGCACCCGCGGGAATCTCCACCCTGGCCGTGGAGATGCAGCCCACAAAAAGGCAGGCAAAAGCAGACCTCCGTCACCCCATCCCAGATGGCCCTTCTGCTCCGAACCTTTGAGAAGAATCAGCTTTCCAGGCATACGCCACCAGGGAAGGACTGGCCAGAGAGACATGCCTCTTGGAGTAAAGGATTCACGTCTGGTTTCAGAACCGAAGGGCTAGGCTCCCGGGACTGGGTGGCAGGGGTCCAAGCGCCTTGGCCCGGCCCTGCTTGACCCCGGCGGGTGTCACCCTGCTACCTTGTCGGTGGCCCCGGCAGGCAGGGATTTTGCCTATGCCGCCCTGGCTCCTCCCGAAGGGGCCCTCTCCACCCTCAGATGCCTCGGTGGCCTCCGCACCCCACCAGCATATGCCCCGGAGCACGGGACACACAGCACGATGGCCTGCCGGGCCCCTGCGCAGTGGGACAGCCAGGGCCCGCTCAAGCTGGGCCAAAGTGCCAAGGCGTGCTTGCACCACCCACACCCCACGCAGTCCGAGGTGTGCCTGGGGCTAGGACCCCAGGTCACCCCGAGGCGTGGGGAGCCCAAACGGCGACTCCACCTCCCAGCCCGCATGCAGGAGGGCTCGTTCTACAGGAGAAGATGCAAGCCGTCTGGCACCCTCCCTACCGCCCCAGGCGCCTGGGCGCTCCTCTCCACTCTCCTCCAGCCTGCTGCTGGATGAGCTCCTGGGCGTGCCAGTGACACAGCAGGCCTTTTCCCTTTCCCTGAAAACGAGGCCAGGGGGCTGGGAACCGGGAAGAAACCCGCCCGGGCTGAACCACCTCAGCGAGGGAAGAGGCCGGTCTCTGCTGGAGGAGCTTTGGGGCCGTGCTGTGGGCGGGGGGGTCACGACAGAGGCAGAATTTGGCCTCTCTTTCATGAGGAACCCTGGCTGGGCGTGGAGGGGCGTGTCTTCCCTCTGGGCTGGGACCCGCCTGTCATTCCTGCCTCCTAGGACTGGGCCCGGTGAGAGACTCCCGCACAAAGGAGAACTGCTATTCTTTCCTGGGGCGTCCTGGGATCCAGACGGCCCAGGTACCAGCAGGCAGGGGCACGTCTACCACGCACATGCGGGTTTGCGGGCAACCAACTGGCCTCCTGTGGGAGCAGCCCCGGCCAGAGCTCTCTTGCCTTTCCGCCACCCCACCACCGCCTGACCACGGCTACCCGCCCGGCAGTATCGTCCCTTCCCGGGCTGGGTGGAGACCCTCACATGGTGCAGGGCGGGCGGCGGTCCAGGCCTTCTCCCCTCCGGGCTCCCTTCCCTCTGTGCCTCCTCTCCACCGTCGCTCACCAACCCGAGTGCACCTCACTGACCTCCAGGAGCTACTCACAGTGGAAGCTATGCAGACTCAGACACAGGCACACACACGGATGCTGACCAACCAGGGGAGGGGAGGAGGGAGGGAGGGAGGGAGGGAGGGAGGGAGGGAGGGAGGGAGGGAGGGAGGGAGGGAGGGAGGGAGGACTGACCGACAGAGAGAGGAGAGCAGGAGAGTGAGGAGCAGGAGGAAATAAGAGAGGGACCCTGGGGACAGAGGGAGAGCAGGGAGGAACAAAGGGACTGAGGAGGAAAACAGGGGAAGAAAAAAAGCAGTCCTCGGACCTCCTGGGCTGCTGTGGCCTCCTAGAGAAAACAATTCAAGCGCCAACCTGGCACTAAGGTGTGGCAAGCCGGACGGAACTCGTTAGCTCTCCGTTCCATTTTCTAAGGAATGGGGCTGGTTTCCTCAAAGACAAAAGACGGGGACTCAGGTTGTCGTGGGGTATTCACCCACGTGGTTTACAGACCACACATCCCCAGGCCGAGCCCCAAAGTGGCGTGTTAGTCCGACAGGCCTGACCACCGACCACAGAGGAGCCACACTCAGGAGGACTGAAACCTGATTTCCAGATTCCACGTTGCTCGGCCCCTCTGCAAAGGGGCCAGTAACTCACATCTCTCCGGCCCCACCCCCACGCTGAGAGGCTGACCATGTTGGCCGGGTTTGCTTCCAGACCCTGAGGCACCCAGAAACATCCAGGGGAAGGGGGAGGGAGTGGCATCACTCTTAGCCCTCCCCTCAAGCCGGTCACACCGCGGAGTCCCACATTGCGGGACAGGGGTCATCATCAAGCCTTCCGCCCGGGGATGTATCTTGTCTGGGGTTCAGCTCTGGTCTTGGCCGGGGAGCCAAACATGTGGGTGAGACTGTCATGGCAACGGAGACACCAAAAGGCATCGGGTGTTTTCGCTGAGAGGGAGCCTGTAAAACTCAAGACCCACACGGAGGTTCAGTTCCACACTCCACTCCACCCTTCCAGACTGGTTTCTCCCTGCTGAAGATGCGTGGGAACCAAGGGAGCGGCTTCCAGTTCCCGCGGGATCCCTGGAGAGGCCCGGAGAGCCTGCCCCCACCCGAAACCCACCCCCTCTCCCCTTCTCCCTATACCCCTTCTGCTGCGTCTCTCTGGCCTCCAGCCCCACCCCTCCCACCCTCCCCAACACCACCTCACCCAATGCCCCCACCCCCACCTGCACCACCACGCCCCGGGGGCATCAGTGAGCTGGGAGACCCCTGGGCCGGCGCAGGCTGTCCCAGAACTGCTGACTTGAGCAGAAGGGTGGAGCCTCCCCTGCCTGTGGGCCTTCATAAGAGCCGCTGGCTGTCTGCGCCGGCCTCCTGGCTGGACCGCAACTCCTTGCGGTGCACCCTGCGATGGCTCTCCCGACACCTTCGATCGGCACCCTCCCCGCTGAAGCCCGAGGACGAGGACGGCGGAGGATACTCCTCTGGAACCGGAGGCAAAGCAAGGCCCTGTGAGCCTGCTTTGAGCAGAGAAGCAATTACCGGGCGCCATGCAGGAGAATGCCTGGCCCCGGGCCAGCCAGTTCCAGACGGGGTCAGATCTGATTTCAGAACGATAGGTCACGCCAGCTGAGGCAGCACCAGTGGGGAATCTCCGCCCTGGCCTGGGAGATCGCGGCCCATAAGAGAGGAGCAGGTGGCAGTGCCTCGTCCGCACCATCCCAGGCGACCCTGCTGCTCGAGGCCTTTGAGAAGGATGGCTGTCCAGGCATCGCCACCAGGGAAGGACTGGCCAGAGACAGGCCTCCCAGAGTCCAGGATTCACGTCTGGTTTCAGAACCGAAAGACCCAGGCACCGAGGACGGGTGGCAGGCACCCGGCGTACAGGCGACCTACTGTGACCCCAGGGTGTCACCCTGCTCTCTGGTGGTTGGCTGGCAGGCAAGGAGTTTGTCCCTCAGCCACCCTAGCTCTTCCCAAAGGGGCCCTCTCCCACCCTCAGATGTCTTGGTGGCCTCCGCACCCCCCGAGCAAATGCCCCGGGGCCAGGGACCCGCAGCACGATGGCCTGCCAGGCCCCTGCGCAGTGGGACAGCCAGGGCCCGCTCAAGCTGGGCCAAAGTGCCAAGGCGTGCCTGCGCCACCCACATCCCACGCCAGTCCGAGGTGGGCTTGGGGCCAGGAGCCCCCCCCAGGTGGCCCGGTGAGGGAAACCCCAAGCCACGGCGCGGCTCCACCTCCCCAGCCTGCGGCATGGGGAGGGCCTCAGCTGCAGGAGCAGATGCAAGCCGTCCGGCACCCTCCCCACCGCCACAGGCGCCTGGGCGCTCGTCTCCACTCTCCTCCGGCCTGCTGCTGGATGATCTCCTGGCGTGCCCAGTGTTTCTGCAGCAGGCGCACCCTTTCCTAGAAACCAAGGCCCCGGGGGAGCTGCATGAACCGGAAGAGCCCGCCGGGGTGGAACCACCCCTCAGCGAGGAAGAATACCAGGCTCGGCTGGAGGAGCTTTGGGGCCTTGGGCTGGTGACAGGAAGTGTGACCCAGGTGTACCTCTCTTTGTGAGGGAGCCACCTGCCTGGGCATGGAGGGGTTTGTGTTCCATCCGGGCTGAGCCGCCTGGAATTCCTGCCTCCTAGGATTCGGCCCGGTGAGAGACTCCGCACAAAGGAGAACTGCCATTCTTTCCTGGGCGTCCCGGGGATCCCGGAGCAGGCCAAGGTACCAGCAGTCAGGCGACTACAGCGCTTGGCGGTTCGGGCAGCCTCCTGGCCTCCTGTGGGAGCAGCCCCAGCGGAGCTCTCTTGCCTTTCTGCCACCCCACCCTCGCCTGACCACTTGCTAAACCCCTGCACCGGCAGTATGCGTCCTACACCGGGCTGTGTGGAGACCAGTCCAGAAGCCACCAGACCCAGACATCAAACCTTCTCTCCCCTCCCACTCCACCATGCTTCATGAAGCCAGACCTCTCGACCTCCCAATAGCTGCCACCGTGGAGCGCCTGGCGGCTGTATGCAGACCCAAGACCCCGGGCACACTTCGGGATGCTGACCCTTCCAGGCGTGAGGGAAAGCAGGCACAGTTGGAGAGAGGAACCGGAGACCTAGAGGGACGGAAGGATGGGCGGAGAGACTTTGGAAGGCAGGGAGGGAGGGATGGAGGGAGGGAGGGTGGGAGGGACTGACCGACAGAGAGAGGGAGGCACTGAGTAATGTAGGGAAAGACAGAGGGTCACAGGGACAGAGGGACGGCGGGAGGGAGCAAGGGACAGAGGGAGGAAGGCAGGGAAAGCAGTCTCAGACTCCTCGTGCTGCTGTGTGCTCGGGAAAGCAGTAAAAAAGCCGGTTGCTGCCTGAGGGCTGGGCGACAGCGACGGAGCCGTAGTTCCTGCCACGTTCTGTCGCGCAAGGAATGGGTGGTTTCCTCAAAGACAAAAGACGGGGACTGGTGTTGCCATGGTGTATTCACCCACGTGGTTTACCGACCACACATCCCCAGGCCGAGCCAAGCAGCAGAGCGCCAGGGAGACAGCCTTGACGACCGACCACAGAGGAGCCACACTCAGGAGGACTGAAGCCTGATTTCAGTTCCGCATTAAGCTGGCCCTCTGCAAAGGGCCCACATTAGCTCACGTCTCTCTGGCCCCACACCCACCCCGAGAGGTTGACCATGTTGACGGTTTGCTTCCAGAGCCCTGCGGTCACCCACAAACATCGAGGGAAGGGAGGAAAATCAGAATCTTGTCTTGGCCCTCACTCCAAACCGGCCACACCGCAGACTCCCCACGTTGCGGGACACGGGAATCCATCGTCAAGCCATCATGCCCGGGATGTATATTTTCTCTGGGGTTTTCGCTCTGATCTGCCGACGGGAGCCAAACACCTGCGTGCATGAGACTGTCACGGCAACGGCGACACCCAGAGGCATCGGGTGTCTTCGCGGAGAGGGGCCTGTAGAAAAAGGACCCACATGGAGGTTCAGTTCCACACTCCACTCCACCCTTCCAGACTGGTTTCACCCTGCTGAAGATGCGTGGGAACAAAGGGAACAGCTTCCAGTTCCCGCGGGATCCCTGGAGAGGCCTGGAGATCCAGCCCCCACCCGAAACCCAAACCCCTCACCCCTTCTCCCTCTCCCCCTTCTGCTGCGTCTCTGGCCTCCGGCCACACCGCTCCCACCCACCCCAAACCCACCTCACCCAATGAACACACCCCCACCAGCAACACCACGCCCCGGGGTCATCAGTGCGCTGGGGCCCATCGGAGGGCGAAGGAGGGCTGTCCCAGGGCTCAGTGGCAGGCAAGAAGGGGTGGAGTCACTATGCCTGTGGGCCTTCTTAAGAGACACTGGCTGTCTGCGCCGGCCACCTTGCTGGACCAGGCAGCGATGCCGGTGCGCACCTGCGATGGCTCCACCGACACCCAGCCGAGGCAGCACCCTCCCGCAGAGTCGAGGACGAGGACGGCGGAGGACCCTCGTCTGGACCCCGAGGCAAAGCGAGGCCCTGCGAGCCTGCTTTGAGCGGAACCAGTACCCGGGCATCGCAACAGAGAACGGCTGGCCCAGGCCATCGGTGTTCCGGAGCCCGTGTCCAGATCTGGTTTCAGAACGAGAGGTCACGCCAGCTGAGGCAGCACCGGCAGGAATCACGCCCTGGCGGGGAGACGCGGCCCTAAGAGGCAGGCGGGCCTCTGTCAACCCGCAGAGAGCGCCCTGCTCTTCGAGACTTTGAAGGATGGCACCAGCATGGCCACCGAGACTGGCCCAGGGAGACGGGCATCCTGGAGTCCAGGATTCCCGTCTGGATTCAGAACAGAAGGGCCAGGCATCCGGGACCGGGTGGCAGTCGCGGCGCGGAGCAGGCTGACTACTGTAGCGGCCCCTGGCAGGTGTCACACTGCTCCCGCGTCAGCCGATTGGCCCGGCAGGCAGGGATTTTGCCCTGCGCCCGCCCTGGCTCCTCGAGGGCCCTCTCCCACCCTCAGGCGCCCTCGGTGCTCCGCACCCCAGGCAAATGATGCGGGGGACTTCGGACACGCAGCGCGGTAGCCTGCCGGGCCACTGCCGCGATTAGGACGCAGAACCAGCTCAAGCTGGGCCACAGGTCCCAAAGCGTGCTTCGCCTCCCGTCCACTGACGTCCGTGGTGGGGCTGGGAGCCAGGAGCCCCAGGTCACCGGGCAGGTGTGGGAACCCCAAGCACTGGGGCAGCTCCACGTCCCCAGCCCGCGACCCCGGAGGGCTCTGTGCCGCAGGAGCAAATGCAAGCCCTCCGGGCACCCTCCACAATGCCCCAGGAACCCGGGCACTCATCACCACTCCCCTCCGGACTTCTGCTGGATCAGCTCCTGGCGTGCCCAGAGATTCTGCAACAGGCGCACCCATTCCTAGAAATCGAGGCCCCGGGGGAGCTGCAGAAATCGGAAGAGCCCGCCGGCCTGGAACCACCCCGCAGCGAGGAAGAATACCAGGCTCTGCTGGAGGAGCTTTAGGACGCGGGCTGGGGATGGGGTCGCGGCAGGGCGGTGGCCTCTCTTTCGCGGGGAACAGCGGGCTGTGGACGGGTTCGCGGCAGGGCGGTGGCCTCTCTTTCGCGGGGAACAACTGGCTGGGCATGGAGGGGCGTGTCTTCCCTCCGGGCTGACCCGCCTGTCATTCCTTCTTCCTAGGACTGGGCCCGGTGCGAGACTCCACACAAAGGAGAACTGCCATTCTTTCCCTGGCGTCCCGGGGATCCCGGAGCCGGCCCAGGTACCAGCAGGTGGGCCGTCTACCGCAGCGCGGGTTTGCGGGCAGCAACCTGGCCTCCTGTGGGAGCAGCCCCGGCAGAGCTCTCTTGCCTTTCGCCACCCACCCCCGCCTCACCACCGGCTAACCCCAGCCCTGGCAGTATGCGTCCTTCCCCGGACAGGGCGGTGAACCCCGTCCTGCGAAACACCGGGCCCGGTCAGCGTCCAGGCCTTCTCTCCTACCCGGGGCTTGCCGCATCTGCGCTTCCACTCCACTGTCGCTCGCCAACCCGTGCCTCTGCGGCCTCCCAGGACCTGCCACTGCATAGCCCCTGGTAACATATGCAGACCCCAGACCCGAACACCGGGATGCCTGTATTCCAGAAGCGGGGAGGGAAGCCAGGCACAGGTGGAGAGAGGAACTGGATACCTAGAGGGACAGAAGGATGGGCGGAGAGAATTTGGAAGGCATTGAGGGAGGGTGGAGGGAGGTAGGGAGAGAGGGAGGGACTGACCAACAGAGAGAGGGAGCTAGTGAGGAACGGAAGGGAAGACAGAGGGACACAGGGACAGAAGGAGGGCGGGAGGGAGCAAGGCACCGAGGGAGGAAGGCAGGGAGAAAAAGCGGTCTCCAGACTCCTGGAGCAACAGCAGCCCCGCGCTCCGGGAAAACGGTAAGTGCCCTGGCGTGACCTCTCGTTCTGAAACCAGATCTGGACCTAGGCCTCTGAAACACCGATGTCTGGACCAGCCATTCTCTGGTGGCGATGCCCGGTTACGGGTTCTGCTCAAAGCACGCTCGCAGGGCCTCGCAATGCCTCGGGGTCCAGACGAGTCTCCTCCGCCGTCCTCGTCCTCGGGCTTCCGGGGGAGGGTGCCCTTCGAATGTGTCAGGAGATCCATCGTGGGGAGCACCTCAGGGCGTTCTTGTCCAGCCAGGAGGCCGGCGCAGACAGCCAGCGGCTCTTATGACGGCCTAAAGGCAGGGAGGCTGCACCACTTCTTGCCTGCCGCTGAGCCCTGGAACAGCCCGCCCTCGCCCTCCGAGGGGCCCCAGTGCACTGATGGCCCCGGGGCATGGTGGTGCTGGTTGGGGTGGGCGCATAGGGCGAGGTTCGGTTGGGGGGTTGGGAGGGGTGGAGCCAGAGGCCAGAGAGATGCAGCGGAAAGGGGAGAGGTGGAAGGGTTGAGGGGGGTGGGTTTCGGGTGGGGCTGGCTCTCTGGGCCTCTCCAGGTATCCCGTGGGAACTGGAAGTCGCTCCCTGGGTTCCCACGCGTCTTCAGCAGGCAGAAACCAGCCTGGATGGGTGGAGTGGAGTGTGGAACTGAACCTCCGTGTGGGTTTTGAGTTTTACAGGCCCCATCTCCACGAAGACACCCAATGCCTGTTGGTGTCGCTGTTGCCGTGACAGTCTCACCCACGCAGGTGTTTGGCTCCCATCGAAGACCAGAGCGAAACCCCAGAGACAAGATACATCCCCGGCGTGATGGCTTGACGATGGATTCCAGTGTCCCGCAACGTGAGGAGTCTGCGGTGTGGCCGGTGTGGAACGAGGGCGAAGAAAGGATGCTGCTCTTGCTCCCTTCCCAGGATGTTTCTGGGTGCCCGCAGGGCTCCGGAAGCAAACCGTCAACATGTTCAGCCTCACGGCGTGGGGGTGGGGCCGGAGAGACGTGAGTTACCGGCCCCCTTGCAGGGGGCCGAGCGACGTGGAATCAGAAATCAGGCTTCTGTCCTCCTGAGTGTGGCTTCTCTGTGGTCGGAGGTCGGGGCTGTCGGACTGGTGCTCCTTGGCGCGGCTCGGCCTGGGGATGTGTGGTCGGTAAACCACGTGACTGAATACCCCACGGCATTCCGAGTCACCGTCTTTTGTCTTTGAGAAACGCCCATTGCTTTGGCGGCGGAAGGGGGCGGAGCAAGTGCCCGCCGTCACCCGCCCAGCCTCAACCCGTCTTGGGTAAACACGTTTTCATAGAGTGTGTGGGGCTGCTGTTGCTCCAGAGTCAGGGGCAGCTTTTCTACCTGCCTTCTTCCCTCGGTCCCTTGCTCCCTCCCGCCCACCCTCTGTCCCTGTGTCCCTATGTCTTTCCCTCCATTCCTCACTGCCTCCCTCTCTCTGTCGGTCTGTCCCTCCCTCCCACCCTCCCACCCTCCATCCCTCCCTCCCTGCCTTCCAACGTCTCTCCGCCCATCCTTCCGTCCCTCTAGGTCTCCCGTTCCTCTCTCCACCTGTACCTGCCTTCCCTCCCGCCCGGAATGTTCAGCATCCAGGTCTGTCAAGGTCTGGGGTCTGGGCTGGAGTGTGAAGCTCCGCGGTGTACGCTCCTTGGAGCCGCGAGGGGGCCGCAGTTGGCAGTGGCCGGTGGGCTTGAGGCGCCAGGCGGCCCGTTGAGGAGAAGGTGGAACTTCTTGGCGGGCCAGGTTTAGCGGGGCGCGTGTCCACCCAGCCCAGGAAGGGCGCGAACTGCCAGGGCGAGGTTAGCCAGTGAGGTCATGCAGGGCACCGGCTGGCGGAAGGCAGAAGGCGCTCACGGTCAAAAGAGGCAGGTGGCTGCCCGCCAAACCCAGCGTGCAGGCGGCCCGCCTGCTGGTACCTGGGCCGGCCTCACGGGATCCCCGGGATGCGCAGGAAAGAATGGCAGTTCTCCTTTGTGCGGAGTCTCTCACGGGGCCCAGTCCTAGGAGGCAGGAATGCCAGGCGGGTCAGCCCAGAGGGAAGTAAAGCCCCTCCATGCCCAGCCAGGTGTTCTCCACGAAAGAGAGGCCACTGCCCCTCTGTGACCCCGTCCCCATCCCGCCTCCTAAATCTCCTCAAGCAGAGCCCGATATTCTTCCTCGCAGAGGGGTGGTTCCAGCCTGGCGGGCTCTTCCGATTCCTGCAGCTCCCCCGGGGCCTCGGTTTCTAGGAAAGTTTGCCCCTGCTGCAGAAACTGTGGGCACGCCAGGAGCTCATCCAGCAGCAGGCCGGAGGGGAGTGGAGAGGAGCGCCCGGGCTCCTTGGGTGGTGGGAAGTGCGCCCCGAAGGCTTGCATCTGCTCTGGTGGCATGGAGCCCTCTGGATTCGCGGGTTGGGTTGGTGGAGCTGCCCCGGCTTTGGGTTCCCAAGCTGCCCCGGCGACCTTGGGCCCCTGGCCCCAGCCCCACGAGTGACTACCCTGGGACGTGGGTGGCGCAAGCACGCCTTGGCCCTGTGACCCAGCTTGAGCGGGCCCTGGCTATCCCACCGCGCAGTGGCCGGCGAGCTGTCGCCTATGTATCCCTCCTGTCCCACAGGGCATTTGCCGAGGTGATGCGGAGAGCCACCCGAGAGCGTGAAAGGTGGGAAGACGCCGGGAGAGCCAGAAGCGGTGTAAAGCAAAATGCGGGGAGCCACCTACCAGGAGCAGAGTGACACCACGCAGAGCCTGTCGCGAGTTCGCCTGCCTGCGCGGCACCCACCGCAGTCCAGGTGCCACAGCCCTTCGGTTCTGAAACCAGACATGAATCCTGGACTCCAGGAGGCCAGTCTCTCTGGCCAGTCCTTCCCTGGTGGCGATGACTGGAAAGCGATCCTTATCAAAGTCTCGGAGCAGCAGGGCCGTCTGGGATGGGGTGTACGGAGGTCTGCTTTCGCCTGCAAACTTGCGGGCCTTGTCTCCCCAGCCAGGGTGGAGACTCCCGCCGGTGCTGCCTCAGCTGGTGTGACCTCTCGTTCTGAAACCAGATCTGGACCCTGGGCTCCCGAATGCCGATGGCCTGTGCCAGCCGATCTCTGGTGGCAATGCCCGCGTACAGGTTCCGCTCAAAGCATGCTCACAGGGCCTCGCTTTGCCTCGGGGTCCAGACGAGTCTCCTCTGCTGTCCTCGTCCTCGGGATTCCGCGGGGAGGGTGCCATTCGAAGGTGTCATGGGAGCCATCACGGGGAGCACCGCACGTCGTTCCGGTCTAGGCAGGAGGCCGGCGCAGACAGCCAGCGGCTCTTACGAAGTCCCACAGGCAGTGAAGCTCCACCCCTTCTTGCCTGCCGCTGAGCCCTGGGTCAGCCCGCCCTCGCCCTCCGAGGGGCCCCAGCGCACTGATGCCCCAGGGACGTGGTGGTGCTGGTGGGGTTGGGGGCATTCGGTGAGGGGAGGTTTGGGGGGTGTGGGAGGGGAGGGGCCAGAGGCCAGAGAGACGCAGCGGAAGGGGGAGAGGGGGAAGATGTGAGGGGGTTGGGTTTCGTGGGGGGGCAACCCTCCAGGCCTCTCCAGGGATCCCGTGAGAACTGAAAGCCGCTCCCTGGGTTCCCACGCATCTTCAGCAGGGAGAAACCAGCCTGGAAGGGTGGAGTCGAGTGTGGAACTGAACCTCCGTGTGGGTCTTGAGTTTTACAGGCCCCCTCTCCGCGAAGATACCCGATGCCTGTGGGTGTCGCCGTTACCTGACAGGCTCACCTGCCCTTGGGTGTGTGGCTCCGATGAAACAGGTGAAACCCCAGAGACAAGATCGTCCCGGCGTGATGGCTTGATGATGGATTCCCATGTCCCGCAACGTGGGGAGTCTGCGGTGTGGCAGGTTTGGAGGGAGGGCGAAGAGAGGATGCTGCTCTTCCTCCCTTCCCTGAATGTTTCTGGGTGTCCACAGGGCTCCAGAAGCAAACCCTCAACGTGTTCAGCCTCTCGGGGTGGGGGTGGTGCCCAAGAGACGTGAGCTACCGGCCCCCTTGCAGAGGGCCGAGTGACATGGAATCCGAAATCAGGCTTCAATCCCCTCGCAGGTGTCAGAAACCACTCTGTGGGCTAAGTGTGAGGTGAGGGCTGTCGGCCTGGCGCTCTGCTGAGGGGCTCGGCCTGGGGATGTGTGTTCGGTAAACCACGTGGGTGAATACCCCACGGCGACCAGAGTCCCCGTGTTTTGTCTTTGAGGAAACAGCCAATTCCTTGGAGCTCACAGGCAGGGGTGAGCAAGTGTCCCGTGATTGCTTAGCCCATCCCAGCCACGTGCGGTGCTTACGGTTTCGGGCAGGCTGCTGTTGCTCTAGGATTCTGGAGACCCATTTTTCTCCCTGCCTTCCTCCCTCGGTCCCTTTCTCCCTCTCGCCCTCCCTCTGTCCCTGTGTCCCTCTGCCTTTCCTTCCGTTCCTCACTGCCTCCCTCTCTCTGTCGGTCAGTCCTCCCTCCCTCCATCCCTCAATCCCTCCCTCCCTTCCAAAGTCTCTCCACCTATCCTTCTGTCCCTCTAGGTCTCCCGTTCCTCTCTCCACCAGTGCCTGCCTTCCCTCCCACCTGGAAGGGTCTGCATCCCGGGAGAGCCTGGGTTCTGGGGTGTGCGGTGTGGCCAGGCGCTCCCGCAGTGTGCAGCTCCTGGGGGAGGGCTTCATGAGGCAATGGGTTGAAGCGGCGATGGTGGGCGGGAGGCATAGAGTGAGAAACCCGGGAGGAGAGCATGGGCAGCTACCGAACCCAGGTGTTTGTGGGACCCGGGGTCTCCTGGGGAAGGACAAATAATGCCGGGGCAGGGGGTAGCCGGTGGTCAGGCGGGTGTTGAGTGGCGGAAAGGCAAGAGAGCCCTGCCGGGGTTGCTCCCACAGGAGGCCAGGTGGCTGCCCGCAAACCCGCGTGCCACTGACAAACGACCTGCCTCCTGTACCTGGGCGGCTCAGGTTCAGGACATGCCAGAGGAAGAAAGATGGCAGTTCTCACGTGCGGAGTCTCTCACCGGGCCCCAGTCCTAGGAGGCAGGAATGCCAGGCGGGTCAGCCCGGAGGGAAGACACACCCCTCCATGCTCAGCCAGGGGTTCCCAGCGAAAGAGGCAACCCGACTTCCCCGACCCCATCCCAGCCATGTCCACAAGCTCCTCTTAGAGCCCGGTATTCTTCCTCGCTGTGGGGTGGTTCCAGCCAGTGAGATATCCGTTCCTGCAGCTCCCGGGGCCTCGGTTTCCTGGAAATGGTGGCCTGCGGCAGAAACTCTGGGCATGCCAGGATCACATCCAGCAGCATGCGATTTGGGGGAGGCCAGAGCCAGGCGCCACTGCCCTGGGAGGTGGGGAGGGCGCCCCAGGACGGCTTGCATCTGCTCTTGCTGACTCAGGAGCCTTCCGGGGCCGCGAGGGCCAGGAGGTGGAACTGCCTGGCTTGGGGTTCCCACGCTGCCCGGCTGACCCTGGGGACCCTGGCCCCAGCCCCACCCCGGACGGCCCTGGGTCGTGGGTGGTGCAAGCACGCCTTGGCCCTGTGGCCCAGCTTGAGGGGGCCATGGTTACCCAACCGCTCAGGGGCATGGCAGACCATCGCTGGGTCGGTACTGAGCTTTTTTGCTCGGGGTTGCAGAGATTCGAGGCGTCTGAAGGGGTGGAGGGCCCCTCGCGGGCAGCCAAGGCGTAGGCAAAATACCGCCTGCGGGTGACCACCCGACCAGTTAGCAGGAGTGACGACCGGGGCAGCGTTGCAGAACTGCCCTGCGTGCCCCGGCGCCCTGCCACCCGGTCCCGCATGCCTGGCCCTTCAGTTCTGAAACCAGACGTGAATCCAGGACCCCGGTAAGCCCGTCTCTTTGGCAAGTCCTTCCCTGGTGGCGATGTCTGGCGATCCCTTCTGAAAATTTCCGGAGCAGCAGGGCGTCTGGGATGGTGGCGGAGATCGCTTTCGCCTGTCTTCTTGCGCGCCACGTCTCCCCGGCCAAGACGGAGATTCCCGCGGTGCTGCCTCAGCTGGCGTGACCTCTCGTTCTGAAACCAGATCTGGACCCTCGTCTTTGGAATGCCGATGGCCTGGGCCAGCCTTTCTCTGGTGGCGAAGCCCGGGTACGGGTTCAGCTCAAAGCAGGCTCTGCAGTGCCTCGCTTGCCTCGAGAGACCAGACAGGTCTCCTCAGTGCTGGAATCCTGGGCTGTGAGGAGGGTGCCATTAGAAGGTGTCGGGAGGCATCATGGGAAACACCGCATGGTGTTCTGGTCCAGCCTGGAGGCATGAGCGACCAGCCACGACACTTCTGGGAACCCATGCGGGGGAGGCTCCACCCTTCCTGCCTGCCGCTGAACCCTGGGACAATACATCCCCTCTCCGACAGACCCCAGTGCCCTGATGCCCCCGGGCGTGGTGGTGCTGGTTGGGGTAAGTTCATTGGGTGAGGTGGGGTTGTAGGGGGTTGGAGGGTTGGCGCCGGAGGCCAGAGAGATGCAGCGGAAGGGGGGAGAGGGGAGGAGAGGGCTGAGGGGGATTTTGGGCGGGGTCTGGCTGTCCGGGCCTCTCCAGGGATCCCGCGGGAAATGAAAGCCACTCCCTGGCTTCCCACGCATCTTCAGCAACGAGAAACCAGCATGGAAGGGTGGAGTGGAGTGTGGAACTGAACCTCCGTGTGAGTCTTGAGTTTTACAGGCCACCTCTCGCTTGAGGGCACTATACCTGTTGGTGTGGCTGTTGCGTGACAGTCTCACCCACGCAGGTGTGTGGCTCCCGTCGAAGACCAGAGCGAAACTCCAGAGACAAGATACATCCCCGATGTGATGGCGGCGATGGATTCCGTAATCCACTTAGCGATGGGCGTCTTGATGTGGCGGTTTGGAGGGGAGGCGAGAGGATGCTGCTCTTAGTCCCTTCCCAGAATGTTTCTTGGTGCCGCCAGAACTCAAGAAACAAACCGTCAACATGGGCAACCTCTCGGGTTGGGGGGTGGGGGGCGGGAGGCGTGACTATGTTGCTGCAGAGGGACGGCGGCGTGGAATCTGAATTCAGGCTTCCAGTTCTCCTGAGTGTGGCTCCTCTGTGGTCTGTATGTCGGGGTTGTGGCCTGGCTCAGCTGCGGGGCACCGGCCTGGGGATGTGGTCGGCAGCCATGGGTGATACCCTGACAGCAGTCCCGTCTTTTGTCTTGGAGGAAACCGCCCCTTCCTTGGGCGATGGAACGGGAGCAAACGAGTGCCGCGCTGGCCGTCGCCCAGCCCTCTGCCCACACTGGGCGCTTACCCTTTTCCCGGAGCGTGGGGCTGCTGTTGCTCAGAACCGAGGAGGCCACTTTTCTCTCTGCCTTCCTCCACAGATTCACACCTTCATCCCTCCCAAACTCCCTCTGTCCCTGTGTCCCTCTGTCTTTCCCTCCGTTCCTCAATGCATCCCTCTCTCTGTCGGTCAGTCCCTCCCTCCCTCCCTCCCTCCATCTGTCCCTCCTGCCTTCCAGGATCTCTCCAGCCCATCCTTCCATCCCTCTGGGTCTCCCGTTCTCTCTCCACCTGTGCCTACCTTCCATCCCGCCTGGAAGGGTCAGCATCCCGGGAGTGCCGGGGTGTGGGGTCTGCGTACAGCTGCCAGACGCTCCACGGTGGCAACTCCTGGGAAGCCGCAGAGGCACGGGTTGGTGAGCGACGGTGGAGAGGAGGCACAGAGGGTGAGCAACATTGGAGCGGAGGCACATAGGGGGTGAGCCCCGGGAGGGAGAGAAGGCCTGGACACTGCCGGGCCCAGTGTTTAGGTGGGGTGTGGTCTCCATCCAACCAGGGATGGGCGCCAAACTGTCTTAGGGCAGGGGTTAGCCAGTGGTCATGCAGGGCTGGGTTGCCGGAAAGGCAAGAGAGCTCCACCGGCGCTGCTCCCACAGGAGGCCAGGTGGATGCCCGCAAACCCGCGCGTTCACAGTAGACGGCCTGCCTGCTGGTACCTGGGCCGGCACCGGGATCCCCTGGACGCCCAGGAAAGAATGGCAGTTCTCCTTTTTGCGGAGTCTCTCACCGGTCCCAGACCTAGGAGGCAGGAATGCCAGGAGGGTGAGCCCGGAGGGAAGACACGCCCCTCCATGCCCAGCCAGGGGATCCCCGTGAAAGAGGCCACCGCCCTGCCGGCGAACCAGATCCCCAGCCAGCCTAAAAGCAGGCCGGTCTAATACTTCCCTCACTGAGGGGTGGCTCCAGCCCCGGGCTCTTCCGTTTCCTGCAGCTCCCCCGGGGCCTCGGTTTCTAAGAAAGGGTGCGCCTGCTGCAGCCAACTCTGGGCATGCCAGGGAGCTAGATCAGCAGCAGCAGGCCGAAGGGGAGTGAGCGAGCCCATGGGCTGCTGAAGCGGATTGGGGAGGGGTGTCGAGGGTTATCTATTCCTGCAACGTGGAACCTCGAGGGATCACGGGCTGGGGAGATGCTGCCCGGCAGGTTTTACGCCACCATGTGGCGACCTGGGCCCTATTTAACCCGTCCGCGAGACTGCCCTGGGATGTTGGTGGGCATAAGCCGCCAGCCCTGTGGCCCCAGCGAAGCGGGGCCTTGGCTGTCCCACAATCGCGCTGAGGGGGCCGACAGGCAATCGCGCTCGCGGCGTCACGTTCACCCAGTCATTTGCTTGGGGAGTGCCGAGACTACCGAGGCATCTGATGGTGGGAGAGTGACCCTCTGGGAGGATCCAGTGTGGTGTAGGCAAAATCCCTGCCTGCCAGGGTCACTGCCCAGGGAGCAGAGAGACACCCGCCAGGGGCCGCGTTGCAGGGGCTGCCTGCCTCGCGCCGACCCCACCAGGTCGGGTGCCTGGCCCGCCGGTTCTGAAACCAGACGTGAATCTGGACTCTGGGATGTCTGTCTCTCTGGCCAGTCCTTCTAGGTGGCGATGCCACGGGCCCGATCAGCCTACTCCAAAGGCTCAGAGCAACAGGGCAAATCTGGGATAAATTGTCAGATGTCGCTTTAGCCTGCCTTCTTCAGACGTGTCTCCAGACCAGGAGCCGAGGAAATTCCACCCGGTGCTGCCTCAGCTGGCATGACCTCGTTCTGAACCCAGATCTGGACCCTGGGCTGCGGGCGGCGGTGGCTGGGCAGCCGTTCTCTGGTGGTAATGCCCGGGTATGGGTTCCGCTCAAAGCAGGCTCGCAGGGCCTCACTTTGACTCGGGGTCCAGATGAGTCTCCTCATGATCCCACGTCCTTGGGCTTCCTTTGAGGGAGGCGTGCAGGATTCCAGAAGGTGTCCGGCAGAGCCATCCTTGTGAGAACCAGGCAGTGGGGAGACAGCAACTCTTCTGAGGCCCACAGGCAGGGAGGCTCCACCCCTTCTTGCCTGCCACTGAGCCCTGGGAGAGCCCGCCCTCGCCCTCCCAGGGGCCCCAGTGCCTGCTCACCCCTGGGGTGTGTGGTGGTGCACTTGCTGGTGGTGGGTGGGAAGGAGTAAGGTGAGGTGGAGTTTGGGGGGGCGTGGGAGGTGGAGACCGGTGGCCATAGAGAGACCCAGCGGAAGGGGGGCAAGGAGTGGGAAGGGGAGTGAGGGGGGGTGGGTTTCAGGCGGGGCTGGCTCCTCCGGGCCTCTCCAGGGACCCAGCAAGGAACTGGAAGCCTCCTGGGTTCCCAAGTCTTCAGCAGGGAGAAACCAGCCTAGAATTTGGAGTAGGTGTGGAATTAACTACTCGGTGTGGGTCTTGAGTTTTTAAGGCCCCCTCTCCTTGAACACCCGATGCTTTATGGGTGCGCCCGTTACTGTGATCTCACCCATGCAGGTGTGTGGCTTACCGTTTTCCCGGAGAGTGGGGCTGCTGATGCTCCAGGAGTCCGGAGACCGCTTTTTCTCCCTGCCTTCCTCCCTCGGGCCCTTGCTCAAACCCGGCCTCCCTCTGTCCCTGTGTCCCTCTGTCTTTCCCTCCGTACTTCACTGCCTCCATCTCTCTGTCAGTCAGTCCCTCCCTCCCTCTCTCCCTCCATCATTCCCTCCCTGCCTTCCAAATTCTCTCTGCCCATCCTTCCGACCAGCAGTTCTCCGTTCCTCTCTCCACCTGTGCCTGCCTTCCCTCCGCCAGGAAGGGGTGCATCCCAGGTGTGCCGGGTTCTGGGAATCTGCATACATGCCAGGCTCACGGTGGCAGCTCTCCTGGTTGGCGAGAACGCGGGCGGCTGATGGTGGAGTGGATCACATGAGGGCGATCCGGGAGGAGAGAAGGCCCTGGGCTACCGCAGGCCCGGTGTTTGTGGGGCAGGGGTCTCCACCCAGCCGAGGGAAGGGGTGCATACTGCTGGGCAGGGGATGAACAGTGGTCGGCCCGGGGGGTGGGGTGTGAGGAAGGCAAAGAAACCGGCCGGGCCTGCTCCCACAGGAGGCCAGGTGGCTGCAAGCAAACATCTCGCGCATGCGCGGTAGACGGCCCGCCTGCTGGTACCTGGGCCGTCTCAGGGATCCCCAGGACCCCCAGGAAGGAATGGCAGTTCTCCTTTGTGCGGAATCTCTCACCGGGCCCAGTCCTAGTGGGCAGGAATGCCAGGCGGGTCAGCCCGGAGGGAAGACACGCCTCTCCATGCCCTGCCAGGGGTTCCCTCTTGAAGAGGGCCGCAGCCCTGCGGTGACCACGTCCCATTGAGCCCACTGCTTCCCTTATTCCTGGGTGGAGCAGTGGCATGGCTTCAACTCCAAGGCGCGGGGGCTCCGGCATCCCGACACTGCTTCCAGCACATGCCTTGAGACAGACGGGGGGGAGTCGAGGAACCAGTGTGACCACACGTGGCGCAACCTCCCCAACAGCAGATGGAGTGAGTGGGTGTGTTTGATCCCGCAGGCGATGGCACGGTGTTGTCAACCGTAAGCCGGAGGTCCTGAAGACCTCCATACAAAGCTGAGGAGGCCAAGCGCACCTGAAACCTGGAGACAGGACCTGTAGCCGAATCAAACCACATGCAGGATGCCTGCCAGAGGAGCAGAGGGGTTTCCTGAGCCTAAACACCACCACCACCCGCCATGGGCTGGGTTGCCCATATTTTCACCCCTGAACAGGAAAACCGGTCCCTTTGCTCCCTGGCATCCAGGTGGCAGCCAGAGATTCATTGCCAGAGGCTCTTTGCCCAGGAGAGGAGAACTGGCTGAACTGGGACCTCAACAATCCAGAGGAAGTGCAGGTGGGATCGCGACACCACCGCCATTCTAGAAAGCAAATGTAAGGAAGGTTCGGGTGCCAGCGCTCTTCCTGGACCCGACCCGCGCCAGCCATCACTTTCGGGCCCGCGAACGGGCTTCCTGTCCCGGGCCGGCCTATGGAGACCCAGGCGCCAGGATCTCGCACCTGCCCAATCATGCTGAAAAGGTTTGGAGAGGGAAACAGTCACGACCCTTCATCAGGAAGTTTCTCCTGGATGAACTGGGAGAGATCTGGGTGGAAGACATTGAGCCAGGAGATAAGAAGCTTCTAGGCTTCTCAGAGAACAGGAGCAGGAAGGAGCAAGGAGGAGGGACAGAGCAGGGCCAGAGCCCAGGCAGGTTGGCGGCAATGTGCATGGCCCGACACCATCACAGCCATCGGGAGAAGTGCCCAAAGGGTGAGCTGGGCAGGAAGGTCAGCGTTTAAAACACACACAGGCGCTTTCCCTCTCCGCATGACTTCCTTCTCCCTCTGTATCGAGCTCTGGCTGAATTTTGTCAATGGGCACAGGGGCAGGAGGAGGTCAGGAACCCTCTTCTTGAGTTCTCTGGGCACCCCACCTCCCTGCGGGTGGACAGTGAGCCCCTCAGGCCTGCAGTAGCCAGCTGGGGGGTGAGGTCGTCTTCATCCTGGCAAAGAGGCTGCCCTTGGGATGGGGAGGGATGAACAGAACTGCGGCTCCAACACAGATGCCCACTTGAGCCTTCACCAGCAAACTGGAACCTTGAGGAAACGACTGCCAGCTGAGACCCAGCGACCCAGGAAGAGACCGAGGGAGGAGGCTGACCAGAAAAAGTGAGTCGCGAGAAACCACCCTCGGCAAGGGCACCTGTGTCCCAGCAAACACGCACCTGAGACGGACAGAGATAGTAACAGAGAGCAACGGAAGGGGAGTGGCAAGGGAATGGAGTGAGGCTCAGAGAGAGAGGCGTAAGTTGGCACTCCAAGCACCCTGAAACCTTACACACCACACAGACTGCATACACCTGCCTTTTACCGCACAGCACTCACCGGGTCTGGGAAACAGGATACAGGCAGCAGGACTCAGGCCCACCCCAGGCAGCCTCTGGAAGCTGCCGGGTTCTCTCCCGTGACTACGACCCACCGGTGGGAGAGCAGCCACAGACATGGGCAGACCTGTCCTGCGACATCTGGGGGCACCATTTTGGGGGAGACTCATGGGCACACACCCGTCCATGCGGCTGATCCTGGGACCCAGCTGCCTCGCCGACCCATCAGGTCTGAGTTTCTTCTCCTGGGCTCTTCCTTCTGCGGACTCTCCACCGAATCGGGCCTCCAGGGACACCATCCCTGTTAGCATTCTGGCAGGACTGGTCTCCTTCCAGTTCGAGGCACTATCGCACAGGGGCTCCCTAGTTCGATGAGTCCTCAGGACTGAAATCCCGGGCTTGTGGCCGGTCCTGTGACCCAGGCTCAGGCCTCGTGCATCTTGCCTGGGTCCAACTCACAGCTGGATCGGTCGACTCGCGGACCTTTAAGAAATGGCTGGCGACGGGCTGGGGGGGAGCGAGCGTGTGGCCTTGGGAACCTAAAGTGACGCCAATGAGCGTGGGGGGCTGACTACCATGAAGCCCTCTTGGGAACCCTGGCGTCGGGACCCGTCTTTGGTCAGGATGGGTCAGGACCTCCTTGATGGTCTTCTGCTTCAGTTCGGGTGGAGGAGCAGCTTGATTACCGGCTGGGCGCAATGCGGACTCCTCTTCAGATAAGATGATGGATCCACGAGGGTATTCCGGGCATGCTGGTGCGTGTGGCAGGAAGGGTCTTGCTGGGGCAGGCGATCCCCAGGGCTGCAAGGCGTGCGTCGGTGGAAAAATAAACCCGTGAACCCCTTTCGTCCCTCTCCTGGGTGGGCAGTGGCCTGCCTTCAACTCCAAGGGGCGGGGCTCCGACTTGCGATCCTTGCTTCACGCTCCTGCACGTTGCAAGAGACAGACAGTGGTGAGTGCAGTTGAACCGGTGTGACCATGCGTGGCGCAGATCCTCAACGGCAGATGAATTGACGGTTTTCGAGACCACAGGGGGCGATGGCGAGGTGGACAGTGATGTCCAGCCGTGGCAGGGGGCCACGAAGAACCCTCCGCCTGAAAGCTGAGGGAAAAGCCAAACCCACCTGAAATCCTCTTGAGACAGGGCAGGCCAGATCAAGCCACATGCAGGGATGCTGCCAGAGGGGCGAGGGGTTTCCTGAGCAACGGCCCACCCCACACCGCCACCCGACTGAACACCCTGATGCCACCTCCCACAGCACCCAGGAGAGCCGGACCCGCTTGGGCTCCCCTGATATCCGTGGCAGCCAGAAGATTCATTGCTAGAGGCTCTTTGCCCAGGAGCAGAGGAACAGAGCTGGCCCTCAGCAATCAGAGAGGAAGTGCAGGTGGGATGCTGACACCCTTTCCTCGAGAGAGGCAAATGTCAGGAATGATTAGGGTTGCCTCAGGTGTTCTTTCCCGGACTGGAAGCCACACCAGCAGCCATCCGCCCGGGCCACGGAGACCAGGCTTCCTGTCCCCAGACGGATGTGGGCTCAGGCTCCAGGGATCTCAGCGCATGAACAATCCTGCTGAAAAGGTTTGGAGGGGCAATCACGACCCCACGACATCCAGGAGGTTTCTCCAGTTGGACTGGGAAGTCTTCTGGGTGGAAGACATTGAGCCAGACTAGGAAGCCCCTAGGCTTCTCAGAAACAGGGGGGCAGGCAGAGCAGGTGAGGGACACAGGGGGGGAGCCAGAGCCCAGGCAGTGTGACAATGCCCGGCTTCCCTCTGACAAATCAGGTTCTAAGGGAGGGAGCTGGGCAGGAAGAGACCAGAGGATTTGAACCACACAGACGCTTTCCCCATCCCATAGCCGGCTTCCTTCTCCCCTCCCTGTGTCAGGCTCTGGCTAGATTTGTCAATGGGGCCTGGGGCGAGGAGGGTGAACCCTCTTCTTGAGGGTTCTCTGGGCACCCTCCCCTGCTGGGTGGAGGAGTGAGCCGCTCTGAGGCCTTTGTCCTTGGCAGTGGTGTGGTCATCTTAATCCTGGCAAAGAAGCAGCTCAGGATGGCGAGGGAATGAACAGCCCTGCGGCTCTGACACAGATGTCCACGTTGCCCATTCCTCACCCGTGAGCTGAGCCACCGGGGAGAACGCTGCCAGAGGGCCACCACCCAGGGCAGGACCAGGAGGAGATGACCACAAGAAGGGAGGGCAGGGTGTGAGAAACCACCCTCTGGGC
The DNA here is from genome assembly GCA_023748175.1 of Hoolock leuconedys. Taxonomy (NCBI): domain Eukaryota; kingdom Metazoa; phylum Chordata; class Mammalia; order Primates; family Hylobatidae; genus Hoolock; species Hoolock leuconedys. The sequence continues at coordinate 68,963 of JAKGGE010000659.1, forward strand.
ATGAGGGGCAACTTTGTCCCAGGAAGCCTGCCTGAATGACGGAGATAGTAACAGAGGAGCAGATGGAAGGAGGAGGTGAGGAAATCAGGGGAGAGAGATGTGGTGGGCGCAAACACACAAACACACACCTGAACCTGCCTTTTACCTGCGCTTTTACCGCCTTTACCAGAGAATGAACACAGAGATACAGGCAGCAGGTTAACATCCACGCACAGGCAGCCCCTGAAGCTGCTGGTTTCTGCTCTCCGCCTCTACGACCCACCGGTGGGAGGCAGCCCTGAGCCGCGCTGGGTCCGACCTCGTGTCTAAAGAGCCTCACTTTTGAAGGAGACTCTTGGGCACACCATCATGCCTGGGCTGGGATCAGCTGCCTCAGCGACCATCCGTCTGAGGTTTCTTCCTCCTGAGGCTTCTTCCTTCTGCTGGACCTTCCGCGAAACCGGGGCTCCGGACACCATCCTGTTAACACCCTGGCCAGGACTGTTCTCAGCCCGATTCAGGAAGAGGCCGCGTCGCTTCAGGGGATCCCTGGTTACAGGAGTGAGTCTCCGGGGGGCAACCCCGGACAGCGGTCACTGTGACAGGCGTTGAGACCTGCAAGCCCACTGGAGGCAGACTTGCAGCTGGCTTGAGGAGAGTCAGGCTGTGGACCCTTTAAGAAATGTGAGGAGACCACCTGACAGGCTGGGGGGGAATGGGGCGGAGGTGGTGGCAGACATGGCCCGGCGCAGCCAGTGTGAGGGAGGCCAGGACACAAAACCTATGGGAGACAGTGTCGGACCAGTAGGAATCGGTGGTCGGTTTCTTCTTGATCGGTCTTCTTCTTCGGTTCCCGGTGGAGGAGCAGCTTCGGGGTGCCGGCTGGGCTGTGTGGACTCCTCTTCGGATCCGATGATGGATCCCACCGGGTGATCGGGCATGGGGTTACGGTGCCTTGTGGCGGGAAGGGTCTCTGGGGCCGCCGGGCGGATCCCAGAGACACTTAAGGTGTGCCGATTGGAAAATGCACTGACCCTTGAGCCCACTGCCTCCCTCCTTCCTGGGTGGAGCAGTGGCCTGCCTTCACCTCCAGAGGCGCTGGGGCTGGGGCGCTGCTATCCACCACAGGGGTGCAAGACAGGGTGGCAGGTCTGAGGGTGGAGCCAGTGTGACCACAGGTGAGCACCATGATCCCAAGCAAATGGAAGCGGTGTCTTGAGGGCATGGAGTAATGGCGGACTGACAGTGATGTCAGTAGCCCAGGGGACCACCCAGGGACAGCAACAAAGCTGAGGAGTAAAAACCAAGTGCACCTGAAAACATGCGAGACATGGCCTGCTGAGATCAAGCCGAAATGCAGGGATGCCTGCCAGAGGGGCGGGGTTTCCACAAACTAGCCCCACCACAACCCCGCGCCACCGGCTGGGTACCCCTGGTACCACCCCAGCACCCAGGAAGGCCCGATTCCCTTTGGCTCAGCAGAGTAGGGAGCCAGAAGTTTCATTGCTAGAAGGCTCTTTGCCCAGGGGCAGAGGAACCGACTGGCCCTCAACAGTCAGAGAGGAAGTGCAGGTGGGATGTGACACCGCCTTTCCTAGAATGCAAATGTCAGGAATGGTCGGTTTGCTGTCTTCCTGGACCAGCCCTTGGCAGCCATCACTCGGGCCGGAGACCCGAGCTTCCCTGGCCCCAGGCAGTATGGAAGACCAGAGATCCAGGTTCTCCACACCTGCCCAATCATGCTGACAAAGGTTTGGAGAGGGAAACAATCACGACCCTGACATCCAGGAAGTTTCTCCCGGATGGACTGGGATGTCTTCTGAGTGGAAGACATTGAGAAAGTCTAAGAAGCCCCTAGGCTTTTCAGAAACAGGGCAGGCAGAGCAAGAGGTAGGACAGAGCAGAGGCCAGGCTGAGCAGGATTGGCTGACAATGCCGGCGGCACCACCAGAGCCATCCGGTGGAGACACCCAAAGGAGGGTGAACTGGGCAGGAAGGCCGGCCTTTGAGCCTGAGACGCTTTCCCCAATCCTTGGCGGCTTCCTTCTCCCTCCCTGTGTGGGAGCTCTGGCTGGGTTGTCCAGTGAGGTCTGGGGCGGAGGGAGTGAGAAACACCTCTTCTTGAAGTTCTATGGGCACCCTCCTGCGGGTGGAGGTGAGCCCCTCTGAGGCCTTTGTCCTTGGCTGGGGTATGGTCTTCATGCTGGCAAGGGCTGCTCAGGATGGGAGGGGATGAACAGAACTAGAGCTCCGGCCCTTGAGAAACCCACAGTGCCCGCCTTCCTGTAAACTGGAACCGCCCGGGAAAAAAGACTGCCAGTGGGCTACACAACCAGGCAGAGACCAGGAGGCTGAGCTCCCCACAAGAAAGAGTGACGATCTTGAAACCATATCCGGCGCAAGGGCACCTGTGTCCCAGCAAACACGCAATACAGAAAGCAGGACAGAGATACTATCAGAGTCTTGACGGAAAGACCAAGAAGGTGAGAGTGAAATCAGAGAGACGTAAGTGGGCACCCAAGCACAAAACACACACACACACACAGACCTGCATAAAACATACACGCACACACGCTTTTACACAGACATACCTGAGATACAGGCAGCAGGTTAACACCCACCCCAGGCAGACCCTGAAGCTGCGGGTTCTGCTCCCAGCGACTACGACCCACTGGGTGAGGAGGCAGCCCGGGAAGCCGCCAGGAAGACCTGTCCTCGATATCTGGGGCACTACTTTTGGGGAGATGAGGGGGCACCGTCAGCGCCGCGCCTGAGCCTGGGATCCCGCGCTGCCTCCACGGCCATCTGTCTGAGGTTTCTTCCTCCTGAGGCTTCTTCTTCTGCTGGACCCTCCGCGAATCCGGGGCTCCGGACACCATCCTGTTAACGCCCTGGCCAGTACTGGTCTCAGCCCGAATCCAGGCCGCGATAAGCACAGGGCTCCCTGGACCGACGAGTCTCAGGGACCCTCCCGAGGCAACGGAGGCGGTCCTGTGACACAAGCGGTGGATCGGGCCTGGCTTTCCCACCGGAGGAGCTGACTACATGCTTGCTAGCTCCGGAGAGTCAGGCTCTGGAGACCCTTTAAGAAATGTGAGGAGCGGCTTGGAGCTGGGGAGCAGGCGGGTGGCAGCATGGGGCATGAATCTGGCCACTTATGAGGTGAGTGGGGGGGCCAGGACTGCCAAAGGCGCCTGCGGGAGACCCAGGGTCAGACCCGTATGAGTCTGGTGGTCAGGACCTCCTTCATCGGTCTTCTGCTTCGGTTCCCGGTGGAGGAGCAGCAAGGGTGCCGGCTGGGCAGTCTGGGACTCCTAACCGGATCGATGATGGATCCCACGGTGTCCGGGCATAGAGATTCGTGCCGTGTGGCCGGGAAGGGGTCTTGCTGGAGACGCAGGAGCGATCCCCAGGACATAAGGAGTGCCAAATGTAGAGGAAATGCTGACCCGTGAGCCCACTGCCTCCCTCCTTCCTGGGTGGAGCAGTGGCCTGCCTTCGCCGAGGAAGGTGGTGACTCAGGCACCCGGCCTGCTATCACCACAAGTGCAAGGAACAGAGGCGAGGGGTCGAGGGGTGGAGCCAGTGTGACCACGTGGCACCACGTCCCCAACAGCAGATGGGTGGCCGGTGTCTTGGTGCGGGGGGGCGATGAAGGCAGGACAGTGATGCCCAGCTGTGCGCCCTGGGGCCACAGGAGACCTCTGCCACAAAGCTGATGAAAAGCCAAGCGCACCTGAAAGCCTGTGAGACAGGGTCTGCGCCTGAATCCAAGCCACATGCAGGGATGCCTGCCAGAGGGGCCGAGAGGTTTCCAAAAACTACGCCCCACCCCACCCACTTCTGACTGGTACTAATACCTCCCCGCACCCAGGAAAACCGGTCCCTTTGTCTCCCTGATATCCGTGGCTGCCAGAAGATTCATTGCTGGAAGGATCTTTGCCCAGGAGCAGAGGAACCGCCTGGCCCTCAACAATCTGAGAGGAAGTGCAGGTGGGATGCGACACCGCCTTTCCTATAAGGAAAATGTCAGGAAAGGTCGGGTTGCCTCGCGCTCTTCATGGACCGACCACGTATCCATCACTTGGGCCACGGAGACCCAGAAAGCTTCCCTGTCCCAGATGGCTATTGAAGCCCAGAGCTCCAGGATCTCCGCACCTGCCCAATAATGCTGAAAAAGGTTTGCAAAGGGAAACCATCACGAAACCGACCTCCAGGAAGTTTCTCCCAGATGGACTGGGAAGTCTTCTGGGTGGAAGACAGTGGGCAGACAGAAGAAGCCCCTAGGCTTCACAGAAACAGAGGCAAGGCGGAAGGAGCAAGAGGGAGGACACAGCAGGGAGGCCAGATCCAGGCGGGATTGGCCAATGCCAGCAGCACCAGGCCATCCGGGGAGGGTGTCCCAAAGGGGTGGAAGCTGGGCAGGGAGGTAACGCCGAGCCACAGGCGGCTTTCCCAATCCACCCGGCCTGCTGCCCTCCCTGTGTCCAGAAACTGCCACAGGCTAGATTTGTCAATGAGGGACACGGGGCGAGGGAGGAGTGAGAACCGTCTCCTTGAAGTTCTCTGGGCACCCTCCTGCGGGTGGACAGTGAGCCCCTCTGAGGCCTATGTCCTTGGCTTGGGTTTGGTAGTCTTCATCCTGGCAAAGAGATGCTCAGGTTGGGAGGGATGAACAGCCCTCTTTGAGCTCAGCAGATGCCCACGATTGCGCCTTCACCCACCCAAACTGGAACCACCGGGAAGCGACCCCTTGGCAGACCTGAGACAGGCAAGAGACCCTGGGAGAGACTGAACACAAGATAGGGCGACGTGCGAGAAACCACCCTCCAGCGCAAAGGGCACCTGTATCCCAGCAAACATGCGCTGCAGATGGACAGATTTGAAGTAACAGAGGTGAGGAAGGCGAGAAGGAGGTGAGAAATCAGGAGAATGACAGTGAGCACCCAAGCACACCAACACACACATACACACACTGGGGACCGCACACAGGCACACACCAGAAGCACACAGAGATACAGGCAGCAGTTTAACACCCACCCCAGGCAGCCCCTGAGCTGCGGGTTCTGCCTCTCAGTGACTACGACCACCTGTGGGGGAGCAGCCACGGGCACTGGAGCAGACCCGTCCACCGACATCACAAGGGCACCACTTTTGGGGAGACTCACGGGCACACCATCCGCGCACGCCTGAGGCTGGGATCCCGCGCTGCCTCCCCGGCGATCCGTCTGAGGTTTCTTCCTCCTGAGGCTTCTTCCTTCTGGTGGACCCTCCGCGATTCCGGGCCTCCAGACACCATCCTGTTAGTGCCCTGGCCAGGACTGTTCTCAGCCCCAAATCCGAGGCCGCGATAGCACAGAGCTCCCTAGTTACCACGACGGTCGCAGGGGACCCACCCGAGACAGCGTCGTGGTCACTTTGACCCAAGCGGCAGCTCGGTCCTCGCGCATGTGCACTGGAGAGGCCGACTCGCTGCTGGCTCCGGAGAGTCAGGCTGTGGACCATTTAAGAAATGGCGGCGACACGGCAGGCTGGGGAATTACAGGCGGCGGTGGCGGCTGCCAGAACCCCACGTGAAGGTGGCCAGCCAGTGACGAGGGAAAGCGGACTACCGGAGAGACTATGGGGAGACCAAGGTTGGACCGTGGGAGTCGGTGGTCAGGACCTCCATGATCGGTCTTCTGCTTGGTTCCAGACAGAGGGAGCAGCACCGGGGTGCAAGCTGGGCTATGCAGACTCCCTCGGATCGATGATGGATCCCACTGGGTGACGCGGGTTTATAGTGCAGGTGTGGCGGTGTTTCCCTGGGTCAGGGAGCAATCCCCAGGGCACCTGAAGCGTGCGTTGGCCAGGAGAAAGAAACGCAGCCCGTGTGTGCCCACTGCCTCCCTCCTTCCTGGATGGAGCAGTGGCCTGCCATCACCTCAAGGCAGCAGGGCTCCCGGCGCCCCCAAAACTAACACTGCGTGGAAAGACAGACATGAGGCGGGAGTCGAGGTGGAGCCAGTGTGACCACAAGTGGCACACAGGTCCCCCAACAGCAGATGGAGTGAGTGGGTGTCTTCGAGTCCACAGGAGGCGATGGCCAGGAGCAGGACTGTGATGTCCAGTGCGATGGCCAGGGGGGTGGGGCGGTGATCTGCCCCAAAGCTGAGGAAAAGCCAAGCGCACCTGAAAACCTGCGAGACAGCGCCTGCACCCGAATCCAAGCCACATGCAGGGATGCCTGCCAGAGGGGCCGAGGGGTTTCTGTACCTGCCTTCCCTCCGGCCTGGAGGGGTCAGCATCCCCGGTGTGCCTGGGGTCTGTGTTCTGCGTTTAGCCACCAGGCGCTCCATGGTGGCAGCTGGGAGGCTGCAGAGGCACGGGTGGGCGAGCGACAGCGGAGCAGATGCTCAGACGTGGCAAGCCCTGGGAGGGAGAGAAGGCCAGGACGGTGCCCGGGCCCGGTGTTTCATTGGACGTGGGTCTTCCACCCCACCTTGGGGAGGGGCCTTATATGGCAGGCGTGGGGGCAGGGGAGGAAGTGTGCCCCAGAATCCAAGCCCGGGTCTTGGGTGGCGGAAAGGCAAGAGAGCTCTGCCCGGCAGCTCAAGAGAGGGAGGCCAGGTGGCTGACCTAAAGCCAGCGCATCTTGGTGGAAGCGACAACTGCTACAGGTACCTGGGCCGGCTGCAGCTCCGGGATCCCTGGGATGCCCAGGAAAGAATGTACGTTCTCGTTCTTGTGGAGTCTCTCCTTGACCCATGCCTGAGGCAGGAATCAGGTGTCTCAGCCCGAGACCGCCACTCCTGCCAGCCAGGGGTTCCCAGCGAAAGAGAGGCCACCGCCCTGCCCCGACACCATCCCCACCCCGCGTCCTAAATTTCCTCCAGCAGAGCCCGGTAGTCTTCCTCGCTGAGGGTTGGTTCCAGCCAGGCGGGCTCTTCCAAGTCCTTCAGCTCCCCTGGGGCCTCGGTTTCTAGGAAAGTTTTACCCGATGCAGAAACTCTGGGCATGCCATGAGCTCATCCAGCAGGAGGCCAGTGGGGAGTGTAGACAAGCTCCCGGGCTCCTGGGATGGTGGGGAGGGCGCCCAGGACTGCTTAGCCCATCTGCTCGGCTGTGGAGCCTCCAGAGGCCTTGAGCTGGGCAGGTGGGCCGCCCAGCTTAGGTTCCACGCTGCCCCGGCCACCTGGGGCGCTGGCTGGCCCCACCACGGACTGCCCTGGGATGTGGGTGGCGCAAGCACACCTCGGCCCTGTGGCCCAGCTTGAGTGGGGTCTGGCTGTCCCACCCCCCAGGGCCCGGCAGGCCATCTCGCTGCTGGTCCCGGTACGCCCAGCATTTGCTCGTGGGGTGCTGAGGCCACCGAGGCATCTGTGGGTGGGAGAGCGCCCCCCCTTCGAGGGAAGCCAGGGGCTGGCGTGAGCAGGCCAGCCTGCCGGGGTGACCGACCAGGGAGCCGGTTTACACCCGCTGGGGGCCGCGTTTCACAGGCCATCTGTGTGCGCCAGCGCCCTGCCACCCTGTAGCGGGTGCCTGGCCCTTCGGTTCTGAAACCAGATGTGAATCCTGGACTCCGGGAGGCCCTTGTCTCTGGCCAGTCCTTCCCTGTTGGTGATGCCTGGAAACCGATCCTTCTCAAAGGCTCCAGACCAGCAGGAGGTGCAGGCTTGGAGTGACTGGGGTCGCTTTGTACCTGCCTTCTTGGGGGCCACGTATCCCCAGCCAGGGCCGAGATTCCCGCCGGTGCTGCCTCAGCTGGCGTGACCTCTCATTCTGAAACCAAATCTGCACCCTGGGCTCCGCAACGCCTATGGCCTGGGCCAGCTGTTCTCTGGTGGCGATGCCTGGGTACGGGTTCCGCTCAAAGCAGGGCTTGTAGGGCCTCGCTTTGGCTCGGGGTCCAGTTGAGTCTCCTGCCGTCGTCCTCCTCCTCACTTCAGCGGAGGTGCTTTGTCCGATGGTGTGAGAACCATGCATGAGGGGCTTGACCCGATTTCCGCGGACGGGACCTAGACAGAGAGTCGGGCTCCCCTTCTCCCCAGCCGGCCTGCGCACTGGCACTGCGTTCAGGTCCAGTGGGAGGCCGGCGCAGACAGCCAGCGGCTCTTACGAGGGCACACAGGCAGGCAGCCTCCACCCCTTCTTGCCTGCCGCTGAGCCCTGGGACAGCCCACCCTTGCCCTCCGATGAGCCCCAGCGCACTGATGCCCCGGGGCATGGTGGTGCTGGTGGGGCTGGGGGCATTGGGTGACGTGGGGTTGGGGGGGTGTGAGGGGTGGTGCCGGAGGCCAGAGAGAGGCACTTGGCCAGGCGGAGGGGAAGAGAGAGGGGGTTGGTTTCGGGCGGGGGCTGGCTCTCCAGGCCTCTCCAGGGATCCCGTGGGAGACTGGGCAGCCTCCCTGGGTTCCCACGTGTCTTCTGGCAGAAACCAGCCTGGAAGGGTGGAGTGGACTGTGGAACTGAACCACGTGTGGGTCTTGGGTTTTACAGGCCGGCTCTCCTTGAGCACTTGATGCTGGGTGTGCATGGTTGCGTGACAGTCTCACCCACGCAGGTGTGGGGCTCCAGTGAAGACCAAGCTGAGAGCAGAGACAGGATACATCCCGGTGGCGGCGATGGATTCCCGTGTCCATGGCGGTGGGAGTCTCTTGGGGTGTGGCGGTTTGGAGGGGAGGCTGAAGAGGAGATGCTGCTCTTCCTCCATTCCCTGGATGTTTCTGGGTGCCCATGGGTTTCGGGAAGCAAACCCGTCAACATGGTCATCCTCTCGGGGTGGGGGGTGCTGGGGCGGGAGATGTGAGGGCTACAGGCCCCATTACAGAGGGAACCCGGCGGCGTGGAATCTGAAATCAGGCTTCAGTCCTCCTGAGTGTGGCTCCTCTGTGGTGGGGTGCTTTCGGGAGGCCTCGGCCTGGCTCCTTCTGGGGCTTTCGACCTGGGGATGTGTGGTGGTAAACCACGTGGGTGAATAGCCCTTGGCAACCTGAGTCCCATGCTGTGTGAGAAACCGCCAATTCATTGGAAGCGGCCCGGAATGTGTCAGGCAGGTGCCCTTCCAGCCGCCACCCCGCCCTCAGCCCGTGCCAGGCGCTTACCGTTTTCAGACAGGGGCCACTGTTACTCAGAGTCCGGAGACCTTTTCTCATGCCTTCCTCCCTGTGTCCTTGCCCCCCCCCCTCCGCCCCTCGCTCCTGTCCCTCGGTCCCTCAGTCTTTCCATCCGTTCCTCACTGCCTCCCTCTCTCTGTGGGTGGGTCCCTCCCTCCCTCCCTCCCTCCCTCCCTCCCTCCCTCCCTCCCTCCCTCCCTCCCTCCCTCCCTCCCTCCCTCCCTCCCTCCCTCCCTCCCTCCCTCCCTCCCTCCCTCCCTCCCTCCCTCCCTCCCTCCCTCCCTCCCTCCCTCCCTCCCTCCCTCCCTCCCTCCCTCCCTCCCTCCCTCCCTCCCTCCCTCCCTCCCTCCCTCCCTCCCTCCCTCCCTCCCTCCCTCCCTCCCTCCCTCCCTCCCTCCCTCCCTCCCTCCCTCCCTCCCTCCCTCCCTCCCTCCCTCCCTCCCTCCCTCCCTCCCTCCCTCCCTCCCTCCCTCCCTCCCTCCCTCCCTCCCTCCCTCCCTCCCTCCCTCCCTCCCTCCCTCCCTCCCTCCCTCCCACAGGAGGCCAGGTGGCTACCATAAACCGGTGCCTGCAGGGGTAGGCAGCCCATACATTTGTATCTGGGCCGGCTCCGGGATCCCCGGGACGCCCAGGAAAAATGGCCGTTCTCCTTTGTGCAGAGTCTCTCACCAGGCCCAGTCCTAGGTGGCAGGAATGCCAGGTGGGTCAGCCCAGAGGGAAGACACGCCCCTCCATGCCCAGCCAGGATTTCCCCGCGAAATAGAGGCCACCGCCCTGCCTCGACCCCGTCCCCAGCCCGCGTCCTAAAGCTAATCCAGCAGAGCCCAGTATTCTTCCTCGCTGTGGGGTGGTTCCAGCCCGGTGGGCTCTTCCGATTCCTGCACCACCCCGGGGGCCTCGGTTTGTAGGAAAGTGTGCGCCTGCTGCAGAAACTCTGGGCACGCCAGGAGCTCATCCAGCAGCAGGCCGGAGGGAACAGATGCGGCGCCCGGGCTCCCTGGGGGGGGGTGGGAAGTGCTTGAGACGGCTTGCATCTGCTCCTGTGGCGTGGAGCCATCCGGGGGCACGGGCTGGAGAGGTGGAGCTACCCCGGCTTGGGGTTCCCACGCCTCACCGGCGACCTTGGGAGCCTGGCCCCAGCCCCACCACGGACTGACCTGGGACGTGGGTGGTATAACATGCCTTGGCTCTGTGGCCCAGCTTGAAGCCCGAGGCCATGGCTGTCCCAGCAGAGGCCCGACGAGCCGTCGCCCTGTGGGTCCTGGTCCCAGACGTCACAGCTCATGGGTTGCGGAGGCCACCGGGGCGTCTGAGGGGTGAGGGTCCCCTGGGAGGAGCCAGGGTGGCGTAGACAAAATCCCCGCCTCCAGGGCCACCGACAAGGAAGCAGGGTTACCCCCGTTGGGGGCCGCGTTGCAGGGGCCGCCTGCGTGCGTCGGCGCCCTGCCACATGGTCCTGCCTGCCTGGCCCCGCCGGTTGGAAGCAGAGCGTGAATGCTGGACTCCGGGATGCCCGTCTCTCTGGCCAGTCCTTCCCTGGTGGTGATGCCTGGAAAGTGATCCTTCTCAAATGCTCGGAGCAGCAGGGCCATCTGGGATGGTGTGACAGAGGTGCGCTTTCGCCTGCCTCCTTGCGTGCTGCGTCTCCCCGGCCAGGGCGCAGATTTCCGCCGGTGCTGCCTCAGCAGGCGTGACCTCTCGTTCTGAAACAAGATCTGGACCCTGGGCTCCGGGCATCCCGTAGCTAGGCCAGCCGTTCTCTGCTGGCGTGCCAGTGCAGTTCCCACTAAAGCAGGCTCGCGGAGGCCCCTCGCTTTGTAGGGGTCCAGGCAGTTCTCCCTCCACGCCGTCCTCGTCCTTGGGCTTAAGCGGGGAGGGTGCCATTTGATGGTGTTGGGAGAGCCATCCTGGGGAGCACCGCTTGGCGTTCCGCTCAAGCCAGGAGGCCGCGGGCAATAGCTGACTCTTCACAGGCAGGGAGGCTCCACCCCTTCTTGCCTGCCGCTGAGCTCTAGGACAGCCACGCCCTGTATCAGTGCCCCAAGCACTGATGACCCAGTGGTGGTGCTGGTGGCGTTGGGGGCATTGGGTGAGGTGGGGTTGGGGGGGGGGGGAGGGGAGGGGCCAGAGTCCAGAGAGATGCAGCGGAAGGGGGAGAGGGTGAAGGGGTTAGGGGGGTGGGATTCGGGCGGGGGATGGCTCTCCAGGCCTCTCCAGGGATCCCGCAGGAACTGGAAGCTGCTCCCTGGGTTCCCACGCATTTTCAGCAGGGAGAAACCAGCCTGGAAGGGTGGAGTGGAGTCTGGAACTGAAACTCCGTGTGGGTCTTGAGTTTTACAGTCCCCCTCTCCGCGAAGACACCCGATGCCTGCGGGTGTCGCCGTTGCCGTGACAGTCTCCCCCACGCAGGTGTGTGGCTCCCGTCGAAGACCAGAGCGAAACCCCAGAGACAAGATACATCCCAGTGATGAAGCGTGATGGATTCCCATTAATCCCATCATGGGAGTCTGCGGTGTGGCCACGTTTGGAGGGGAGGCGAAGAGGGATGCTGCTCTTCCTCCCTTCCCTGGATGTTTTCTGGAGTGCCAGTAGGAGCTCCGGAGCTCAAACGTCAACATGGTCAGCCTCTCGGAGTGGGGGTGGGGCTGGAGAGATGTGAGCTACCAGCCCCTTGCAGAGGGCCGAGCGACGTGGATCCAAAATCAGGCTTCAGTCCTCCTGAATGTGGCTCCTCTACGGTCGGTGGTCGGGGTTGTCGGCCTGGCGCTCCGCTGTGGTGCTCGGCCTGGGGATGTGGGTTCGGGAAACCATGTGGGTGAATACCCCACTTCATCCCGAGTCCCCGTCTTTTGTCTTTGAGGAAACCACCCATTCCTTGGGCGATGGAACGGGGGTGAACCAGTGCCCCGCCGGCCGCTGCCCAGCCCTCAAGCCACGCGGTACCGTTCGGGCAGGGCTGCTTTTGCACCAGGAGTCGAGCCTTTTCTCACCTTCCTCCCTCGGTCCCTTGCTCCCTCCTGCCCTCCCACTGTCCATGTGTCCCTCTGTCTTTCCCTCCGTTCCTCACAGCCTCCCTCTCTCTGTCGGTCAGTCCCTCCCTCCTTCCCTCCCTCCCTCCATCCCTGTCTCCCACCCTTCCAAAGTCTCTCCACCCTTCCTTCCGTCCCTGTAAGTCTCCCGTTTGTCTCTCCACCTGTGCCTGCCTTCCCTCCGGGCTGGAATGGTCAGCATCCCGGGTGTGCCCGGGGTCTGGGGTCTGCGTACAGCCACCAGGCGCTCCACGGTGGCAGCTCCTGGGAGGCCACAGAGGCCGCAGGTTGTCGGTAACCCCGATGGAGCAAAGAAGCGCCAGAGAGGCGAGGAAGCTCGGATGTTAAGCCTGGGCAGCTGCCCCGGACTCCAGTGTTCCGGCACAGGGGTCTCCACCCAGCCAGGGGAAGGATGCATACTGCCGAGGCGGGGAGTAGCCGGTGGTGAGGTGGGGTGGGGTGGCGGAAAGGCAAGAGAGCTCTGCCGGGGCTGCTCCCACTGGAGGCCAGGTGGCTGCCTGCAAACCAGCCTTCGTCTTGGCAGTATTAGATGACTCCGCCTGCTGGTACCTGGGCCGGCTCCAGGATCCCCGAGACGTCCAGGAAAGAATGGCAGTTCTCCTTTTTTTTTTAGGGTCTATCACCGGGCCGGGTCTAGGAGGCAGGAATGTCAGGCAGGTCAGCGGAGGAGGCCACGCTCCCTCCATGCCCACCAGGTATCCCCCCCTCGAGAGAATACGCCCTGCCACCCCGTCCCCAGCCCGCGTCCTAAAGCTAATCCAGCAGAGCCCGGTATTCTTCCTCGCTGAGGGATGGTTCCAGCCCAGCGGGCTCTTCCGATTCCTGCAGCTCCCAGGGCTCAGGGTTTTAGAAAATTCATCCATGCCTGCAGGGAATCTCGGGCATGCCAGGAGCTCATCCAGCAGCAGGCCGGAGAAGGTGAACCAGGCCAGACTCCTGGGGTGGTGGGAGGCATCACGGATTGCATTTAGCATGCTGACCTTGGGCCCTGCTGGGCCGCCGGGCTGGGGAGGTGGAGCTGGCCCGCCTTAGAATACCCACGCTGCCCCGGCGACCTCGGTCCCCTGGCTGCCACTGCGCTCTGCCTGGGCATGGGTAGGCGCCAAACCATGGCCTGTGTCCCAGCAGGCGGGTCCTTGCTATCCCACCCGCTTGGGGGCTTGACGAGCCATCGGCTGTCTCCGTTCCCCAGGGCATTTGCTCAGGGGTGTCTGGAGGCCACCCGAAGGCGTCTGGAGTGTGAGAGCGACCGCCGGGGAGCAAGGGCAGGCGTGGGCAAAATCCCCTCCTGCGGGGCCACCCGACCATGGGGCAGGAGTGCTTGGCCAGCCGCCAGGGCCAGCTTGCAGAGGTCAGCCCTCAAACATACCGGCCTACCTTCCACCCCTGTCCCCAATACCCGCAGCACCGGTTTACAGGCCGGAGGCGGGTCGCAGGATCAGGAGGCCCGTCTCTCTGTAGTACTTCCCTGGTGGCGATGCCTGGAAGTGAGTCTTCAAACTTTTCAGAGAAAACAAGGCAGTCTGGGATGGGGTGGCAGAGTCAACTGGCTGGCTCCAGGCGCCATCCCAACAGCCAGTGAGGAGGTCCCATGGGTGCCCTCAGCTGGCGCAGCCTCGTTCAGCTAAGATCTGGACCTGGACTCCAGGCGCCCGTGACATATTCAGAGATTCTGTTGTGAGCACAGATGCGTTCCTCAACAAGTTAAGTGGGGCCTCCTTTGCCCTCAGAGTCAGACCAAATCTCCTCAGCTGTCCTGCGTCACTGGGGATTTTATTCAGGGGCTCCATCAAGGTGCGCAATCTGGCCGTTCCAGTCCAGCCAAGGCTGGCTGTCGGCAGCTCGCCAGGCCCCTGGGCTGTGGGGCTCACCCTTCTTATACGCAAACATATATTTTGGCCCTCCCTCGAGGGCCCTGGCTTTGCTAAATGCAAGATAATGATTAATTACTACTGTGAAGTGAATTGCATTGGTGAGGTAGAGGTTAGGTATGCATCTTGAAAGGCAGGTTCTCAAGAGGCACCTTAAAGGCGGAAAGAGTGAAGGAGTGGTTTGGGCAGAGGGCTGGCTCTCCGGGCCTCTCCAGGATCACATGAAATAGGCCTTTCCTGCAGGTTCCCACATCTCCAGCAAGGGAGAAAACAACCCTGGGAAGGGTGGAGGTGAGTGTGGAACCTAAAGCTCCGTGTGGGTCTTGAGTTTTAAGGCCCCCTCTCCCATGAAGACACCCGATGCCTCTGGGTGTAAGCCCATTGCGACAGTGTCCTTGCCCAGGTGTGTGGCTCCCGTCGAAGACCAGGCGAAACCCAGGGGCCAAGATACATCCCTGGTGTGATGGCCCGGCGATGGATTCCCTCCCTGTGTGTGGGGGAGTCTGCCGTGTGGCGGTTTGGAGGGAGGCTGAAGAGAGGATGCTGCTCTTCCTCCCTTCCCTGGATGTTTCTGGGGTCCGCGGAGACTCCGAGGAAGCAAACCGTCAACAAGGTCAGCCTCTGGGGTGGGTGAGGGCGGAGGAGCGTGAGCTACTGCGGCCCCGTGCAGAGGGCCAAGCGGCGTGGAATCAATCAAGGCTTCAGTCCTCCTGAGTGTGGCTCACTCTGAGGTGGGGTGGTGAGGCTGTCGGCCCTGGGCTCTCACAGCGGAGGCTCAGCCTGGGGATGTGTGGTTGGTAAACCACGTGGGTGAGCTCTGCAAGCAGCTTGAGTCAACCTCTTTTGTCTTTGAGGAAACCACCCATTCCTTGGGCGACGGAATGGGGGCGAACGTGTGCCCCGCCTGCCGCCGCCCAGCCCTCAGCCCGCGCCGGGCACTTGCCGTTTTCCCAGGCCTTGGGGTGCTGTTGCTCTGGGGTCAGGGCACTTCCTCTCCCCTGCCTTCCTCCCCTGTTCCACTTCACCCCTTCGCTCATGCTGTGTCCCTCTGTCTTTCCCTCCATTTCCTCACTGCCTCCCTCTCACTGTGGGTCAGTCCCTCCCTCCCTCCCTCCCTCTCTCCCTCCATCCCTCCCTCCCTGCCTTCCAAAGTCTCTCCGCCCACCTTTCTGTCCCTCTAGGTCTCCCGTTCCTCTCTCCACCTGTGCCTGCCTTCCCTCCCTCCTGGAAGGGTCAGCATCCCGGGTGTGCCCGGGGTCTGTGGTCTGCGTACAGCCGCCAGGCGTTCCACGGTTAAAGCTCCTGGGAGGCCGCAGAGGCACCGGATGGCAGCGATGGAAGAGGCGGGCCATGAGGTCAGGCCCGGGGAGGAGAGAAGGCCTGGGCGCTGCCCGGGCCCGGTGTTTCGTGGGACGGGGGTCTCCTCCCAGCCCGGGGAAGGACGCATACCGGGGAGGTGGGTAGCCGATGGTCAGGTGGGGGTGGGGTGGCGGAAAGGCAAGAGAGCTCTGCCGGGGCTGCTACCACAGGAGGCCAGATGGATGCCGGCAAACCCAAGCCTGCGTGGCACACGGCCCGCCTGCTGGCACTTGGGCCGTCTCCGGGATCCCCGGTATGCCCCAGAAGAAAGGTGGTTCACTGTGGGAATCTCTGCGGACCCCAGTCCTGGGGCAGGAGATGCCAGGCGGGTCAGCCCGGAGGGAAGACATGCACCTCCATGCCCAGCCAGGGGTTCCCCGCGAAAGAGGCCACCGCCCTGCGGCGACCCCGTTCCCAGCCCCCGTCCTAAAACTAATCCAGCAGAGCCATTGCTGCAGCTGATGGGTAGTTCCAGCCTGGCAGGATCTTCGATTCATGGGAGAGCTCCCCGGGGCCTCGGTTTCTAGGAAAGGGTGCGCCTGCTGCAGAAACTCTGGGCATCAACAGCTCCTGTCAGCAGAGGCTGGAGGGCTTGGAGAACTCCTGGTGTGGGGGGTGAGAGGCCAGGACTGACACCCCATCTCTCCTGCCTGCTTGTGAGACCTCGAGGCTTGGGCTGGGGAGGTGGAGCTGCCCGGAAGCCTAAGTTCACGCCGCCCAGGCGACCTGGGTCTCCTGGCCCCAGCCCCACCACGGACTGCCCTGGGTGGGTTGGGCATAAGCTCATGTATAGCCTGTGAGCTGGCAGGCGAGACCCTGAAACATCCCAGCCCGAAGGGGCCCGGCAGGCCGCGTGATCCGCGTGCTGGTCCTGTCTCCCGGGGGGTGCAGAGGCCACTGAGGCGTCTGAGGTTTGGAGAGGTCACCTTGGAGTGGGAGCCAGTCTTGGCGTAGAGCCAAAATCCCGCCTGCGGGGCCACTGGGCTGAGGAGCAGTGTGACACCCGCCGGGGGCCGCATTGCCGGGGCCACCTGCGTATGCCTGCACCCTGCCACCCAGTCCCGGGTGCCTGGCCTTTGTGTTCTGAAACCAGACGAGAATCCTGGACTCCGGGAGGCCCGTCTCTCTGACCAGTCCTTCCCTGGTGGCGATGCCTGGAAAGTGATCCTTCTGAAAGGCTTGGAGAAGCAGGGCCGTCTGGGATGAGGTGACCGAGGTCCGCTTAAGCCTGCCTTCTTTGCGAACCCGCGTCTCCCGTGTCCAGAAGCGGAGAATTCCCGCCGGTGCTGCCTCAGCTGGCGTGACCTCTCTTTCTGAAACCAGATCTGGACCCTGGGCTCCCGAACGCGATGGCCTGGGCCAGCAGTTCTCTGGTGGCGATGCCCGGGTACAGGTCCCGCTCAAAGCAGGCTCATAGGGCCTCGCTTTGCCCAGGGGTCCAGACGAGTCTCCTCCGCTGTCCTCATCCTCGGGCCTCAGCAGGGTGCACCATTGAAGTGTCCGGGAGGGGCTCACTCCCTTGAGGGAGCCACAAAGCGTTCAGTCCAACCAGGAGGCAGGCGCCGAGACAATGTGGCCTGTAGGAAACCCACAGGCAAGGAAGCTCCACCACTTCTTGCATGCCACTGAGTCGTGGGACAGCCCAACCTTGCCCTACGAGTGGCCCCAGCGCAATGATGCCCCCGGGGCATGATGGTGCAGGTGGGGGTTGGTTCATTGGGTGAGGTGGGGTTGTGGGGGGTGGGAGGAGTAGGGAGCGGAGCCAAGAGAGAAACCTGTGGAAGAGAAGGGGAAAGTGAGGAGTGGGATTTGAGCGAGGCAGGCTCTCCTTGCCTCTCCAGGGATCCCGCGGGAACTAGAAGCTGCTCCCAGGGTTCCCACTCGTCTTCAGCAGGGAGAAACCAGCCTGGACGTGTGGAGTGGAGTGTGGAACTGAACCTCCGTGTGGGTCTTCTGTTTTACTGGCCCCCTCTCCGCGAAGACACCCGAGGCCAGTGTGTGTCGCCTTTGCCGTGACAGTCTCACCCACGCAGGTGTGTGGCTGCCGTCGAAGACCAGAGCGAAACCCCAGCGACAAGATTCATCCCCGTGATGACGGTGATGTAGTTCCGTCAATCCTAGCATTAGAGTCATGACTGGCCCGGTTTGGAGGGAGGCGATGAGAGGATGCTGCTCTTCCTCCCATCCCTGGATGTTTCTGGGTGCCCGCAGGGCTCGGGACAACCCGTCAACATGGTCAGCCTCTCGGGGTGGGGAGGGGCTGGAGGAACGAGCTTCAGCCCCACTGCAAAGGCCCAAGACGTGGAATCGGAAATCAGGCTTCAGTCACCAGGTGTGGCTCACTACTGGTCAGTACCATTAGAGCTGCTTGGACTGGCTCCTGCAGAGCTTGGCCTGGGGATGTGTGGTCGGTAAACCATGTGGGTGAATACCCCACGGCAACCCGAGTCACAGTCTTTTGTCTTTGAAACCGCCCATTCCTTGGAGACGAACCGCCAGTGCCCCGCCGCTTCCACCCTTCAGCCCTCATACCCATTCGGGCCTTACCGTTTTCACGGAGCGCGGTGCTGCTGTTGCTCCAGGAGTCCGGAGACCGCTTTTTCTCCATGCATTCCTCCCTCGGTCCCTTGCTCCCTTCAGCCTCACATCCTGTCCCACACCAACCAAATCTGTCTTTCCCTCCATTCCTCACTGCCTCCCCTCTCTCTGTCAGTCAGTCCCTCCCTCCCTCCCTCCCTCCCTCCCTCCCTCCCTCCCTCCCTCCCTCCCTCCCTCCCTCCCTCCCCTCCCGCTCAAGGGTCATCATCCTGGAGTGTGCCGGGGTCTGGGGTCTGCTGTGCAGCCACAAGCGGCTCAGGTGTCCAGGTCCTTGGGGCGCAGGGAAAGCACGTGTCAGGAGCGATTGTGCAGCGGAGGTGCAGAGGGGGAGAGCCCCGGGAGGGAGAGAAGGCCTGGACACTGCCGGGCCGGTGTTTTGGCGGGCGGGGTCTCCACCAGCCCTGGGAAGGGCGCGCCTGCGGGGCGGGGTTATCAGATGGTCCAGGCGGGGTAGATTTCTGGAAAGGCAGAGCTCTGCCAGGGCTGCTCCCACAGGAGGCCAGGTGGCTGCCATGCCCACACGTCTTGTAGGCAACCCCGCCGCTGGTACCTGGGCCATCTCTGGGATCCCCGGGACGCCCAGGAAAGAATGGCAGTTCTCCTTTGTGCGGAGTCTCTCACCGGGCCCAGTCCTGGGAGGCAGGAATTCCAGGCGGGTCAGCCCGGAGGGAAGACACGCTCCTCCATGCCCAGTCAGGGTTTCCCCGCGAAAGAGAGGCCACCACCCTGCCGCGACCTTGTCCCCAGCCCGCGTCCTAAAGCTCCTCCTGCAGAGCCCGGTATTCCTCCTTGCTGAGGGGTGTTTCCAGCCCAGCGGGCTCTTCCGATTCCTGCAGCTCCCCCGGGGCCTCGGTTTCTAGGAAAGGGTGCACCTGCTGCAGAAACTCTGGGCACGCCAGGAGCTCATCCTGCAGCAGGCCGGAGGGGAGTGGATACGAACGCCCGGGCTCCTGGGGCATTGGGGAGGGCGCCCGGACGGCTTGCATCTGCTCCTGCGGCACAGAGCCTTCCAGGAGATGGAGCTTACAGAGAGGGAGTGGGAGCTCACCCAGGATTTTCAGTTACATACAGCCCCAGGCACAGAATTCCACTGGCCCCAGCCACCATGGACTGCCCTGGTTAGGGTGGCATGTGCCAGCCCTGTGCCCCAGCCTGAGCGGGACCTGGGTGTGCCAACACGCAGGCACCAGGCAGGCTGTCGCCGGGTCCCGGGCATTTGCTCAGGAGACTCTTGGGAGGAGGAGTCTGAGGGGTGGGGAGGGCTATAGGGAAAGAACCAGAGGCCATGCCAAAATCCGCCTGCCCGGGAACCTGCGACCAGGAGCAGGGTGAAGGCACCGGCTGGGCAGCACAGGGGGCATTATAAGATGGCTGGCCCCTGCCCTGTCTGATCTAGCCGCCGGTTCTGAAACCCACACCTGAATCCTGGACTCCGGGATGCCCGTCTCTCTGGCCAGTCCTTCCCTGGTGGCGATGCCTTGAAAGCGATCCTTCTCAACGTCTCGCAGCAACAGGGCCGTCTGGGATGGGGTGACAGAGGTCTGTTTCACCTGCCTTCTTGCGGGCCGCGTCTCCCCGGCCAGGGCAGAGATTCCCGCCGGTGCTGCCTCAGGTGGCGTGACCTCTCGTTCTGAAACCAGATCTGGACCCTGGGCTCTGGAACGCCGATGGCCTGGGCCAGCCGTTCTCTGGTGGCGATGCCCGGATACGGGTTGTGCTCAAAGCAGGCTCGCAGGGCCTCCAGCTTTACCCTGGGGGGTCCAGGCAGGCCTTCTCCATGCATCCTCGTCCTCGGGCTTCCCATGAGGAGGTGCGGATTGAAGGTGTCGGAGGTATCCCGAGCACCGCTATGGCGTTCAGTCCAGCCAGGAGGGCAGGCACTTGAACACTGTGGCTATTATGAGAGGCCCACATGCAGGGAGGCTCCACCCCTTCTTGCCAGCCACTGATCCCTTGGACAGCCCGTCCTCGCCCTGCGAGGGGCCCCAGCGCACTTATGCCCCTGGGGACTGATTGTGCTGTTGGGGGTGGGGGCATTGGGTGAGGTGGTGTTGGGGGCGGTGGGAGGGGTGTGGCCGGAGGCCAGAGACGCAGCAGAAGGGGGAGAGGGGGAAGGGGTGAGTGGGGTGGGTTTCGGGCAGCGGCTGGCTGTCTAGGCATCTCCAGGGATCCCGCGGGAACTGGAAGCCGCTCCCTTTGTTTCCACGCATCTTCAGCAGGGAGAAACCAGTCTTGAAGGGTGGACTGGGATGTGGAACTGAAACTCCATGAGGGTCTTGAGTTTTACAGGCCCCCTCTCTGCGAAGACACCCGATGCCTGTGGGTGTCGCCGTTGCCATGACAGTCTCACCCACGCAGGTGTGTGGCTCCCGTCGAAGACCAGAGCGAAACCCCAGAGACAAGATACATCCCCGGCGTGATGCCTTGACGATGGATTCCCGTGTCCCACAACCTGGGGAGTCTGCGGTGTGGCTGCTTTGCAAGGAGGGCGAAGAGAGGATGCTGCTCTTCCTCCCTTCCCTGGATGTTACTGGGAGTCCGCATGGCTCGGGAAGCAAACCGTCAACATGCTCAGCCTCTCGGGGCTGGGGTGGGTCCAGAGAGACCTGAGCTACCTGCCCCCTTGCAGAGGGCCTAGTGACGTGGAATCCTAAATCAGGCTTCAGTCCTCCTGAGTGTGGCTCCTCTGTGGTCGGTGGTCGGGGCTGTCAGCCTGGCACTCCGCTGCGGGGCTCGGCCTGGGGATGTGTGGTCGGTAAACAACGTGGGTGAATACCCCACGGCAACCCGAGTCCCCATCTTTTGTCTTTGAGGAAACCGCCCTATCCTTGGGTGACAATACGGGGGGGAATGAGGGTCCTGCCGGCAGCTGCCCAGCCCTCAGCCCGCGCCGGGCGCTTACCGTTTTCCTGGAGTGTGGGTCTGCTGTTGCTCCAGGATTCCGGAGACTGCTTTTTTTCCCTGACTTCCTCCCTCAGTCCCTTGCTCCCTCCCGCCCTCCCTCTGTCCCTGTGTCCCTCTGTCTTTCCCTCCGTTCCTCACTGCCTCCCTCTCTCTGTCGGTCAGTCCCCCCTCCCTCCCTCCCTCCCTCCATCCCTCCCTGCCTTCCAAATTCTCTCCGCCCATCCTTCCGTCCCTCTAGGTCTCCCGTTCCTCTCTCCACCTGTGCCTGCCTTCCCTCCCTCCTGGAAGGGTCAGCAACCGGTGTGTGCCCGGGGTCTGGGGTCTGCATACAGCGGCCAGGCGCTCCATGGTGGCAGCTCCTTTGAGGCCGCAGAGGCAATTTAGCGGCTGTGATTGAAGCGGGATGCATGAGAGAGGCGAACCCGGGGAGGGAGAGAAGGCCTGGACGCTGCCCGGGCCCGGTGTTTCTCGGGACGTGGTTCTCCACCCAGCCCTGGGAAGGACGCATACTGCCGGGGCGGGGGGTAGCTGGTGGTCAGGCGGGGGTGGGATGGTGGAAAGGCAAGAGATGTCTGCCGGGATTGCTCCCACAGGAGGCCAGGTGGCTGCTGGCAAACCCGCGCGTGCGCGGTTGTCCAGCCTGCCTGCTGGTAACTTGGCCGGCTCTGGGATCCCCAGGACGCCCAGGAAGGAATGGCAGTTCTCCTTTGTGCGGAGTCTCTCACCGGGCCCAGTCCTAGGAGGCAGGAATGCCAGGCGGGTCAGTCAGGAGGGAAGACAGGCCCCGCGATGCCCAGCCAGGTGTTCCTCGCGAAAGAGAGGCCACCGCTCTGCCGCGACCCCGTCCCCAGCCCGCGTCCTAAAGCTCCTCCTGCAGAGCCCGGTATTCTTCCTCGCTAAGGGGTGGTTCCAGCCCGGCGGGCTCTTCCAATTCCTGCAGCTCCCCCGGGGCCTCGGTTTCTATCAAAGGGTGCGCGTTCTGCAGAAACTCTGGGCACGCCAGGAGCTCATCCTGCAGCAGGCCGGAGGGGAGGGATGACAACTGCTCCCTGGGGCATTGGGGAGGGCGCCCGGACGGCTTGCATCTGCTCCTGCGGCACAGAGCCTTCCGGGGGCGCGGGCTGGGGAGGTGGAGCTGCCCCAGTTTCTGGTTCCCATGCCGCCCCAGCGACCTGGGTCCCCTGGCCCCAGCCCCACCATGGACTACCGTGACACGTGGGTGGCGCAAGCACGCCTTGGCCCTGTGGCCCAGGTTGAGCGGGCCCTGGCTGTCCCACCGGCGTGGCCCGCAGGCTTGATCACACTGCGGGTCCTGCCTGCATGGCATTTCTCTGGGTTTCGAGGGCCACCGAGGCCTGAGGGTGGAGGGGGCACCTCTGGAGGAGCCAGGGCGGCAGAGAAAATCCCCTGCCTGTCAAGCCACCCCACCAGGGGAGCAGGGTGACACCAGCTGGGGGCCGCTTTGCAGGGGCCGCCTGCGTGCGCTGGCCCCCTGCCACCCTGTCCTCGGTGCCTGGCCCTTCGGTTCTGAACCCACACCTGAATCCTGGACTCCGGGATGCCCGTCTCTCTGGCCAGTCCTTCCCTGGTGGCGATGCCTTGAAAGCGATCCTTCTCAAGTCTCGGAGCAGCAGGGCCGTCTGGGATGGGGTGACAGAGGTCCGCTTTCACCTGCCTTCTTGCGGGCCGCGTCTCCCCGGCCAGGGCAGAGATTCCCGCCGGTGCTGCCTCAGGTGGCGTGACCTCTCGTTCTGAAACCAGATCTGGACCCTGGGCTCTGGAACGCCGATGGCCTGGGCCAGCCGTTTCTGTTGGCCATGCCCGGCATGGTTTCCTGGCCAAAGCAGGTTCAGAGGGCCCGCTGCCTCGAGTTCCAGACGAGTCTCCTCTGCCATCCTCGTCCTTGGGCTTCCGCTGGGAGGGTGCCGTTCTAAGGTGTCGGGAGAGCCATCGGGAGTGATCACACGCAGGTTCAGGTGGTCACACAGACAGCCAGTGGCTCTTATGTAGGCCCACAGGCAGGGAGGCTCCACCCCTTCTTGCCTCGCCGCTGAGCCCTTGAACAGCCCGCCGCCTCTGTTCTCCAAGGGACCCGAAGCACTTATGACCCCGGGCGCAGGGTGCTGGCTGGGGTGGGGTCATCGGCGAGGTGCGATTGGGGGGGGGTGGAGGGGGGTGGGGCCGGGAGGCCAGAGACGCAGCAGAAGGCGGAGAGGGGAAGGGGTGAGTGGGGTGGGTTTCAGGTCAGGCTGGCTCTCTGTGCCTCTCTCCAGGGATCCCAAGGGAATTGGAAGCAACTCCTGGTTTCCCCATCATGGCTCTGGGTGAGAAACCCGTGCCTGGAAGTGTGGGAGTGGGAGGTGGAACTGAACTCCTGTGGGTCTTGAGTTTTACAGGACCCTCTCTGTGAAGACACCTGATGCCTGTGGGTGTCGCCGTTGACAGGACAGTCTCAGCCACGCAGGTGTGTGGCTCCCGTCGAAGACCAGAGCGAAAACCCAGAGACAAGATACATCCCAGTGATGCCTTGACGATGGATTCCGTGTCCCACAACGTTGGGATTCTGCGGTGTGGCCGGTTTGGAGGGAGGGCAAAGAGAGGATGCTGCCCTTCCTCCCTTCCCTGGATGTTTCTGGGTGCCTGCAGGGCTCTGGGAGCAAACCGTCAACAAGGTCAGCCTCTCCGGGTCGGTGTGGGACAGGAGAGGCATTGAGATACAGCTCTCCCCTTACCTGCAGAGGGCAGCTGACGATGGGAATCCAGGCAAGGCTTCCAGTCCCCTGAGTTTGTCTCCTCTGTGGTCGGCAGTCGGGGCAGTCAGCCTGGCGCTCCGCCGCGGGGCTCGGACTGGGGATGTGTGGTCGGTAAACCCGCGTGGGTGGGAATACCACAGTGACAGTCCCCATCTTTTGTCTTTTGGCAGAAACTGCCCATTCCTTGAAGCTGACAGGCAGGCCCGAGCGAGTGCCCGCCTGCCACACCTGCCCAGCCCTCAGCCTGGCTAGGCGGTTACCGTTTTCGGGCCTTGAGGCTGCTGTTGCTTCAGAGTCCAGGCCGCTTTCCTGCCTTCCCCTGGGTCCTTACTCCTCCGCCCTCCCTCTGTCCCTGTGTCCCTCTGTCTTTCCTCCGTTTCTCACTGCCTCCCTCTCTCTGTGGGGTCAGTCCCTCCCTCCCTCCCTCCCTCCCTCCCTCCCTCCCTCCCTCCCTCCCTCCCTCCCTCCCTCCCTCCCTCCCTCCCTCCCTCCCTCCCTCCCTCCCTCCCTCCCTCCCTCCTGGAAGGGTCAGCATCCCAGCGTGTGCCGGGGTCTGGGGTCTCTTGTGCAGAACCCAGTCGCTCCCCGTGGCAGTTCCTTGGAAGCGGCAGGGAGCCTGGGTTGCTTGGCCAGGCTCCCAATGGTGTAGTGAGGCACAGAGGAGGCGAGCCTGGGAGGGACAGAGAGCCTGGGCCATGCTCACAGCCCACTGTTTAGCGGGGCCGGGGTCTCCACCAGCCAGGGAATGGCGCGCCCTGGGGGGGGGTGGGGGGTAGCCGGTGGTCAGGCGGGGGTGGGGAAGCGGTAAGCAAGAGAGCTCTGCCGGGGCTGCTCCAACAGGATGCCGTTGGCTGCCCGCCAACCCGCGTGTTCATGGTAGATGGCCCGCCCGCTGGTTCCTGGGCTGGCTCCGGGATCCCCGGGACGCCCAGGAAAGAATGGCAGTTCTCCTTTGTGTGGAGTCTCTCACTGGGCCCAGTCCTAGGAGGCAGGAATGCAAGGCGGGTCAGCCCGGAGGGAAGACATGCCGCTCCATGCCCACCCAGGGGTTCCCAGCAGAAGGAGCCCAGCCCTGCTCGACCCGTCCCAGCCAGCGTCCTAAAATGAAATCCCAGCAGAGCCATTGTCTTCCTCACTGAGGGATGGTTCCAGCTGGTGAACTCTTCCAGATTCCTGCAGCTCCCCGAGGGGCCTGGGTTTCTAGGAAAGGGTGCCTGCTGCAGGAGTCTCTGGAACACTCGGGAGAAGCTCATCCATCAGCAGGCGGAGGTGGAGGCAGGCGCCCGGTCTCTACAGAGGCGGTGGGGAGGCGCCGGACGGTGCATTTGCTCATGGTGTGAGCCCTACGAGGGGCAGCGGGCGAGGGAGGTGGAGCTGGCCTGCCTTGGGGTACCCACGCCGCCCGGCGACCTGGGTCCCCTGGCCCCAGCCCCACCACGGACTGCCCAGGGACGTGGGTGGGCCTGGCTGTGGCCCTGGCCCAGCAGGCAGGTCCTGGCTGTCCCACCACGCACAGGGGCACGGCAGTCCTGTCACGCTGCAAGGGTCCCATTCCCCACGGCATTTGCTCGGCGGGTGCGGAGGATACCGAGTACGCCTGAGTGTGGGAGGGGGGCCCATTCGAGAGGAGAGCCACGGTGGCGTAGGCAAAATCCCCTCCTGCCGGGCCGCACAAACCAGAGGTGTGTCAACCCCTCGGGGTCAGCTGCAGGGGATGCCTGCGCTACTGCACCGCCACCTGTCCCGCGTGCCTGGCCCTTCTGTTCTGAAACCTGACGTGAATCCTGGACCCAGGAGGCAAGTCTGTCTGGCAGGCCTTCCCTGGTAGCGCTGCCTGGATAGCGATAATTCTCAAAGGTCTCAGCAGCAGGGCCATCTGGGATGGGGTGACGGAGGTCCGCTTTCGCCTGGCTTCTTGCGGGCCGTCTCCCCGGCCAGGGCAGAGATTCCCGCCGGTGCTGCCTCAGCTGGCGTGACCTCTCGTTCTGAAACCAGATCTGGACCCTGGGCTCCGGACATGTGGCCTGGGCCAGCCCGTTACCGCTGGTGGCGTCCTGCTGTTGAATTTTTTCCCTCAAAACGGGCTGTGGGGCCTCTCTTTGCACCTGAGAGTTGACGAGTCTCCTCCGCCATCTAGATACTCGGGCTTCCAGCGGGGAGAGAGGTGCCGTTCCGAAGATGTCAGGAGGCTATCGTGGGGAGCCGTGCTGACATTCAGCCAACCAGGAGGCGAAGCAGACAGCCAGCAGCCTACGAAGAGCCCACAAGCAGTGAGGCTCCACCCCTTCTTGCCTGCCGCTGAGCCCTGGGACAGCCCGCCCTCGCACTCCGAGGGGCTCCAGCGCAATTATGCCCCCGGGGCATGGTGGTGTTTGTGGGTGTGGGGGCAGAGGTTGAGTTGGGTTGGGGGGGTGGGAGGGGTGTGGCCGGAGGCCAGAGAGACGCAGCAGAAGGGGGAGAGGGGGAAGGTGTGAGGTGGGTGGGTTTCTGGCGGGGGCTGACTCTCGGTCCCTCTCCAGGATCTCGCGGGGACCTGGGAAGCCTCCCTGGAGTTCCCGCGTGCTAGCAGGGAGAAACCAGCCTGGAAGCGTGGAGTGGATTGTGGAACTGAACCTCCATGTGGGTCATGAGTTTTACAGGCCCCCTCTCCGCGATGACACCCGATGCCTGTTGGTGTCGCCGTTACGTGACAGTCTCCTGCAGGTGTGTGGCTCCCATCCCGAAGACAGAGGCCGAAACCCCAGAGACAAGATACATCCCGGCATGGTGGCTTGTGATGGATTCCGTTATAGCGTGGGGAGTCTCTTGATTGCTTGGGTTGGAGGTAGAGGCGAGAGCGATGCTGCTCTTCCTCCCTTCCCTGGATGGAACAGGTGCCACTTAGGGGGCTCGGGCTCAAACCGTCAACATCGTCAGCCTCTCAGGGTGGGGGTAGGTCCGGAGAGACGTGAGATACCGGCCCACTTGCAGAGGGCCGAGAGACGTGGGGAATCCGAAATCAGGCTTCAGTCCTCCTGAGTGTGGCTCCTCTGTGGTCGGTGGTTGGGGCTGTCGGATTGGCGCTCCGTTGTGGGTGTCGTCCTGGGAATGTGTGGTCAGTAAACCACGTGGGTGAATGCCGACAGCCCGGAGTCGATGCTTTGTCTTTGAGAGCAGCACATTCTTAGGCGTGAAACGGTGGCGAATGAATGCCCCGCCGGCAGCTGCCCAGCACTCAGCCCGCGCCGGGCGGCCGTTCCCGGGCGTAGGGCTGCTGTTGCTCCAGGGTCCAGGGCCGCTTTTTCTCCTGCCTTCCCTCCCTCCCTCCCTCCCTCCCTCCCTCCCTCCCTCCCTCCCTCCCTCCCTCCCTCCCTCCCTCCCTCCCTCCCTCCCTCCCTCCCTCCCTCCCTCCCTCCCTCCCTCCCTCCCTCCCTCCCTCCCTCCCTCCCTCCCTCCCTCCCTCCCTCCCTCCCTCCCTCCCTCCCTCCCTCCCTCCCTCCCTCCCTCCCTCCCTCCCTCCCTCCCTCCCTCCCTCCCTCCCTCCCTCCCTCCCTCCCTCCCTGCCCAGCCAGTTGTTCCCCGCGAAAGAGAGTCCAATGCCCTGCCGCGACCCCGTCCCCAGCCCGCGTCCTAAAGGTCCTCCAGCAGAACCCGGTATTTTTCCTGGCTGAGGGGTGGTTCCAGCCCAGCGGGCTCTTCCGATTCCTGCAGCTCCCCCTGGGCCTCGGTTTCTAGGAAATGGTGCGCCTGCTGCAGAAACTCTGGGCACGCCAGGAGCACATCCAGCAGCAGGACAGAGGGGATTGGAGATGAGTGCCCGGTCTCCGGGGGCGGTGTTGAGGGCACCCGGACAGCTTGCATCTGCTCCTGCGGCACGGAGCCCTCCGGCGGCATGGACTGGGGGGTGGAGCTGCCCCGGCTTGGGGTTCCCAATCTGCCCCGGCTACCTGGGGCCCCTGGCCCCAGCCCCACCACGGACTGCCCTGGGACGTGGACGGCGAAAGCATACCTGGGCCCTATGGCCTAGCTTGAGTGGGCCCTGGCTGTCCCACCGCGAGGGGCCCGGTAGGCCGTCGCGCTGCGGGTCCCGATCCCCCAGGCATTTGCTCGAGTGTGAGGAGGCCACCAAGGCGTCTGAGGTTGGGAGAGGGACCTTCGGGAGGAGCCTGGGCGGTGTAGGCAAAATCCCCGCCTGCCGGGGCCACCGACCAGGGAGCAGGGAGTCACCCGCCAGGGGCCGCATTGCAGGGGCCGCCTGTGTGCGCCGGCACCCTGCCATGCGGTCCCAGGTGCCTGACCCTTCGGTTCTGAAACCAGACGTGAATCCTGGACTCTGGGAGGCCCGTCTCTCTGGCAAGTCCTTCTCTGGTTGCGATGCCTGGAAAGCGATCCTTCTCAAAGGCTCGAAGCAGCAGGGCCGTCTGGGATGGGGTAACGGATGTCCGCTTTTGCCTGCCGTCTTGTGGGCCGCGTCTCCCCGGCCAAGGTGGAGATTCCTGCCGGTGCTGCCTCAGGTGGCATGACCTCTCGTTCTGAAACCATGTCTGGACCCTGGGCTCCCGAACGCCCATGGCCTGGGCCAGCCGTTCTCTGTTGGCGATGCCCAGGTACGGGTTCCGCTCAAAGCAGGCTCGCAGGGCCTCGCTTTGCCTCGGGGTCCAGACGAGTCTCCTCCGTTGTCCTCATCCTTGGGCTTCCGCGGGGAGGGGGTTGTTCGAAGGTGTTGGGAGAGCCATCACGGGGAGCACCGCACGGCGTTCCGTTCCAGCCAGGAGGCCGGCGCAGACAGCCAGCGGCTCTTACGAAGGCCCACAGGTAGGGAGGCTCCACCACTTCTTGCCTGCCGCTGAGCCATGGGAGAGCCCGCCCTCGCCCTCCAAGGGGCCCCAGCGCACGGATGCCCCCGGGGAATGGAGGAGTTCCTGGGGGTGGGGGCACAGGGTGTGGTGCGTTTGGGGGGTTGGGAGGGGTGGGGCCGGAGGCCAGAGAGACGCAGCAGAAGGGGGAGAGTTGGAAGGGGTGAGGGGGGTGGGTTTCAGGCTGGGGCTGGCTCTCTGTGCCTCTCCAGGGATCCCGCGGGAACTGGAAGCCGCTCCCAGGGTTCCCACGCATCTTCAGCAGGGAGAAACCATCCTGGAAGTGTGGAGTGGAGTGTGGAACTGAACCTCCGTGTGGGTCTTGAGTTTTACAGGACCCTATCCGCGAAGACACCCGATGCCTGTGGGTGTCGCCGTTGACAGGACAGTCTCAGCCACGCAGGTGTGTGGCTCCCGTCGAAGACCAGAGCGAAAACCCAGAGACAAGATACATCCCGGGCGTGATGGCTTGACGAGGGATTCCCGTGTCCCATAACGTTGGGATTCTGTGGGGTGGCCGGTTTGGAGGGAGGTCAAAGAGAGGATGCTGCTCTTCCTCCCTTCCCTGGATGTTTCTGGGTGCCCGCAGGGCTCTGGAAGCAAACCATCAACAAGGTCATCCTCTCGGGGTCGGTGTGGGACAGGAGAGATCTGGAGACACTGGCCCCTTGCAGAGGGCCTGTTTAATGCGGACCAACAAGGCTTGGTCCTCCCATGCAGGGTTGGCTCCTCTGTGGCCTGTAGTGAGGGGCAGTGGCCTGGCTCTCCCGCCCATGGGAGGCTTCAGGACTGGGGATGTGTGGTGGTAAACCACGTGGGTGAATACCCATGGCAAACCTGAGTCCCCTTGTCTTTGGACGAACCGCCCTTCCTTGGGAGACGGAACGGGCAAACGAGTGCCCCGCCTGCCGCTGCCCAGCCCTCAGCCTCGCCGGCGCCACTGTCTTCCCAGAGCCGGGCTGCTTTTGCTCAGGAGAGTCCCGAGGCCGCTTCCCCTGCCTCCTCCCCGTCCCTTATTCCCTCCCGCCCTCCCTATGTCCCTGTGTCCCTCTGTCTTCCCCTACGTTCCTCACTGCCTCCCTCTCTCTGTCACTCAGTCCCTCCCACCCTCCCTCCCTCCATCCCTCCCTCCCTCCCTCCCTCCCTCCCTCCCTCCCTCCCTCCCTCCCTCCCTCCCTCCCTCCCTCCCTCCCTCCCTCCCTCCCCTCCTGGAAGGGTCAGCATCCCGCGTGTGCCCGGGGTCTGGGGTCTGCGTACAGAACCCAGTCGCTCCACCGTGGCAGTTCCTGGGAGGCGACTGGGGCATGGGTTGGCGAGCGATGGTGGAGCGGAGGCGCAGAGTGGGCGAGCCGCGGGAGGGACAGAAGGCCTGGACGCTGCCCCGGCCCAGTGTTTTGCGGGACGGGGGTCTCCATCCAGCCCGGGAAGGACGCACACTGCCGGGCTGGGGTAAAGCAAAGTGCCTGTGGCGGGGTTGGCTGGCAGAGGGGCAAGAGGAGTTTCGCTGGCTGCTCCCACAGGAGGCCAGGTGGTTGACTCAAACTCAAGGCTGGCTGTAGAGGTTCGGCTCACATGGTACCTTTGCTGGCTCGGGACCCCCCGGGACTGGTAAATGGCAGTCTCCTTATGAGCCCTCACCGGCCCAGTCCTAGGAGGCAGGAATGCCAGGCTGGTCAGCCCAGAGGGAAGACACGCCCCTCCATGCCCAGCCAGGAATTCTCCGTGAATCAGAGGCCACCGCCCTGCTGCGACCCCGTCCCGAGCCCACGTCCTAAATCTCCTCCAGTAGAGCCCGGTATTCTTCCTCGCTGAGGGGTGGTTCCAGCCTGGCGGGCTCTTCCGATTCCTGCAGCTCCCCCGGGGCCTCGGTTTCTAGGAAAGGGTGCGCCTGCTGCAGAAACTCTGGGCACGCCAGGAGCTCATCCAGCAGCAAGGTCGAGGGCTGGAGACGAGCGTCCGGGCTCTGGGAGAGGACGCCTGCTGTTTTCCATTTGCTCCCATGGAGCTCCTCCTGCATGGGGCTGGGAGGTGGAGATGCCCCGGCTTGGGGTTCCCATGCTGCCCCGGGGACATGGGGCCCTTGGCCCCAGCCCCACCACAGACTACCCTGGGACGTGTGTGGTGCAAGTACGCCTTGGCCCTGTGGCCCAGCTTGAGCAGGCCCTGGTTGTACCACAGCGCAGGGGCCCGGCCGGCTGTCGCGCTGCTGGTCCCTGTCCCCCAGGCATATGCTCGTGGGATGCAGAGGCCACAGAGGCATCTGAGGGTGGAGAGGGCCCCTTCGGGAGGAGACAGGCATGCAGGGTGAAATCCTCACTGTCAGCCACCGACGAGGGAGCAGAGTTAAACACGCCGGGGGCCACTGCTGCAGGGGCCCGGCCATGCAGTGCTAGCACCCCCTGCCACCCGGTCTCAAGTGCCTGGGTCTTGGTCTCCTGAAACAGAGGTGAATCATGGACTCCGGGAGGCCCGTCTCTCTGGCCAGTCTCCTGGGTGGCGCATGCTCGGTTTAATCCCTCAAAGGCTCGAGCAGCAGGGCTGTCTGGGATGGGGTGACTGAGGTCCGCTTTCGCCTGCCTTCTTGCCGGCCGCGTCTCCCAGGCCAGGGCGGAGATTCCCGCCACTGCTGCCTCAGCTGGCGTGACCTCTCGTTCTGAAAGCAGATCTGGACACTGGCTGGAACGCCATGGTCTGGCCAGCTGCTCTCTGGTGACATGCCTGGCACGCTGCTCTGCTCAAAGCAGGCTCGGGCCTGCTTTGCCTGCCAACCAGGACAAGTCTCCTCCTGTCCTCTTCCTCGGGCTTCCGCGGGGAGAGTGCCGTGTGAAAGTGTCGGGAGAGCCATCGTGGGGAGCACCGCATGGCGTTCCGGTCCAGCCAGGATGCTGGCGCAGACAGACAGCGGCTCTTATGAAGGCCCACAAGCAGGGAGTCTCCACCCCTTCTTGCCTTCCGCTGAGCAGTGAGACAGCCCTCCGAGGGGCCCCAGCGCACTGATGGCCCCGGGGCGTGGTGCTTCTGGTGGGGTTTGGGTCATTGGGTGAGGTGGGATTCGGGGGGAGTGGGAGGGGTGGGGCCAGAGGCCAGAGAGACGCAGTGGAAGGGGGAGAGTTGGAAGGGGTGATGAGGGTGGGTTTCGGGCGGTGGCTCTCTCTCCGGGCCTGTCCAGGGATCCCGCAGGAACTGGAAGCCACCCTGTTCCTAATGCTGCCCAGCAGGGATAAACCAGTCTGGAACGTTGTGGTGGAGTGTGGAACTGAACCTCCGTGTGGGTCTTGAGTTTTACAGGCCCCCTCTCTGCGAAGACACCCGATGCTGTGGGTGTCGCCATTGCCATGACAGTCTCACCCATGCAGGTGTGTGGCTCCCGTTGAAGACCAGAGCGAAACCCCAGAGACAAGATACATCCCGGCGTGATGGCTTGAAGATGGATTCATGTGTTTCGAAATGTGGGGAGCCTGCAGTGTGGCCGGTTTGGAGGGAGGGCGAAGAGAGGATGCTGCTCTTCCTCCCTTCCCTGGATGTTTCTGGGTGCCCGCAGGGCTCTGGAAGCAAACCACATCACCGCCAGCCTCTCGCGGGGGCCGAGAGACATGAGCAACCGCCCGGTGCAGAGGGGTCGGCAACGGAATCCAATCAGGCTCTGTCCTGAGTGTGGCTCCTCTGTGGTCGGTGGTCAGGGCTGTCGGGTCTATATCCATATACTTGATAGAATAAACTACTGTGGTAGAGCACTGGTAAACCTGAACTGCTCTTTGTCTTTGATAAACTTGTTCCTTACACGAACAGAACGAGTGCCCTGCTGGCCCCGCCTAGCTCTCAACCTGCGCTGTCGCTTAATTGCTTTCCCTGAGGCTGGCTGCCATCTAGGTGTCCTGAGACTGCCTCTTGTCTTCCTCCCTGGTCCTTTGCTCCTCCTGCCCCTCCCTCTGTCCCAGTGTCCCTCTGTCTTTCCCTCCGTTCTTCACTGCTTCCCTCTTTCTGTCAGTCAGTCCCTCCCTCCCTCCCTCCCTCCCTCCCTCCATCCCTCCCTGCCCTCCCTACCTCCATCCCTCCCTCCCTCCATCCCTCCCTCCCTCTCATCCCTCCCTCCCTCCCTACATCACTCTATCCCTCCCTCCCTCCCTCCCTCCCTCCCTCCCTCCCTCCCTCCCTCCCTCCCTCCCTCCCTCCCTCCCTCCCTCCCTCCCTCCCTCCCTCCCTCCCTCCCTCCCTCGCCTCCCTCCCTCCCTCCCCTCCATCCCTCCCTCCCTCCCTCCCTCCCTTCCCTCCCTCCCTCCCTCCCTCCATCCCTCCCTCCCTCCCTCCCTCCCTCCCTCCCTCCCTCCCTCCCTCCCTCCCTCCCTCCCTCCCTCCCTCCCTCCCTCCCTCCCTCCCTCCCTCACTCCCTCCCTCCCTCCATCCCTCCCTCCCTCCCTCCCTCCCTCCCTCCCTCCCTCCCTCCCTCCCTCCCTCCCTCCATCCCTCCCAGGTGCAGTGGGGAGGGCGCCCGGGCGGCACATCTGCTCCTCTTGGCCTTGAGCCCCCTCGGGTAAGTGGGCTGTGTAGGTGGAGATGGTCCCCAGCTCGGGGAAGGACGCATAGTGCCGGGGCGGGGGGTAGCCGGTGCTCAGGCGGGGTTGGGCTGGCAGAAAGGCAAGAGAGCTCTGCCATGGCTGCTCCCACAGGAGGCCAGGTGGCTGACCCCAAACCCAGCGAGAGCATGATGAGCAGTCCCGCCTGCTGGCAAGTATGGCACAGCTCCGGGATCCCGGGGCCTTGGGAAAGAATGGCAGTTCTCCTTTGTGCGGAGTCTCTCACCGGGCCCAGTCCTAGGAGGCAGGAATGCCAGGTGGGACAGCCCGGAGGGAAGACATGCCCCTCGATGCCCAGCCAGGGGTTCCCCATGAAAGAGAGGCCACCTCAGTACTGCGACCCCATCCCCAACCCGCGTCCAACAGCTCTTCCAGCAGAGCCCGGTATTCTTCCTCGCTGAGGGGTGGTTCCTGCCCGGCGGGCTCTTCTGTTTCCTGAAACTCCCTGGGGGCCTCGGTTTCTAGGAATGGTTGCGCCTGCTGCAGAAACTGTGGGCACGCCAGGAGCTCATCCATCAGCAGGCCGGAGGGGAGCAGGAAACGAGCGCCAGTGCTCCTGGGGTGGGGGGGAACCTTGTGAGATAGCTTGCATCTGTCCCTGCAGTGGAGCCAGTGGGCTGGGGAGGTGGGCATGCTGACTTGGGTTCACGCCCTGGCGACCTGGGTCTCCTGGCCCCAGCCCCACCAGGACTGCCCTGGAGATGAGTGGGTGCGTAATCGCATGACACTGTGTGCCGGCAGGCGGACCCTGGATGTTCCACCCTGGGGGGACTGACAGACCCTCATGCCTGCAGCTTCCCTCCCACAGACATTTGCTCACGGAGATTCTGGGAGGCCACCCGGGCAGTCTGAGGGTGGGAAAGGGCCCCTTCAGGAGGAGCCAGGGCGGCGTAGTCAAAATCCCCGCCTGCCGGGGCCACTGACCAGGCACCAGGGTGACAACCGCCGGGGGCCGCGTTGCAGGGGCCGCCTGCCTGCGCCGGCGCCCAGCCACCCGGTCCCGGGTGCCTGGCCCTTCGGTTCTGAAACCAGACGTGAATCCTGGACTCCAGGAGGCCCATCTCTCACAACCAGTCCTTCCCTGGTGGCGATGCCTGGAAGAGAGATCCTTCTCAAAGGCTCAGAGCAGCAGGGCTGACTGAGATGCAGTGATGGAGGTCCGCTATCACCTGCCTTCTTGTGGGCCGCGACTCCCCGGCCAGGGCGGAGATTCCCGCCGGTGCTGCCTCAGCTGGCATGACCTCTCGTTCTGAAACCAGATCTGGACCCTGGGCTCCCAAACGCCGATGGCCTGGGTCAGCCGTTCTCTGGTGGCGATGCCCGGGTATGGGTTCCGCTCAAAGCAGGCTCACTTGGTTCTCGCTTTTACCTCAGGGGTCCAGGCAGGTCTCCTCAGCAGATCCTCTTCCCTCGGGCTTCTCTTGGGGGTGTGCCATTCAAAGGTGTCCAGGAGGGTATGTGGGGGAGCACCCATGGCGGGTCAGGTCCAGCCAGAGGGCTGAGCATGGGAAACCAGCCGGCTATTCTGACAACCCACAGGCAGGGAGGCTCCACCCCTTCTTGCCTCCTGCTGAGCCCTGAGAGAGCCCGCCCTCGCCCTCCGAGGGACCCCAGCGCAGTCATGGCCCCGGGGTGTGGTGGTGCTGGTGGGGGTGGGGGGCATTGTGTGAGGTGGGATTGGGGGGGGGTGGGAGGGTTGCGGGAGGCAGTGAGAGATACAGCAGAGTGTTGGCAGGGGTGGTGGTGGGTTTCAGTGGTGGCTGTCTCTCGGGCCTCTCCAGAATCCCAGCGGGGAACTGGAATTTAGCTCTCAGGTTCCCACGCGTCTTCAACATTCATCCTGGAAGGTTGTGGTGGAGTGTGGAACTGAACCTCCAGGGTCTTGAGTTTTACAGGCCCTCTCTCATGAGCAATCTGATGACTGTGGGTGTCGCCCGTTGCGGTGGAGATCTCACTGGCCATGGTGTGGCTCCCGTCGAGACCAGGCGAAACCAGGACAAGAGATACATACCAGGCCCGGTGATGAAGCGGCGATGGATTCCGATCAATCCATAGTGGGGGGGGAGTCTACTTGGTGTGGCGGTTTGGAGGGAGGCGAGAGGATGCTGCTCTTCCTCCCTTGCCTGGATGTTTCTGGAGGTGCCCACAGGGCTCAGATACAAACCGTCAACATGGTCAGCCTCTCTCAGGGGTGGGGGTGGGGCGGAGGGCAGTGAGCTACCGGCCTGCAAGGGGAGACTGAAGCGGCGATGGAATCGAGGGAAATCAGGCTTCAGTCCTCTGTTGTCAGTGGTCGGGGCTGTGACCTGGGTGCTTCACTGCAGGCTCGACCTGGGGATGTGGTCGGTAAACCACGTGGGTGAGAATACCCGCGGCAACCCCGAGTGCCGCCTTTTTGTCTTTGAGAGCTGCCATTCTTTGTGGTGAGCGAGGTGAACAAGTGCCCGTACCACAGCCTCAGCCGCACCAAAACGTTGCGTTTTCCGACACCCGGGAGCCTTTGTGCTCCAGGAGTCGGACCATTTTTCTCCTGCCATCTTCCCTCGGTCCCTTGCTCTCTCCCGCCCTCTCTCTGTCCCTGTGTCCCTCTGTCTTTCCCTCCATTTCTCACTGTCTCCCCCACACACTCGGTGGAGTTAAGACCCTCCCTCCTCCTCCTCCTCCCTCCATCCCTCTCACCCTGCCTTAAAAAGTATCTCTGCACATCCTTCATCTCTCTAGGTCTCCCGTTCCTCTCTCCACCTGTGCCTGCCTTCCCTCCCGCCTGGAAGTGTCAGCAACCCTGGTGTGCCCGGGGTCTGTGGTCTGTGTAAAGCCACCAGGCACTCTCCCGAGTGGCAGCTCTAGGAGGCAGAGGCAGGGTTGGCAAGCAGTGTGCTGAGAGGTGCAGAGGGGTCGATCCCCGGGAGGGTGAGAAGGCCTGGACGCTGCCCAGTTCCGGTGTTTCGTGGGACGGGGGTCTCCACGCAGCCGAGAGGGGCTCACTTATGCACCGGTGGCAGGGTAGCCAGTGGTCCAGGGGGGGGGGGGGTGGGGTGGCGGAAGAGCAGGGGAGTCTGCCGGGGCTGCTCCCACAGGAGGCCAGGTGGCTGCCAGCAAACCCGCGAGTGCGCGGTAGACGGCCCCGCCTGCCGGTACCTTGGCTGGCTCTGGGATCCCTGGGATGCCCAGGAAAGAATGGCATTTGTCCTTTTTGCGGAGTCTCTCACCGGGCCCAGTCGTAGGAGGCAGGAATGCCAGGCGGGTCAGCCCGGAGGGAAGACACGCCCCTCCAGGCCCAGCCAGGGGTTCCCCGCCAAAGAGTGGCCACCGCCCTGCCGCGACCCTGTCCACAGCCCGCGTCCTAAAGCTCCTCCAGCAGAGCCCGGTATTCTTCCTCGCTGAGAAGTGGATCCAGCCCAGCGGGCTCTTCCGAATCCTGCAGCTCCCCCGGGGCCTCGGTTTCTACGAAAGGGTGTGCCTGCTGCAGAATCTCTGGGCACGCCAGGAGCTCAACCAGCAGCAGGCCGGAGGGGAGTGGAGAGCAGCGCCCGGGCTCATGGGGCCGTGGGGAGGGCGACCGGACGGCTTGCATCTGCTCCTGCAGCGCGGAGCCCTCCGGAGGTGCGGGCTGGGGAGGTGGAGCTGCCCCGGCTTGGGGTCCCCACGCTGACCCAGCGCCTTGGGGCCCCTGCCCCAGCCCCACCACGGACTGCCCTGGGACTTGTGTGACGCAAGCACGCCCTCGCCCTGTGGCCCAGCTTGAACGGGCCCTGGCTACTCAATCGCCAGGGGCTCCTGGGCAGGCAGGCCGTCAGCCCCTGCACGCCTGGATCCCCCCGGCACTTGCCCTGGGTGCGGAGGACACCCGAGGCGCCTGAGGGTGGAGAGGGTACCGGGAGGAGCTATGTATGAGAGGCAAAATCCCCCACACTTGCCGGGGCCACCGACCAGGCAGCAGGGCGGCGTCAGGCTTGATGCACAGTGCCTGCATGCGCCCGGCCCTGCCACCCGGTCCCGGGTGTCTGGCCCTTCGGTTCTGAAACCAGACGTGAATCCTGGACTCCAGGAGACCCGTCTCTCTGGCCAGTCCTTCCCTGGTGGCGATGGCTGGAAAGCGATCCTTCTCAAAGTCTTCTGAGCAGCAGGGCTGCCTGGGATGGGGTGACCTGGAGGTCCGCCTGCCTTCTTGCAGGCCGCCTCTCCCCGGCCAGGGCAGAGATTCCCACCTGTGCTGCCTCAGCTGGCATGACCTCTTGCTCTGAAACCAGATCTGGACCCTGGGCTCCGGAACGCCTATGGCCTGGGACAGCCGCTCTCCAGACATGCCCCAAGTATTGCTACCAAAGAAGGCTCCCAGGGCCCTCGCTTGCCTCAAGTCCAGAAGTGTCTCCTCCGCCGCCCTGTCCCTCGGCTCAAGCAAGTGGTGCTGTCTGAATGTGTCGGGGAGCCATCGGGAGCAACCCACCCATCTCGTCCAGCCAGGAGTGGGCTGGTGCAGACAGCCAGCGGCTCTTATGAAGGCCCACAGGCAGGGAGAATCCACCCCTTCCTGCCTGCCCTTGAGAGCTGGGAAAGCACGCCCTCACCCTTCGAGGGGCCCCAGCGCACTGCTGCCCCCGGGGCGTGGTGGTGCAGGTGGGGGTGGGGGCATTGGGTGAGGTGGTTGTAGGGGGGGTGGGACGGGTGGGGCCGGAGGCCAGAGAGACGTAGCGGAAGGCGGAGAGGGGGAAG
The DNA here is from genome assembly GCA_023748175.1 of Hoolock leuconedys. Taxonomy (NCBI): domain Eukaryota; kingdom Metazoa; phylum Chordata; class Mammalia; order Primates; family Hylobatidae; genus Hoolock; species Hoolock leuconedys. Next base: position 106,694 of record JAKGGE010000659.1, read on the forward strand.
GGGAAATTGTTTTGGCGGGGCTGGCTGTCCTGGAGCCTCTCTCCAGGTATCCCGCTGGAACTGGAAGCCGCTCCCTGGGATCCCATGAGTCTCTTCAGCAGGGAGAAACCAGCCTGGAAGGGTGGAGTGGAGTGTGGAACTGAACCTCCGTGTGGGTCTTGAGTTTTACAGGCCCCCTCTCCACGAAGACACCCGATGCCTGTGGGTGTCGCCGTTGCCGTGACAGTCTCACCCACGCAGGTGTGTGGCTCCCGTCGAAGACCAGAGCGAAACCCCAGAGACAAGATACATCCCCGGCGTGATGGCTTGACGATGGATTCCCGCGGTCCTCAACGTGGGGACTCATGTGTGGCCGTTTGGTAGGGCCAAGAGAGGATGCTGCTCTTCCTCCCTTCCATGGATGCTTGGTGCGCCAAGAAGTCTCGGAAGTAAACCGCCAACAAGGGTCACCGGGTCGGGTGTAGTCGAGAGATGTGGGAGCTACCTGCCCCCTACAGAGGGCCTACACTGGATCCGGAATCAGGCTTCAGTCCTCCTGAGTGTGGCTCCTCTGTCGGTGGACGGGGCTGGAAATGGCCTGATGCTCCGGCCGCTGGGCTCAGTTTGATGTGGGAGTCATAAACCACGTAGGAATACCCCACGGCAACCTCGAACTCCCCATCTTTGTCTTTGAGGAAACTGCCCATCTCTTAAGGAACGACGTGCTCCCTGTCAAGTCACGCTTCAGTCTCTGCCCCACTTTCCCCTGAGTATTGGGCTCCTATTGTTCAGGAGTCCGGACTGCGCCCCTGCCTCCTCCTCCCTCCATCCCTCCCTCCCTCCCTCCCTCCCTCCCTCCCTCCCTCCCTCCCTCCCTCCCTCCATCCCTCCCTCCCTCCCTCCCTCCCTCCCTCCCTCCCTCCATCCCTCCCTCCCTCCCTCCATCCCTCCCTCCCTCCATCCCTCCCTCCTGGAAGGGTCAGCATATGGGGTGTGCACGGGGTCTGGGGTTCATGCGACACCAGGCTACCCACCCATGGCAGCACCTGGGAGGCCAGAGTCGGCTGGCGAAAGGACGGTGGGAGGGAAGATTGGGGCGAGTCCGGGAGGGAGAGAACTGGACGCTGCCCAGTCTGGTGTTTCGCTGGACGGGGATCTCCACCCAGTCCGGGGAAGGACGATACCGTCATGCCATGGGGTAGTCAGGTGGTCAGATGGGGGTGTGGTGGCGGAAAGGCAAGAGATTTCTGCCGTGGCTGCTCCCACAGGAGGCCAGGTTGCTGCCTTCAAACCCGCGCGTGCACTGTAGACGTCCCGCCTGCTGGTGCCTGGGCCGGCTCCGGGATCCCCAGGACGCCAAGGAAAGAATGGCAGTTCTCCTTTGTGCAGAGTCTCTCACCGGGTCCAGTCCTAGAAGGCAGGAATACCAGACTGGTCAGCTCGCAGGTAAGACACGCCCCTCCATGCCCAGCCAGGGGTTCCCCGCGAAATAGAGGCCACCGCCCAGCCGCGACCACGTCCCCAGCCAGCGTCCTAAAGCTCCTCCAGCAGAGCCTGGTATTCTTCCTTGCTGTGGTGTGGTCCCAACCCGACGGGCTCTTCCGATTCCTGCAGCACCCCCGGGGCCTCGGTTTCTGTGGGAAGGGTGCTACTGTTGCAGAAACTTGGGCACGCCAGGAGCCTGGCAGGCTGGAGGGGAGAGGGAGATGAGCCCATGCTCCTGGGATCTGGGAAGGCTTCCTGATGGTTTGCATCTGCTCCCATGCATGGAATCACACCGGGCACGGGCTGGGAGAGGTGGACACCCCGGCTTGGGGTTCAAGTCAGACCGCCACATGGGGCCCCTGGACCCAGCCCCACCAATGACTGCCCTGATCGCGGGTGGCACAGCACGCCTTTGCCCTGTGGGTCTACGCGTTGAGCTGGGCACTGGCTGTCCCACCGCGCAGGGGCCCGGTAATCCGTCGCGCTGCAGGTCCCGGTCCCCCGGGCATTTGCTCTGGGGGTGCGGAGGCCACCAAGGCGTCTGAAGGTGGGAGAGGGACACTTCGGGTGGAGCCAGGGCGGCATAGGCAAAATCCCCGCCTGGCGGGACCACCGACCAGGGAGCAGGGTGACACCAACAGGGGGCCGCTTTGCAGGGGCCGCCTGCGTGCGCCGGCGCCTGCCACCCGGTCCCGGGTGCCAGGCCCTTCGGTTCTGAAACCAGACGTGAATCCTGGACTCCGGGAGGCCCTTCTCTCTGGCCAATCATTCCCTGGTGGCGATGCCTGGACAGCGATCCTTCTCAAAGTCCCGGAGCAGCAGGGCCGTCTGTGTTGGGGTGACGGAGGTCCGCTCTGCCTCTCTTGGTGTGGGGTCATGCCTCCTGGCTAAGACTGAGTTTCCCGCCGGTGCTGTCTCAGCTGGCGTGACCTCTCGTTCTGAAATCAGATCTGGACCCTGGGCTCCAGAAAGACGATGGCCTGGGCCAGCCGTTCTCTGGTGGCAATGCCCAGGTACAGGTACCGCTCAAAGCAGGCTCGCAGGGCCTTGCTTTGCCTCGGGGTCCAGACGAGTCTCCTCTGCCATCCTCATCCTCGGGCTTCCGCGGGGAGGATGCCGTTCGAAGGTGTCGGGAGAGACATCGTGGGGATCACCGCACGACGTTCCGGTCCAGCCAGGAGGCCGGCACACACAGCCAGCGGCTCTTATGAAGGCCCACAGGCTGGGAGGCTCCATCCTTTCTTGCCTGCCGCTGAACCCTGGGACAGCATGCCCTCTCCCTCCGAGGGGCCCCAGCGCACTTATGCCCTGGGGCATGGTGGTGCTGGTGGGGGTAGGGGCATTGGGTGAGGTGGGGTAGTAGGGGGTGGGAAGGGTCGGCGTCACAGAGACGAAATGAAGGGGAGAGGGGAGGTGACAGGGGTTTCGGGCGGGGCTGGCTCTGGGACTCTTCAGGGGATGCCGCAGAACTGAAGTCGCCTTGGCTTCCTCGCTCAGAAGGGAGAAACCAGCCTGGAAGGGTGGAGTGGGGCAAGAACCTCCGTAACTGAGTTTTACAGGCCCACTCTCCGCCAAGACACCCGATGCCTGTGGGTGTCGCTGCACAGTCTCACAGCAGTTGTGTGTGGCTCCCCGTACGGCCATCTTGTGGCCAAACCCGTGAGACAAGATACATCCCCGGCGTGATGGGTTGACGATGGATTCCCGTGTCCGGCAACGTGGGGACTCTGCAGTGTGGCCGGTGTGGAGGGACGGCGAAGAGAGGATGCTACTCTTCCTCCCTTCCCTGGATGTTTCTTGGTTCTCGCAGGGCTCCGGAAGAAAACCGTCAACATGCTCAGCCTCTCAGGTGGGGGTGGGGCCAGAGAGACGTGAGCTACCGGCCCCCTTGCAGAAGGCCGAGCGACGTGGAATCCAAAATCATTCTTCAGTCCTCCTGAGTGGTCACTGGTTTGTGGGAGTCACATTGCCCATGCCTGCTGAGGTCTGCCTGATTTAGAGCCGAGAACCACGTGGGTGAATACCCCACGGCAACCCGAGTCCCCGTCTTTGTCTTTGAGGAAACTGCCCATTCCTCATGGAACGGGGCAAACAAGTGTTCCTCACCGGCCGACGCCCACCAGCTCACGGGTAGGCGCTGTCGCTTTTCCGGAAGCATGGCTGTTGTTGCCAGGAGTCCGGAGCCCGCTTTTTCTCCCTGCCTTCCTCCCTCGATCCCTTGCTCCCTCCTTCCCTCCCTCTGTCCCTGTGTCCCTCTGTCTTTCCCTCCGTTCCTCACTGCCTCCCTCTCTCTGTCGGTCAGTCCCTCCCTCACTCCCTTCCTCCATCCCTCCCTCCCTGCCTTCCAAATTCTCCCCACCCATCCTTCCGTCCCTCTAGGTCTCCCGTTCCTCTCTCCACCTGTGCCTGCCTTCCCTCCCGCCTGGAAGGGGCAGCATACTGGGTGTGCCCGGGGTCTGCAGTCTGCGTACAGCTGACAGGCGCTTCACGGTGGCAGCTCCTGGGGGGCCACAGTGGAACGGCTTGGCGATTGACGGTGGAGCGGAGGCACAGAGTGGGCGAGCCCCGGGAGGGAGAGAAGGCCTGGACGCTGCCCGGGCCTGGTGTTTCGCTGGGACAGGGGTCTCCACCCAGCCCGGGGAAGGACGCATACTGCCGGGGCGGGGGGTAGTCGGTGGTCAGGCTGTGGTGGTGTGTCGGAAAAGCAAGAGAGCTCTGCCGGGGCTGCTCCCACAGGAGGCCAGATGGCTGCCCCAGAACCTGTAGAATGGTAGATCTGCCCGCTTGCTGGTGTAACATACTCCCTGGGCCGGCCCGATCCCCGAGCCCAGGAAAAGAATGGTAAAGTTCTCCCAGCGAGCCCTCACCCGGCTCAGACCTAGGATTCAGGAATGCCTGGCGGGTGAGCCCGGAGGGAAGACACGCCCCTCCATGCCCAGCCAGCGGTTCCCCGCGAAAGAGAGGCTACTGCCACAAAGAACCACCTCCCCAGCCCGCTGTCCCAAAAGCTCCTCCAGCAGAGCCCGGTATTCTTCCTCGCTGAGGGGTGGCTCCAGCCCGGCAGGCTCTTCCATTTACTGCAGCTCTCCCAGGGCCTCGGTTTCTAGGAAAGGTTGCGCCTGCTGCAGAAACTCTGAGCACGCCAGGAGCTCATCCAGCAGCAGGCCGAGGGGAGCTGAGACCAGCCTGCCCTGGGTGGTGGGGGAGGGCGCCCGAGGATTTTCCAGACTGCTCCTTCAAAAGGAGCACCTGGGATCAAGGGCTGGGGAGGAGAATCTGCCCTGCTTGGGGTACCCATGTCACGGGACCTGGGGCTCCTGGCCCCAGTCTTCACCCACGGAATGCCCTGGGACGTGGGTGGCGCAGGCACACCTTGGCCCTGTGGCCCAGCTTGAGGGGGGCCCTGGATGTTCCACCGTGCAGGGGCCAGGCAGGCTGTTGCGCTGCGGGTCCCGGGTCCCCCGGGCATTTGCTCTGGGGGTGCAGAGGCCACTGAGGCGTCTGAAGGTGGGAGAGGGACACTTCGGGTGGAGCCAGGGCGGCGTAGGCAAAATCCCCGCCTGTCGGGGCCACTGACCAGGGAGCAGTGTGACACCCGCCGGGGGCCGCATTGCAGGGGCCTGCGTGCACCGGCGCCCTGCGACCTGGTCCCGGTGCCTGGCCCTTTCGTTCTGAAACCACACATGAATCCTGGACTCCAGGAGGCCCGTCTCTCTGGCCAGTCCTTCCCTGATGGCGATGCCTGGACAGCAATCTTTCTCAAAGTCTGAGCAATAGGCCGCTCTCAGATGGGTGATCGAGGTCCGCTGCCTGCTCCTCTGGCGTGGGTCGCGTGTCCCCGGCCAGGATGGAGATTCTCGCCTGTGCTCTCTCAGCTGGCGTGACCTCTCATTCTGAAACCAGATCTGGACCCTGGGCTCCGGAAAGCCGATGGCCTGGGCCAGCCGTTAACTGGTGGTGATGCCCAGGTACAGGTACCGCTCAAAGCAGGCACGCAGGGCCTCGCTTTGCCTCGGGGTCCAGACGAGTCTCCTCTGTCATCCTCATCCTCGGGCTTCTGCGGGGAGGGTGCCGTTAGAAGGTGTCGGGAGAGCCATTGAGGGGATCACCACACGGCGTTCCGGTCCAGCCAGGATGCCGGCGCACACAGCCAGCAACCCTTATGAAGGCCCACAGGCAGGGAGGCTCCATCCTTTCTTGCCTGCCACTGAGCCCTGGGACCGCATGCCCTCGCCCTCCGAGGGGCCCCAGCGCACTTATGCCCTGGGGCGTGGTGGTGCTGGTGGAGGTAGGGGTATTGGGTGGGGTGGGGTTGTGGGGGGTGGGAAATGTGGGTCCAGAGGACAGAGAGACGCAGCTGCTGGGGAGAGGGGAGGAGGATGGGTGGGTTTCGCTGTGGCTGGCTCCTCCTTCAGGATGCCGCGAGAAACTGGGGCCGCCCCTCACTCCCTCGCCAAGATCTTCACCAGGGAGAAACCAGCCTGGAAGTGTGGAGTGGGGTGTGGAATAGAACCTCCGTGTGTGTCTTGAGTTTTACAGGCCCACTGTCCACGAAGACACCCGATGCCTGTGGGTGTCGCCGCTGTCAGTGGACAGTCCCCACCCACCCAGCTGCGTGGCTCCGCCCCAAGACCAGAGCCGAAACCCCAGAGACAAGATACATCCCGGCGTGATGGGTTGTGATGGATTCCCGTGTCCTGCAACGGGACCCCCTGGGCGGTGTGGTTTGGCTTGGAGGGGAGGGCGAAGAGAGTATGCTACTCTTCCTCCCTTCCCTGGATGTTTCTTGCGCTCGCAGGGCCCGAAGCAAACCGTCAACATGCCCAGGCCTCGGGTAGGTGGGGCCGGAGATAGGAGCTACCGCCCCTTGCAGAAGGTCGAGCGACGGAACCAATCATCCTTCAGTCCTCCTGAGTGTGGCTCCTCTGTGGTCGGTGGGAGCCGGCTAGCCGGCTCATGCATTCACTGGCGGGCCTGCCTGGGATGTGGGGACGTGGGTAAACCACGCAGGAATAACCCACGGCAACCCGAGTCCCCTGCTTTGTCTTTGAGGAAACCGCATTCCTGGGCGACGGACCAGAAAGAGTGCTTGCCGTCGATGTCTCGAACTTCCAGCCCACTGGCGCTTGCCGCTTTTCCCCGAGCACGGCCGTTGTCGCTACAGGGAGTCTCTGAGACCGCCCCTGCCTTCCCCACATCGGTCCCTTTTCCTCCGCCTCTGTCCCTGTGGGGTTCCTTCATCTTTTCTCCTCCTGCTTCCTCACTCGCCTCCCTCTCTAATGGTTTGTCCTCACTCCTCTCCTCCATCCCTCTCCCTCCCCTGCTCTCCTTCCAAATTCCTCCCCCCCCCCATCCTGCCCCTCTAGGGTCTCCGCTGCCTCCACCTGTGCCTGCCTTCCTCCGCCTGGAAGGGCAGCATACTGCGTGTCTGGGTCTGGGCCGCTCATGCACAATGGACAGGCGCCCACGGCAGCCCTGGAGGCCTATGGAAACCGGCTGGTAAATTCTGGACGGCGGAGTGGATGCACAGAGTGGGCTTTGTGCCCCGAGGGAGAGAAGGTCTGACGCTGTCTGGCCATGCTTATCACGGACAGGGGGGTCCCACCCAGCCCGAAGGACGATACCTGCCCATGGGTAGCCAGTGGTCAGGCTGGGGTGGGGTGGCGGAAAGGCAAGAGAGCTCTGCCGGGTCTGTTCCCACAGGAGGCCAGGTGGCTGCCCGCAAACCCGCGTGTGCATGGTAGACAGCCCGCCTGCTGGTACCTGGGCCGGCTTCAGGATCCCCGGATGCCCAGGATAGAATGGCAGTTCTCCTTTGTGCGGAGTCTCTCACCGGGCTCAGACCTAGGATTCAAGAATGCCAGGTGGGTGAGCCCGGAGGGAAGACACGCCCCTCCATGCCCAGCCCGGGGTTCCCCGCAAAAGATAGGACACCGCTCTGCTGCAACCCCGTCCCCAGCCCACGTCCTAAAGCTCCTCCAGCAGAGCCCGGGTATCTTCCCCGCTGAGGGTGTATTCCAGCCCGGCAGGTGGCTCTTCCTGCCACTGCAGCCTCCGGGCCCTCGGCTCTAGGGAAAAGGGTGCCTGCTGCAGAAACTCTGGGCACGCCAGGAGCTCATCCAACAGCAGGCCTGAGGGGAGGGCAGACGAGCGCCCCGTCTCCTGGGGTGTTGGGAGGGCGCCTGGACCGGCTTGCATCTGCTCCTTCGGGCGTGGAGCATCCTGAGCGCCGGGCTGGGGAGGAGGATCTGCCCTCGGCTTAGTTCCTTAATGACCAGTGACCTGGGGCCCGTGGCCCCAGCCCCACCACGGAATGCCCTGGGACGTGGGTGGCGCAAGCACCTTGGCCCTGTGGCCCAGCTTGAGCAGGCCCTGGCTGTCCCACAGCGAAGGGGCCCGGCAGGACATCGCCACGCCTCCTCGTCCCTCTGGCATTTGCTCAAGAGTGGAGGCTTCACCCAGGCTGCCTGAGTGTGGGAGAGGGTCACTGGGAGTCAGGGCTGCGCAGGAAAAATCCCTGCCTGCCGGGGCCACCGACCAGGGAGCAGGGTGACACCCGCCGGGGGCCGCTTTGCAGGGGCTGCCTCAGTGTGCCGGTGCCCTGTCTCCCGGTCCCTGGTGCCTGGCCCTTCGGTTCTGAAACCAGCCGTGAATCCTGGACTCTGGGAGGCCCGTCTCTCTGGCCAGTCCTTCCCTGGTGGCTATGCCTGGAAAGCGATGCTTCTCAAAGGCTCGGAGCAGCAGGGCCTTCAGGGATGGGGTGACCGAGGTCCACTCTGCCTGCCTCTGCAGGCCACGTCTCCGGCCGGGCAGCGACTCACTGTGCTTCCTCAGCTGGCATGACCTCTCATTCTGAAACCAGATCTGGTCCTGGCTCCTGGAAACTGCATGGCCTGGGCCAGCTCGCTTCAGGCATGGCGCCCGGCACGGGTCCCGCTGAAAGAAGGCTCGCAGGGCCTCGCTTTGCCTCGGGGTCCAGACGAGTCTCCTCCAATGTCCTCCTCCTCGGGCTTCCGCAGGGAGGGTGCCATTTGAAGTTGTCGGGATAGCTTACATGAGGGAGAATCCGATCTGCCCGTCCAGCCAGGAGGTCAGCGCAGACAGCAAGCAGCCCTCACGAATGTACACAGGCAGGGGGGCTCCACCACTTCTTGCCTGCCACTGAGCCCTGGGAAAGCCGCCCGCCTCCAGCAAGGGGCCCCAGCCACACTGATTCCCGGGTGTGGTGTGTTGCTGGTGGGGGAGTGCGGTCATTGGTTGAGGTGGGGCTGGGGGGGGTGGGAGGGGTGGAGCCGGAGGCCAGAGAGATGCAGTGGAAAGGGGAGAGGGGAAGGGTTGGGAGGCGGGCTCGGTGGGGCTCTCTTCGGCCCCTCTCCAGGGATCCCCCGGGAACTGGAAGCCGCTCCCTGTGTTCCCACATGTCTTCAGCAGGGAGAAACCAGCCTGGAAGTTTGGAGTGGAGTGTGGAACTGAACCTCCGTGTGGGTCTTGAGTTTTACAGGCCGCCTCTCCGCGAAGACACCCGATGCCTGTGGGTGTCGCCGTTTGTGTCATTGAAGTCTCAAAGCTACTCAGGTGTGGTCTCTCATGGAAGACAAGAGCGAAACCCCAGAGACAAGATTCATCCCCGGTGTGATGGCTTGACGATGGTTTCCCATGTCCCGCAACGTGGGGGTCTGTGGTTTGACCGGTTTGGAAGGAGGTTGAAGAGAGGATGCTGCTCTTCCCTCACCTCTGATAAAGCTTCAAAGACTGCAGGGTTCGAAGCAAAACCAACATGGTCAGCCTCTCGGGGTGGGGGGCCGAGAGATGGAGCTACCGGCCCCTCAGAGGGCCTGGTGTTTAATGCAGTCCCAAATCAGGCTTCACTCCTCCTGAGTGTGGCTCCTCTGTGGTCGGTGGTTGGGGCTGTCGGCCTGGCGCTCCGCTGCGGGGCTCGGCCTGGGGATGTGTGGTCGGTAAACCACGTGGGTGAATAACCCACGTAAACCAGTCTCAGTTTTTCTTGATGGAACTGCCCATTCCTTAAGGAGTGGAATATAATCGAGTTCTCATTGCCTCTGCCCAGACTCCGCCTGCGCCAGACCCACCATTTTCCCCGGATCATGGAGTTGATGTTGCTCCAGGAGTCCGGAGCCCGCTTTTTCTCCCTGCCGTCCTCCCTCGGGTCCCTTGCTCCTCGGCTTCTCCTTTGAGGTCCCAGTGTCCCTCTGTCTTTCCCTCCATTCCTCGCTGCCTCCCTCTTTCTGTCAGTCAGTCCCTCCATCCCTCCCTCCCTCCATCCCTCCACCCTGCCTTCCAAAGTCTCTCCGCCCATCCTTCCGTCCCTCTAGGGTCTCCTGCTTCCTCTCCTCCCAGTTAGCCTTTCCTCCCGCTTAGAGCCACCACGGGTTGTGCCGGGGTCTGGGGTCTGCGTACAGCCACCAGCTGCTCCACAGTGGCAGCCCTGCGGTCGCAGATGCACGGGCCATGTGTTTACCGTGAAGCTGAGGGCGAGGGGGGCAAGCCCGAGGGAGAGAACGCTTCTGACGCCAGTCTCGGCCCAGTGTTTCGCGGGACGGGGGTCTCCACCCTCCCCAGGGAAGGACGCATACCGCCGGGGCGGGGGTAGCCAGTGGTCAGGCGGGGGTGGGGTGGAGGATAGGCAAGAGAGCTCTGCCGGGGCTGCTCCCACAGGAGGCCAGGTGGCTGCCTGCAAACACTCGCGTGTGCGGTAGACGGCCAGCCTGCTGGTAACTGGGCCGTCTCCAGGATACCCGGGACACTCAGGAAAGAATGGCAGTTGTCCATTGTCTGGAGAGTCTCACCGAGCCCAGTCCTAGGAGGCAGGAATGCCAGGCGGGTCAGCCCGGAGGGAAGTCACGTCCCTCCACGCCCAGCCAGGGGTTCCCCGCGAAAGAGAGGCCACCGCACAGCCCCGACCCCATCCCAAGCCCGCGTCCTAAAGCTCCTCCAGCAGAGCCCGGTATTCGTCCTCGCTGAGGGGTGGTTCCAGCCCAGTGGGCTCTTCCGATTCCTGCAGCTCTCCCGAGGCCACTCTTTCTAGGAAAGGGTGCGCCAGCTGCAGAAGCTCTGGCCAGGCCAGGAGCTCATCAAGCAGCAGGCCGGAGGGGAGTGGAGATGAGCGCCCGGGCTCCGGGGGTGGTGGGGAGGGCTCCCGGACCTGCTCAAGATCTGCTCCTCGGGTGTCACGTGGAGGGCCTCTGGAGGCGCCAGAATGGGAGGTGGAGCTGCACCGGGTTGGGCTTCCCATGCCGCCCCGGCGACCTGGGGCCCCTGGCCCCAGCCCCACCAGGGACTGCCCTGGGACGCAGGGTGGTCTGGCACGCCCAACCTGTGGCCCAGGGCTGAGCGGGTTCTCCTGGCTGTCCCACCGCGCAGGGGCCTGGTAGACCGTCGCGCTGCCTGTCCCGGTCCCCCGGGCATTTGCTAGGGGGGTGCGGAGGCCACTCAGGCATCTGAGGGTGGGATACGGCACCTTCGGGAGGAGCCAGGGCGGCGTAGGGCAAAATCCCCACTCTCGCCGGGGCCACCCACCAGGGAGCATGGTGACACCCTCCCGGGGCCGACGTTGCAGGGGCCGCCTGCGTGCGCCGGCGCCCTGCCACCCGGTCCCGGGTGCCTGGCCCTTCGTTTCTGAAACCAGACGTGAATCCTGGACTCCAGGAGGCCGTCTCTCTGGCCAGTCCTTCCCTGGTGGCGATGTTTCGGAAAGTTTATCCTTCAAAGGCTCGAGCAGCAGGGCAGACTGGGATGGGGTGACGGAGGTCCACTTTCGCCTGCCTTCTTGTGGGCCGCATCTCCCTGAGCAGAGCGGAGATTCCCACCGGTGCTGCCTCAGCTGGCATGACATCTCGTTCTGAAACCAGATATGGACCCTGGGCTCTGGAATGACGATGGCCTTGGCCAGCTCTTCTCTGGTGGCGATGCCCAGGTATGGGTTCCACTCAAAGCAGGCTCGCAGGGCCTCGCTTGGCTACGGGGTCCAGACGAAGTCTCCTCCCTCACTGTCCCCGCCCCTCGGACTTCTGCGGGGAGAGTGCCGTTCAAGGTGTCGGGAGAGCCATCGTGGGGAGCACCGCACGGTGTTCCGGTCCAGCCAGGAGGCCGGCGCAGACAGCCAGCGGCTCTTATGAAGGCCCACAGGCAGGGAGGCTCCACCCCTTCTTGCCTGCCACTGAGCCCTGGGACAGCCCGCCCTCGCCCTCCAAGGATCCCAAGCACACTGATGCCCCCGGGGGGGGTGTTGCTTGTGGGTGTGGGTCATTCGGTGAGGTGGGGTTAGGGGTGGGAGGGCCGGAACTGTGAGAGATGCAATGTGGAGAGGGGAAGGGGTGACGGGGGTGGGTGCCGGGCGGGGGCTGTCTCTCCGGCCTCTCCAGGTATCCCGCGGTAACTGGAAGCCGCTCCCTGGGTCCCCACGCGTCTTCAGCTGGGAGAAACCAGTCTGGAATGGTGGAGTGGAGTGTGGAACTGAACCTCCATGTGGGTCTTGAGTTTTACAGGCCCCCTCTCCGTGAAGACACCCGATGCCTGTGGGTGTCGCCGTTGCCATGACAGTCTCACCCACGCAGGTGTGTGGCTCCTCTTCGAAGACCAGAGCGAAACCCCAGAGACAAGATACATCCCGGGAGTTATGGCTTTGTGATGGATTCCCGTGTCCCGCAACGTGGGGAGTCTGCGGTGTGGCCGGTTTGGTGGGAGGGCGAAGAGAGGATGCTGCTCTTCCTCCCTTCCCTGGATGTTTCTGGGTGCACGAGGGTCTGGAAGCAAACCACCGGGTCGGCTACGGTCAGCCTCTGGTTTGGGTGGGGCCGAGGAGACGTGAGCTACCTTTCTCACCGGCAGAGGGTCAGAGCGAATGGAATCCGGAAATCAGGCTTCAGTCCTTGAGAGGGTTCTCCAGGGAGCTGGTGGTCTGGCTGCTCACCACGCCCCTCTGTGCTCAGCCTGACGTGCGGTCGCAAACCACGCAGAATAACCACGGCAACACGAGTCCCCGTCTTTTGTCTTTGAGGAAACCGCCCATTCCTTGGGTGACCGAACGGGGCGAACTAGTGCCCAACTGCCACCAGCTCCCTCAGCCTGGCGCTACGCCACCGTTTTCCCGGAGCTCAGGGTTGCTGTTGCTCCAGGAGTCGCAAGACCGCTTTTTCTCCCTGCCTTCCTCCCTCGGTCCCTTTCTCCCTCCCGCCCTCCCTCTGTCCCTGTGTCCCTCTGTCTTTCCTCCGTTCCTCACTGCCTCCCTCTCTCTGTCGTTCAGTCCCTCACTCCATCCCTCCCTCCATCCCTCCCCTCCTGCCTTCCAAAGTCTCTCCGCCCATCCTTCCGTCCCTCTTGGTGTCCAGTTCCTCTGTCCACCTGTGCCTGCCTTCCCTCCCGCCTGGAAAGGTCAGCATCCCTTGTGTCCCCGGGGTCTGGGGTCTGCATAGAGTCACCTGGCACTCCACTTGCGGTAATTCTAGGAGGCCGTAGAGGCACTGGCTGGAGCGGAAGGACGGTGAGAGGGAGGCTGAGAGGCAACGCTCCCCAGGAGGGAGAGAAGGCCCGGATGCTGCCCGGGCCTGGTGTTTCACAGGACGGGGGTCTCAACCCAGCCCGTGGAAGGACGCATAGTGCCAGGGGTGGGGTAGCCAGCTGGTCATCGTCGGGGGTGCGGTGGCGGAAAGGCTGAGAGTTTGCCAAGGCTGCTCCCACAGGAGGCCAGGTGGCTGGCCCAGAACACGCCAAGGCGGCGCTGCTAGACTGCTCCGCTTGCTGGAGGGCCTGGGCTGCCTCCGATCCCCTGCTGGACGCCTGCGGAAAAGAAACTGCTTGCCCTCGGCCAGGAGTCTCAATCGGGCCCAGTCCTAGGAGGCAGGAATGCCAGGCAGGTCAGCCAGGAGGGAAGACACGCCCCTCCATACCCTGCAAGGTGTTTCCCGCGAAAGAGAGGCCACCGCCCTGCCGCGACCCCATCCCCATCCCGCGTCCTAAAGCTCCTCCAGCAGTGCCTGGTATTCTTCCTCGCTGAAGGGTGGCTCCTTCCCGGCGGGCTCTTCTGATTCCTGCAGCTACCCCGGGGCCTCGGTCTCTAGGAAAGGGTGCGCCTGCTGCAGAAACTCTGGGCACGCCAGGAGCTCATCCAGCACCAGGCCGGAAGGGAGAGGAGACGAGCGCCCGGGCTCCTGGGGTGGTGGGAGGGCGCCCGGACGGCTTGCATCTGCTCCTGCCGCGCAGAGCCCTCAGGGGGCCCATGCTGGGGATGTGGAGCTGCCCCGGCTTGGGGTCCCATGCCACCCCAGCGACCTGGGGCCCCTGGCCCCAGCCCTACCACGGACTGCCCGGTGACATGGCTGGCGCAAGCACGCCTTGGCCCTGTGGCCCAGCTTGAGTGAGCCCTGGCTGTCCCACCGTGCAGGGGCCCGGCAGGCCGTACCACTGCGGGTCCCGGTCCCCCGGGGATTTGTTCGGGGTGTGCGGGGGCCACAGATGCGTCTGAGTTTGGGAAAGGGCCCCTTCGGGAGGAGCCAGGGGGGTGGAGGCAAACCCTCGGGCCTGTCGTGGGCTGACCCAATTGGGAGCAGGAGACACCTGACCGGGGCCGCGTTGCAGGGGCCACCTGCTTGCGCCGTCGCCATGCCACCCGGTCCTGGGTGCCTGGCCCTTCATTTCTGATACCAGACGTGAATCCTGGACTCCGGGAAGCCCGTCTCTCTGGCCAGTCCTTCCCTGGTGGCGATGCCTGGACAGCGATCCTTCTGAAAGGCTCGGAAGCAGCAGGGCCGCCTGGGATAATGGATGAGTTCACATTCACTGCTCTTCTTGCAGGCCGCGTCTCCCCGGCCTGGGCGGAGATTCCCGCCGGTTCTGCCTCAGCTGGCGTGACCTCTCGTTCTGAAACCAGATCTGGACCCTGGGCTCCCGACGCCGATGGCCTGGGCCAGCCGCTTCTGGTGGCGTCTGGCACGGGTTATGCTCAGCAGGTCGCGGCGTCGGGCTTTTGCCCTCAACTACACGAAGTCTCTCCACCGCCCCGCCCCGGCTGTGGAGCTTGCTGCTCGACGGGTGTCAGGAGAGCCATCGCGGGGAGCACCGCACGGCGTTCCTGTCCAGAGAGGAGGCCGGCGCAGACAGCCAGCTGCTCTTACGAAGGCCCACATTCAGGGAGGCTCCACCCCTTCTTGCCTGCCGCTGACCTCGATGCCCACCGCCTCCGAGGGACCCAGCCCACTGATGCCCCCTGGGTATGGTGGTGCTGGTGGAGGTGGGGGCATTGGATGAGGTGGGGTTGGCGGGGGTGGGAGAGGTTGGGCCGGAGGCCAGAGAGATGCAGTGGAAAGGGGGAGAGTGGGAAGGGTTGAGGTGGGTGGGTTTTGGAAGGATGGCTTTCCAGGCATCGCCACCAGGGAAGGACTGGCCAGAGAGACGGGCCTCCCGGAGACCAGGATTCACGTCTGGTTTCAGAACCGAAGGGCCAGGCACCCGGGACCGTGTGGCAGGGCGCCGGCGCATGCAGCCGGCCCCTGCAACGTGACCCCAGGCGGGTGTCACCGTGATCCTTGGTCGGTGGACCCGGCAGGCTGGGATTTTGCCTACGCCGCCCTGGCTCCTCCCCGGCGGGGCCCTCCCCACCCCTTCAGACGCCTTGGTGGCCTCCGCAAACCCCGAGCAAATGCCCGGGGGACAGGAACACAGAGCGCAACGGCCTGCCTGGCCCCTCATGCAGGAGATTGTGACAGGGCTCCACTCTGCTGGGCCACAGGGCCAAGGCATACTTGCACCACCCATGCACCAGGGCAGTCCGTGGTGAGGCTGGGTCCAGGGGCCGCAGGTCGCCGGGGCGGCATGGGAACCCCAAGCAGGGCCAGCTCCACCTCCCCAGCCCGCACCCCCGGAGGGCTCCGCACCGCAGGAGCAGAAGCAAGCCGTCCGGGCCCCCTCCACACGCCTCAGGGGCCCGGGTGTACTGCTCACTCCTCCTGCCTGCGCTGCTGGATGGCTCTGGGTGGCCAGAGGTTTCTGCAGCAGGCTAATTCCTTCCAAGAAACCGAGGCCCCGGGGAGCTGCAGGAATCGGAAGAGCCCGCCGGGCTGGAACCACCCCTCAGCGAGGAAGAATACTGGGCTCTGCTGGAGAGTTTTAGGACGCGGGCTGGGGACTGGGTCGCGGCAGGGCGGTGGCCTCTCTTTCTCGGGGAACACCTGGCTGCGCATGGAGGGTCGTGGTCTCCCTCCTGGCTGGACCCTCGCCTGGCATTCCTGCCCTCCCAGACTGGGGCCCCGGTGAGATGTCAAAAAAAAGGAGAACTGCCATTCTTTCCTGCGTCCCAGGGATCCCGAACCGGCCCAGGTACCAGCATGGAGCCGCTCTCACAAGACGTACAGCCAGGGCAGCCACCTGGTCTCCTGTGGGAGGAGCCCCGGCAGAGCTCTCTTGCCTTTCCGCCACCCCACCCCCACCTGACCACCTGCCACCCCTCGCCCCAGCCAGTATGCTGCCCCTTCCCTAGGTTGCGGAGGCCCCGTCTCCGTGAAAACACCGGGCCCGGACAGCGGCCAGGCCTTCTCTCTCCCTTCCGGGGCTCGACACCTCTGTGCCTCCTTTCCACCATCGCTGGCCAACCCGTGCAACTGCGGCCTCCCAGGAGCTGCCACCGTGGAGTTCCTGGCGGCTCTACGCAGGCCCCAGCTCCCGGGCACACACGGGATGCTGACCCTTCCAGGCAGGAGGGAAGGCAGGCACAGGTGGAGAGAGGAACGGGAGACCTAGAGGGACGGAAGGATGGGCGGAGAGACTTTGGAAGGCAGGGAGGGAGGGATGGAGGGAGAGATGGAGGGAGGGAGGGACTGACAGAGAGAGGGAGGCAGTGAGGAAGGGAGGGAAAGACAGAGGGACACAGGGACAGAGAGAGGGCGGAGTCCCAGGAAGAAGGCAGGGAGAAAAAGCGGTCTCCGGACCCCTGGAGTAAGAGTAGCACCGCACTCAGGGAAAACGGTAAGCGCCCGACGGGGCTGGGAGAAGGGCTGGGCTATGGCTCAGCGGGCACCTGTTCACCGCTCTGTCGCTTCAAGGAATGGGGTGTATCCTCAAAGAGAAAAGACAGGGATTCAGGTTGCCCTGGGGTATTCACCCACGTGGTTTACCGACCACATATCCCCAGGCTGAGCCCCCAGCGGAGCCGCCAGGTCGACAGCCCCACCAATGAACACAGAGGGACCACACCTAGAGGGATGGTGTTCCCATTCTGGATTCCAGCCCGCACAGCCCCTCTCACCCTGCAAGGGGCCGGTAGCTCACTTCTCTCCGGAACCACCACCACCCCGAGGCTGACCTTTTGGACGGTTTGCTTCCGGAGTCCTGCGGGGACCCAGAAACATCCAGGGAATGGAGGAAGAGCAGCATCTTCTTCGCCCTCCCTCCAAAACGGCCACACCGCAGACACCCCACGTTGAGGGACACGGGAATCCATCATCATGCCACCACGCCGGGGATGTATCTTGTCTCTGGGGTTTCACTCTGGTCTTCGACAGGAGCCACACACCTGCGTGGGTGAGACTGTCACGAGAACGGCGACACCCACAGGTATCGGGTGTCTTCGCGGAGAGGGTGCCTATAAAACTCAAGACCCACAAGGAGGTTCAGTTCCACACTCCACTGCACCCTTCCAGGCTTGTTTCTCCCTGCTGAAGACACGTGGGAACCCAGGGAGCGGCTTCCAGTTCCCGCGGGATCCCTGTAGAGGCGCGGAGAGCCAGCCAACGCCCAAAACCCACCCCCCTCACCCCTTCCCCCTCCACCTTCCGCTGCGTCTCTCTGGCCTCCGGCCCCACCCCTCCCACCCCCCCAAACCCACCTCACCCAATGCCCCCACCCCCACCAGCATCACCACGCCCCGGGGGCATAATTGGCTGGGGCCACTCGGAGGCAGAGTGCGGGCTGTCCCAGGGCTCAGCGGCATGCAAGAAGGGAGCCTCCTGCCCAGTGGCTCATAAGAGCCGCTGGTTGTTCATGCCGGCCTCCTGGCTGTACTGAACGTCGTATGCTACCCCTCGCCATGGCTCCTCAGCACACCTTCGAACGGCAACCTCCCCGCGGAAGCCCGAGGAAGAGGACGGCGGAGGAGACTCGTCTGGACCCGGAGGCAAAGCGAGGCTTGCGAGCCTGCTTTGAGCGGAACCCATACCCTGGCATTGCCACCAGAGAACGGCTGACCCAGGCCTGCTTTCCAGATCCCAGAGTCGGAGACTATTTCTGCAACCCAGAGGTCACGCTGAGGCAGCACCGCTGGAATTCCGCCCTGCTCCGCGGAGACGCCCATAAGAAGGCAGGCAAAGCGGCTCATTGCCCTTATCCCAGACGGCCCTGCTGCCCGGCCTTTGAGAAGGATCGCTTTCCAGGCATCGCCACCAGGGAAGTACTGGATAGAGAGACGGGCCCCCCGGGGTCCAGGATTCACGTCTGGTTTCAGAACCGAAGGGACAGGCACCCGGGACCGGGTGACAGGTCGCCGGAGCACACAGGCGGAACCTGCAATGTGGCCCCCGGCGGGTGTCACCCTGATCCCTGGTCGGTGGCCCCAGCAGCTGGGGATTTTGCCTACGCCACCCTGGCTCCTCCTGAAGGGGCCCTCTCCCATCTTCAGACGCCTCGGTGGCCACCGCAACCCCCGAGCAAATGCCCGGGACCTGGACGAGTGCACGGCTCGGGCCATGCCCCCCCGCGCGGGTGGGACAGCCAGGGCCTGCCTGCCAGCCAGGACCATGCAGCCTGCCACCCACGCCCCAGGGCAGTCTGCAGGGGCAGGGGCCAGGGCCTGCCCTCCTCGGGTGCGGTGGGACCCCAAGCAGTTCCACCTCCCCAGCCCGCGCTCCTGGATGGCTCCATGCCACAGGAGCAGATGCAAACACCGTCCGAGCGCCCCTCAAGCTTTGGGAGCCCGGCAATTCTCACTCTCACGGCCTGCTGATGGATGAGCTCCTGGCGTGCCCAGAGTTTCTGCAGCAGGCGCAACTTTCCTAGAACTGAGGCCCGGGAGATGCAGGAATGAAGACTGGCTGGAACCATCCTCAGCCAGGAAGAATAACGGCTCTGCTGGAGGAGCCCTTTACCACACGGGCTTGGACGCGCAGGGCTTACGGCCTCTTCGGGAATCCATGGCTGAGCATGGAGGGGAGTGTCTTCCCTCCGGGCTGACCCGCCTGGCACTCCTGCCTCCTAGGACTGGGCCCAGAGAGAGACTCCAACTGCGCTGGAGAACTGCCATTCTTCCCAAGGCCCTGGGATCCCGAGCTGGCCCAGGTACCAGCAGATGGGTTGCCCATCAAGCAAGACTGCGGGTTTTCGGCAGCCACCTGGCCCTCTGTGGTAGGAGCCCCAGCAGAGCTGTCTTGCCTTTCCGTCACCCCACTCCCGCCTGACCACCGGCTACCCCCCGACCCGGCAGTATGCATCCTTTCCCGGGCTGGGTGGAGACACACCGCTCACAAACACCGCCCGGTTAAGGCCCAGGCCTTCTCCCCTCCTCAGGCTAAGGTGCCTCTGGCGCCCTCAGCTCCACCGCTGTCGGGGCCAACCCAGCCTCCCATGTCTCTCAGGAGTTGCCTGCTGGAGGCCCATGCTGTAATGAGAACACAGACCACAGGCAATACCTGAGATGCTGACCCTTCCAGGCGGTAGGGAAGTCAGGAACAGGTGGAGAGAGGAAAGGGAGACCTAGAGGGACGGAAGGATGGGCGGAGAGACTTTGGAAGGCAGGGAGGGAGGGATGGAGGGAGGAAGGGAGGGAGGGAGGGAGGGACTGACCGACAGAGAGAGGGAGGCAGTGAGGAAAGGAGGGAAAGACAGAGGGACACAGAGACAGAGGGAGGGCGGGAGGGAGCAAGGACCGAGGGAGGAAGGCAGCAGAAAAAGCGGTCTCCGGACTCCTGCAGCAACGGCAGCCCCACGCTCTGGGAAAACGGTAAGCTCGGTGCGGGCTGGACGGGCTGAGTATGCCAGCTGCACTCATTGGTCCTCGCTCACGCTTCAAGGAATGGGCGTTTCTCAAAGACAAAAAAGACGGACTCAGGTTGCCATGGGTTTTCACCCAATGTGGTTTCTACTAACACACATCCCCTTACCGAGCCCCGCAGCGGAGCGCCAGGCCGACAGCCCCAGCCACCGACCACAGAGGACCCACACTCAGGAGTAATGAAGCCTGATTTCGGATTCCACTTCGCTCGGCACTCTGCAAGGGGGCCGGTAGCTCACGTCTCTCTGGCCCCAGGCACACCCTGAGAGGCTGACCATGTTGACGGTTTGCTTCCAGAGCCCTGCTGGGACCCAGAAACACCCAAGGGATGGAGGAAGAGCAGCATCCTCTATTAGCCCTCCCTCCAAACCGGCCACACCGCAGATTCGCCACGTTGCAGGCTCCATGGAGTCCACCCACATCACACCGGGATGCATCTTGTCTCTGGGAGATTTCACCTGGTCTCGGACGGAGCCACACATCTGCAGGACACTGTCACGCAAAGGCTTACACCCACAGGCATCTGGTGTCTTCAGGAGAGGGGCCTGGAAACCCAGACCCACTGTAGTTCAGTTCCACACCTACTCCACCCTTCCAGGCTGGTTTCTCCCCTGTTGAAGACGCATGGGAACCCAGGGAGCGGCTTCATTTCCGCTGGACCTGAGAGTCTGGAGGGCCAGCCCCTACCCTCAAAACCCACCACCCTGACCCCATCCTCCTCCCCTATTCTGCTGCATTCTCCAAGCTCTGTGTCCTATCCTCCCACCCCCAAACTCCACCTCACCCAATGCCCCAACCCCCAGCACCACCACGCCCCTGGGGCATCAGTGCACTGGGGACCCTCGGAATGCGAGGGCGGGCTGTCCCAGGGCTCAGCGGCCAGCATGAAGGGGTTTAGCCTCCCTGCCTGTGGGCCTTCATAAGAGCCGCTGGCTGTCTGTGCCAGGCTCCTGCCGGGACCGGAACGCCGTGCGGAGCACCCCGCGATGGCTCTCCCGACACCTTCGAATGGCATCCTCCCCGCGGAAACCTGAGGACGAGGACGGCGGAGGAGACTCGTCTGGACCCCGAGGCAAAGCGAGGCCCTTTGAGCCTGCTATGAGCGGATCCGGTACCCTGGCATCGCCACAAGAGAACGGCTGACCCAGGCCATCGGCGTTGCGGAACCCAGGGTCCAAATCTGGTTACAGAATGAGAGGTCACGCCAGCTGAGGTGGCACTGGCGGGAATCTCCACCCTGGCCGGGGAGACGGGGCCCGCAAGAAGGCAAGTGAAACCGGACCTCCGTCACCCCATCCCAGAAGGCCCTGCTGCTCTGAGAATTTGAGAAGGATCGCTTTCCAGGCATCGCCACCAGGGAAGGACTTGCCAGAGAGACGGTCCTCCCGTAGTCCATGATTAACGTCTGTTTTCAGAACCAAAGGGCCAGGCTGACCGGGTGGCAGGGCACTGTAGTGCACCCAGGGCGTCTCTGCACGAGGCTCCCCAGGTGTCACCTGCTCCCTGGTCAGTGGCCCCGGCAGGCGGTGATTTTGCCTACTCTGGCTCCCTCAAGGGGCCCTTCCCACTCCAAGATGCCCTGGTGTCTCCTCCTGCAGCTCCCCCAGCAAATGCCCGAGGGACTGGGACGTGCAGCGCGACGGCCTGCCGGGCCCCTGCGCGGTGGGACAGCCAGGGCCCGCTCAAGCTGGGCCACAGGGCCAAGGCGTGTTGCGACACCCACGTCCCAGGGCAGTCCGTGGTGGGGATGGCGCCAGGGGCCCCAGGTCCCCGGGGCAGCGTGGGAACCCCAAGCCGGGGCAGCTCCAACTCCCCAGCCCGTGCCCCCGAAAGTCTCCACACCACAGCAGCAGATGCAAGCTGTCTGGGTGCCCTCCCCACCGCTCCAGGAGCCAGGGTGCCACCCACTTCTTCCCTGCCTGCTGCTGAATGAGGTACTGGCGCACAAGATTCTGCAGCAGGCTGAAACTCCTAGAAACCGAGGCCCCAGGGAGCTGCAGGAATCCGGAAGAGCCTGCTGGGCTGGAGCCACCCTTCCAGCTGCAGGAAGAATACCGGCTCTGCTGAGGAGTTTCTTAGGAAGCGGGCTGGGGATCGGTCGCTGGGCAGGACGGTGGTCTTCTTTCATGGGAACCCCTGGCTGGGCATGGAGGTGCGTGTCTTCCCTCCGGGCTGACCCGCCTCGCATTCCTGCCTCCTAGGACTGGGCCCGGTGAAAGACTCCGCCCAAAGGAGAACTGCCATTTTTTCCTGGGCATCCCGGGGATCCCGGAGCCGGCCAAGGTACCAGCAGGCGGGCCGTCTACCGTGCATGCGCGATTTTGCGGGCAGCCAACTGTTCTCCTGTGGGAGCAGCCCCGGCAGAGCTCTCTTGCCTTTCTGCCACCCCACCGCCAACTGACCACTGCTACCCCCCTCCCTCGGGCAGTACAGGCCCCTTCCACTGGCTGTATGGAAACCCACATCCCGTGAAACACCGGGTCTGGCAGCGCCCAGGTCTTCTCTCCTCCTGCCTGCCCCTGAGTGCCTCCGCCCACTGTCGCTTGTTTAACCCATGTTTCATGCCTCCCCAGGAGCTGCCACCATGGAGAGTTTGGTGGTTGTATGCAGACCCCTGTGACCTGGGCACCTGGATGCTGACCCTTCCAGGCGGGAGTGGGATGGCAGGCAGAGCTGGAGAGGAACCCAGAGACCCAGAGGGATGGAAGGACAGGAGACTTTAAAAGGCAGGAGGGGAGGGATGGAGGAGGGAGGGAGGGGACTGACCGACAGAGAGAGGGAGGCAGTGAGAAACGGAGAAAAGACAGAGAACACAGAGACAGAGTGGAGGCGGAGGAAAGTAAGGGACCCAGGGAGGAAGGCAGGAAGAAATGTAGTCTCCTGACTCCTGGAGCAAATGCAGCTCCCCGCTCCAGGAAAACGGTATGCGCCGGCGCGGTCTGAGGGCTGGGTGGCGGCCGGTGGGCACACGTTCGCTCTGCCCATTGCCCAAGAACAAGCTGCTCTCAAAGACAAAAGACGGGGACTCGGGTTGACGTGGGGTATTCACCCACGTGGTTTACCCACACATCCCTCAGGCCTATTCCCTGCAGCTGAGCCAGGCCCACATCCCAGAACACCCACCTCACAGAGGAGCCACACCAGGAGGACTGGAAGCCTGATTTCGGACTCATCGCCGCTCTAGCTCCTTGCAAGGGGCTGGCAGCTCACGTCTCTCTGTCCCGACCCCCACCCCGATAGTCTGACCATGTTGATGGTTTGCTTCCGGAGACCTGCGTGCACCCAGAAATATTCAGGGAAGGGAGGAAGAGCAGCATACTCTCTTCGCCCTCCTTCCAAACCGTTGCGAGACACGGGAATCCATCGTCAAGCCATCACGCCGGGGATGCATCTTGTCTCTGAGGTTTCGCTCTGGACTTCGACGGGAGCCACACACCTGCGAGGGTGAGACTGTCACGGCAACGGTGACACACAAAGGCATCGGGTGTCTTCATGGATAGGAGGCCTGTAAAACTCCAGACCCACTAGGAGGTTCAGTTCCACACTCCACTCCACCCTTCCAGGCTGGTTTCTCCCGCACGCTGTGGACCCAGGGCCTGCTTCCAGTTCCTGCAGGGATCTCTGAGAGGCTCCAGAGAGCCAGCCCCTGCCCGAATTCCTCCCACCTCACCCTTTCCCAATCTCTTCCTTCCGTTGCGTCTCTCTGGCTTCCGGCCCCATCCCTCCCACCCCCCCCAACCCCACCTCGTCCAATGACACCACCCCCCCAACAATGCCTCACCATGCCCTCATGGCATCAGTGCACCTGGGCCTCTCGGAGGCGCAGGGCGGGCTGTCCCAGGGCTCAGCTGCAGGCAAGAATGGGTGGAGCCTCCCTTTCTGTGGGCCTTCTCGTAAGAGCCTCTGGCTGTCTGCGCTGGCCTCCTGGCTGGACCGGAACACAGTGCGGTGCTCCCCGCGATGGCTCTCCCGACACCTTCGAACGGCACACTCCCCACGGAAGCCCGAGGACGAGGATGGCGGAGGATACTCATCTGGTTCCCCGAGGGTAAAGCGAGGCCCTGGCGAAGCCTGCTTTTGAGCTGAACCCGTACACGGGCATCGCCACCAGAGAACAGCTGCCCAGGCCATGGGCGTTCCGGAGCCCTGGGTCCAGATCTGGTTTCAGAACGAGAGGACACGCCAGCTGAGGCAGCACCGGCGGGAATCTCTGCCCTGGCCGGGGAGACGCGGCCTGCAAGAAGGCAGGTGAAAGCAGACCTCCGTCACCCCATCCAAGAAAGCCCAGCTGCTCTGAAACTTTGAGAAGGATCGCTTTCCAGGCATCGCCACAAGGGAAGGACTGGCCAGAGAGACGGGCCTCCCAGAGTCCAGGATTCACGCCTGGTTTCAGAACCGAAGGGACAGGGCACTGGACCGGGTGGCAGGGCGCCAGCGCGACGCAGGTAAGCCCCTGCAACGCGGCCCCCAGCGGGTGTCAAACCGTTCTCGGTTGGTGGCCCCGTATGGGATTTTGCCCACGCTCTTGCTCCACCCGGCGGGGGCCCTCCCACCCTCAGACGCCCAGGTTCCTCCCAACCTCGAGCAAAATGCCCGGGACGGACAAACAGCGCCACGGGTCTGCCGGGCCCTGCACGGTGGGGAGCCAGGGCTCCACTCAAGCTGGGTCAAGAGGGCCAAGGCGTGCTTGCACCACCCCTCAGCCAGGGGATTCCTCAGGGGCTGGGGCCAGGGGGCCACAAGTCACCTGGGCAAATGGTACCCCTGCCCGGCAGCTCCACCTCCCATCCCGGGCCAGCCTCGAGGCTCCCACCACAGAGCAGATGCACATCCTGGCCATCTCCCCCACCGCCTTTCCCTCTCGGGATCCCGCTCTCGCTCTCCACCGGCCTCGCCTGCTGCTGGATGAGCTCCTGACGTGCCCAGAGTTTCTACAGCAGGCGCACCCTTTCCTAGAAACCGAGGCCCCGGGGAGCTGCAGGAATCGGAAGAGCCCACTGTTCTGGAACCACCCCTCAGTGAGGAGAAATACCTGGCCTGCTGAGGAGCTTTAGGATCTGGCTGGGACGGCCCAGCAGGGCAGTGGCCTCTCTTTAAGCTGGGAACCCCTGGCTGGGCATGGAGGGGTGTGGCCTCCAACCCGGGCTGTCCCGCCTGGTGGCTCCTGCCTCCTAGGACAGGTCCCGGTGAGAGACTCCCACACTGAAAGGGAGAACTGGCCATTCTTCCCTGGGCATCCCAGATCCTGGAGCCGTGGCTCCAGGTACCAGCAGGCTGGCCGCCCACCAAGCATGCACGGATTTCCAGCGGGCAGCCACCTGGCCTCCTGTGGGAGAAGCCCCTGCAGAGCTCTCTTGCCTTTCTGCCACCCCACCCACCCCTCACCACCGGCTACCCCGCGCCCCGGCTCCCCATGCCATTCCCTGTGCTGGTGAAGAAAAACGCACCTCACAAACACTGGGTTCAGCAGCCCAGGCCTCTCTACCTCAATGGGCCGCTCTGCGATCCGCTTCCTCGTCGTCAGCCAACCCGGCAAGGTTTCATGGACTCCCATGAGCTGCGACCGCGGAGTGCCTGGCGGCTGCACGTGAGATCCCAGACCTGGCACATCCTGATGCTGGACGCCGTCCAGGCGGGGAGAGAAGGCAGGCTCACGTGGAGAGAGGAAAGGGAGACCTAGAGAGACAGAAGGATGGGCGGAGAGAATTTGGAAGGCAGGGACGGAGGGATGGAGGGAGGTAGGGCGGGAGGGACGGACTGACCGTCAGAGAGAGGGAGGCAGTGAGGAATGGAGGGAAAGACAGAGGGACACAGGACAAGGGAGGCAGGAGGGAGCAAGGACCGAGGGAGAAGGCAGGGAGAAAAACGGCTCCGACTGTGGAGCAACAGCAGCCCTGTGCCCGGAAAACAGTGTAAGCCTCGCACGGCTGAGGGTGATACGGCAGTATGTAACGTCACTGCTCCTCGCCCTAAGGAATGGGCAGTTTCCTCAAAGACCAAAGACGGGGTCTCGTGTTGCTGTAGACCCACCCACGTGGTTTACCTGTCCCCACACTCTAAAGGCCGAGTCTCCCAAGAAGGAGCTCCAGGCCGACAGCCCCGACCACCGACCGCAGAGGAGCCACACTCAGGAAGACAGAAGCCTGAATTCGGATTCCACTGCCGCCTTCTGCAGGGGCCGGTAGCCCACGTGCCACCTCGCCCCACCCCCCCACCTCCTCGGAGAGGCTGACCATGTTGACGGGTTTGTTTCCGGAGTCGCAAGGGAAACCCAGAAACATCCAGGGAAGGGAGGAAGAGCAGCATCGCCTCTTCTGCCCCTCCCTGCAAAACCGCCACACCGCAGACTCTCCACGCTATGGGACACTGGAATCCATCAAGCCATCACCAGGGGATGGCCTGGTCTCTGGGTTTCGCTCTGTTCTTTCGACTTGGAGCCACACTCAAGTGCACTGTCACGGGCAACGGTGACACCACAAGCATCAGGTAATCCTCATGAGAGGGGGCTCAAAACTAAAGACCCACAAGGGGAGGTTGGAGTCCACACCCACCCACACCCTCTAGGCCAGTTCTCCCTGCTGAAGACGGGAAACCCAGGAGCTGCAAGTCACCCTCAAGAGATCCCTGGAGAGGCTCCAGAGAGCCAGCCCAGCCCGAAACCCACACCCCTCATGCCTTCCACCTATCCCCCCCTTCTGGTTAAGTGCTCTGCCTTCGCCCCACCCTTCCCACCGCCTCACCAACCCCACTCACCCAATGCACCACCCCCCACCAGCACCCCCCACGCCCTGGGGGGGGCATCAGTGCTGAGGGGCCCCCCCGAGGAGAGGCATGGCTGTCCCAGGGCTCACGGGCAGGCAAGAAGGGTGGAGCCTCTCTGCCCTTTGGGCCTTCTCGGAAAAATCTGTTGCGTCTGCTCGCCTCCCTGGCTGGACCAGAACGTCGCAAGGTGCCCCCCCGCCATAGCTCTCCGGATACTCGGGCACCACCGCTGAACCGAGGACGAGGATCAGCGGAGGAGACTCGCCTGACTCGAGGCAAAGCTGCAGGCCTGGCGAAGCCTGCTTGAGCAGAACCCGTACCCGGGAATCGCCACCAGAGAACAGCTGGCCCAGGCCATCGGGCGCCTGAGCCCAGGTCCAGATCTGGTTTCAGAACGAGGTCACGCCAGCTGAGGCAGCACCAGCGGAATCTCCAACCACTGGGAGACGCTCAAGAAGGCTGAAAAGACCTCCTTCCATCACCCCTTCCCAGACGCCCTGACAGTTCGGAAATTCTTGAGAACAATCGCTTTGCAGCACGCCACCAGGGGAAGGACTGGGCCAGAGAGATGGTCCTCCCGAGCCCAGGATTCACGTCTGGTTTCAGAACCGAAGGGCCAGGCACCTGGGACCAGGTGGCAGGGCGCCGGCGAATGCAGGCGGCCCCTGCAACGCGGCCCCCGGCGGGTGTCACCCTGCTCCCTGGTCCGTGGCCCCGGCAGGCGGGGATTTTTCCTACGCCGCCTGGTTCTCCCTGGCGGGGCCCTCCACTCTCAGACGCCCCGTGTCCCTCACACGCCCCGGCAAATGCCTGGGACTGGATGCCAGCGACGACCATGGGCCCCAGGAGCTGGGATGCCAGGGCCCGCTCAAGCTGGGCCACAGGCCAAGGCGCTTGTGCCTCCCACGCCCCTGGGTAGTTCAGGAGGGCTGGGGCCAGAGGCCCCAGGCTCAGGCGGGTGGAACCCCAAGCCGGGTAGCTCCACCCCGCAGCTCGCGCCCCCTGAGGGCTCAGTGCCATGGGAGGCAGATGCACAATCAAGTGCTCCCTCCCCACTGCCCTCAGGAGCTCACCCAGTTCCACCCCCACGGCGTGCTGCTGGATGATCTCCGAGCAAAAACGAGTTTCTGCAGCTGGCGACCTTTCCTAGAAACCCAGGTTCCTGGGAGCTGTAGAAATGGAGACTGGTTGGAACCAATCAGCCAGGAAGAATACCGGCTCTGCTGGAGGAGATTTAGAACGCTGGCTGGGATGGGGTCACCCAGGCATGGCTGCGGCCTCCCTGCTCATGGGAACCCCTGACGATGGAGGGGTTTGTCTTCCCTCCCGCCCGGACCCGGGCAATCCTGCCTCCTGACTGGGCCCGTGAGAGACCTCCGCACAAAGCGAGCAATCTGCCACTCCTTTCCCCTGGGCGTCCCTGGGATCCCGGAGTCGCCCAGGCACCAGCAGGCGGCCATCTACTGCAGAATGCTCGGGTTTGAGGGCAGCCATCTGGCTCTGTGGAGCAGCCTGCAGAGCTCTTGCATTTGGCGCCCCACCCCCACCCCCTCCTGACCAGCGGCTGCCCCCATCCTCGCAGTATGCATCCTTTCCCTCGGGCTGGATGGAGGCCTCGGGTCTCCGCTGAAACACACCGGGCCTGGGCAGCGCCCAGCCCTCAGCCTCCCAGCCATGAGCCTCCGCCCACAGTCGCCGAAACCCGGGTGGCTCTGCGGCCTCCCAGGAGCTGCGCATCGTGGAGCCTGGAAGGCTGTAATGAGTCCCAGAGCCTGGCACACCTGGATGCTGACCTTCCAGGCGGGAGGGAAGGCAGCAGTGGAGAGAAACGGGAGACCTAGGGGGATCAGCGATGGGCGAAAGACTTGACCTGCAGGGAGGCAGGATGGAGGGAGGGAGGAAGGGAGGGACTGACCGACAGAGAGAGGGAGGCAGTGAGGAATGGAGGGAAAGACAGAGGGACACAGGGACAGAGGGAGGGCCGGAGGGAGCAAGGGACCGAGGGAGGATGGCAGGGAGAAAAAGCGGTCACCAGACTCCTGGAGCAACAGCAGCTTCATGTCTGGAGAACGGTATTGAAGGTTGGCGGCGGGTTTTGGGCGGGCACCTGCTCGCCCCCATTCCATCACGCCTGCTGAATGGGCGGTTTCCTCAAAGACAAAATACGGGGACTCGGATTGCAGTGGTGTTTTCACCCAAGTGGTTCACCGGCCACAAATCCCCAGGCCGAGCCCCGCAGCTGAGCTCCAGGCCGACAGCCCGGACACCCACCAACAGAAGAGCACATGCTCAGAGGACTGAAGCCTGATTTCGGATTCCACGTCGCTTGGCCCTCTGCAAGGGGGCCGGTAGCTCACCTCTCTCCTGCCCCACCCCCACCCCGAAAGGCTGACCGTGTTGACGGTTTGCTTCCGGAGGCCTGCGGGCATTCAGAAACATCCAGGGAAGGGAGGAAGAGCAGCATCCACTCTTCGCCCTCCTCCAAACAGGCCACACCGCAGTCTCCCCATGTTGCGGGACACGGAAATCCATCGTCAAGCTCTCATGCTGGGGATGTATCTTGTCTCTGGGGTTTAGCTCTGGTCTTCGACGGGAGCCACACACCTGCGTGGGTGAGACTGTCAAGGCAACGTCGACACCCGCAGGCATCGGTTGTCTTCGCGGAGAGGGAACCTGTAAAATTCCAGACCCAAACGAAGGTTCAGTTCCTGACTCCACTCCACCCTTCCAGGCTGGTTCCTCCCTGCTGAAGACGCATGGGAATGTAGGAGCAGCTCCAGTTCCTCAAGGGATTCCCTGGAGAGGTCCGGAGAGCCAGCTCCCGCCCGAAACCCACCCCCTCAACCCTTCCCCCTCTCCCCCTTCCGATGCCTCTCTCTGGCCTCCGCCCCAACTCTCCCACCCCCCCAACCCCACCTTACCCAATGCCCCCACCCCCACCAGCACCACCACACCCCGGGGGCATCAGTGCGCTTTGGCCCCTCGAGGGCAGGCACGCCCCAGGGCTCAGTGGCAAACAAGAAGGTGGAGCTCTCTTTGCTCGTGGGCATACTTAAGAGCTGCTGGTTTTCTTCACGGGCTCTGGTTGGACCGGAAGGTCGGGCGGTGCTCCCCTGCCGATAGCTCTCCGACACCTTCGAACGGCACCCTCTCCGCGGAAGCCCGAGGACGAGGAACGGGCGAGGAGACCTCGCCTGGACCCGGAGGTAAAGGAGGTCTCCATGGAAGCCTGTTTTGAGTGGCACCCTGCACTCGGCATTGCCACCAGAGGAAGGGGTGGCCCAGGGCCATCGGGGTTCCTGAGCCCAGGGTCCGGACCTGGTTTCAGAACGAGGTCACGCCAGCTGGGGCAGCACTGGTGGGGAATCTTCACTTCCTGGTCGGGAGCATCTGCCCAAAAGAAGGCATGAAAGCGACCCTCCCACACCCCATCCCAGGACGCCCCGATGCTCTGAGCCTTTGAGAAGGGGATCAGCCAACCATGTATTCCTCCACCAGGGCTGACTGGCCAGAGACGGCCTCCCCTGAGTCCAGGATTCACGTCTGGTTTCAGGAACCGGCGGGCCAGGCACCGGACCGGGTGGCAGGTGCTGAAGACGCAGGCGGCTCCTGCAAGGCTCGGGTGGGTGTCATCCTGTTCCCCTGGTCGGCAGCCCGGCACGCGGAGACGCCTGCCCGCCCTGGGGTCTGTCCCGAAGGCCCCCCCCAAACTGAGGTTCTCAGTGGCTCCCCGCAACCCCTCGGAGCGAATGTCCGAGGACAGGCACCCAGCGCGATGGCCTGCCGGGCCCCTGTGCAGTGGGACAGCCAGGGCCCGCTCAATCTGGGCCACAGGGCCAAGGCGTGCTTGCGCCACCCACGTCCTGGGGCAGTCCGTGGTCGGACTGGGACCAGGGGACACAGGTCGCCGGGGCGGCGTGGGAACCCCAAGCCGGAGCACCTCCACCTCCCCAGCCCACGCCCCCGGAGGGCTCCGCGCCGCAGGAGCAGTTGCAAGCCGTCCGGGCGCCCTCCCCACCGCCCCAGGAGCACAGGCGCTCATCTCCACTCCACTCCGGCCTGAGGCTGGATGTGAGCCCCTGGCGCGCCCAGAGTTTCTGCAGCTGGCACACCCTTTCCTAGAAACCGAGGCCCTGGGGGAGCTAAAGGAACCTGAAGAGCCCACTGGGCTCGAACCAACCCTCAGCCAGGAAGAATACCGGGCTCTGCAGGAGGAGCTTTAGGACGCGGGTTGGCGATGGGGTTGCGGCAGGGTGGTGGCCTCTCTTTCGCGGGGAACCACTGTCTGGGCATGGAGGGGCGTGTCTTCCCTCGGGGCTGGCCGGCCTGGCATTCCAGCCTCCTAAGACTGGGCCCGGTGAGAGAGACTCCGCACAAAGGAGAACTGCTATTCTTTCCTGGCTGCCCCGGGATGCTGAGCGCCCAGGTGTCTGCTGCACGGGCTGTCTATAGCGCACGCTGCGGGTTTATGGCAGCCATCTTGCCTCCTGTGGGAGCAGCCCCGGCAGAGCTCTCTGCTCTTCCGGCCACTCCCACCCCTCGCCTGACCACTGGGTACCCCCTGCCCCGGCAGTATGCGCCCATCCCCGGGCTGGCGGGGAGACCCCTCGGCCCTGTGAAACACCGGGCCCGGGCAGGCATCCAGGCCTTGTCTCCTCCCGGGCCACTCCCCTCTGGGCGCCCACTCCAATCACGCCTCCCCCAACCTCGCCTTGCAGCCTCCCAGTAGCTGCCACTGCAGCTCAGTGGCTGGACGCAGACCTGCCAGACCCCTGCACTCCCTCAGATGCTGCTGACCCTCCCAGGGCGGAGGGAAGTCTGGGTACAGGTGGAGAGAGGAACGGGAGACTAGAGTGGGATGGAAGCACGGGCGGAGAGACTTGGAAGGCACGAGGGATGGAGAGGGAGGAGGGAGGAAGGCACCGGCTGGTGAGAGAGGGAGGCAGTGAGGAACGGAGGGAAAGACAGAGGGACACAGGGACAGAGGGAGGGCTGGAGGGAGCAAGCACCAGGAGGAAGGCAGGGAGGGCGCAGTCTCCGGACTCCTTGAGCAACAGTAGACCCAAGGCCCGGGAAAACTGTGTTTTCCCCATGCGACTGCCTGAAACCAGACGTGAATCCTGGACTCCGGGAGGCCAGTCTCTCTGGCCAGTCCTTCCCTGGTGGCGATTCCTGGAAAGCGATCCTTCTCAAAGGCTCTGAGCAGCAGGGCCATCTGGGATGGGGTGACAGAGGTCCGCTCTCTCCTGCCTTCTTGCGAGCCATGTCTTCCCAGCCAGTGTGCAAAATCCCGCTGGTGCTGCCACAGCTGGCGTGACCTCTTGTTCTGAAACCAGATCTGGACCCTGGCCACCGGAACACCGATGCCCTGGGCCAGCCGTTCTCTTGTGGTGATGCCCGGGTACGGGTTCCGCTCAAAGCAGGCTTCCAGGGACTCGCTTTGCCTCGGGGTCCGACGAGTCCCTCCCCATCCCGGCCCGCTGAGTGGCGGCTGTCTCGAACTGCTCTCGCAGAGCCACCCAGATGACCAGACCAGTCTCGGTCCAGCTCAGTAGGTCGGTGCAGACAGAGATGGCCCGCCAACCACAGGGATGAGGTCTGACCCATTCCTTTTGCCCGCCCTGAGCCTTGGGACAGTCCTCACCTCACTGAGGTCCCAGCGACCGATGCCAACCGGGCTGGTGGTGCTGGCTGTGGTGGGCACTACTGGCAGAGGTGGGGATGGGGGGCTGGGAGGTGGGGCCGGGTGGGCTGGGGAGAGACGCAGCGGAAGTCAGAGAAAGCAGGAAGGGGTGGAGGTACAGAGCCAAGGGCTGGCTTTCTCCTGCCTCCAGGGATCCTCTGTGGGAACTGGAAGCTGCACCTGCCTCCCACGCCTTCAGCAGGGAGAAACCAGCCTGGAAGGGGTGGAGTAGAGTGTGGAACAGAACTTCCATGTGGGTCTTGAGTTTTACAGGCCCCCTCACCCAGACCCTGGCGCCTGTGGGTGTCGCCATTGCCGCGACAGTCTCTGGCCCCACGCAGGTGTGTGGCTCCCTGGCTGAAGACCAGAGAGAAACCAGAGACAAGATACATCCTCATGCTGATGGCTTGACGATGGATTCCCTTGTCCCGCAACGTGGGGAGTCTGTGGTGTGGCCGGTTTGGAGGGAGGGCGAAGAGAGGATGCTGCTCTTCCTCCCTTCCCTGTATGTTTCTGGGTGCCCGAAGGGCTCCAGAAGCAAACCGTCAACATGAGGTGCGACCTCGGGGTGGGGGTGGGGCCCGGAGAGACCCTGAGCTACTGTCCCCCTTGCAGAGGAGCCGAGCAAAGTGGAATCTCAGACCAGTCCTCTGATTGTGGCTCCTCTGTGGTCGGTGGTCAGGGGCTGTCGACCTGGCCCCCTCGCTGCAGGCTCGGCCACAGGGTTGTGTGGTGTTAAACCACGTGGGTAGATACCCCACAGCCAGTTCCGATCTTTTTTTCTTTGAGGAAACCGCCCATTCCTTGGGCGACTGAATGGGGACGAACGATTGCCCCGCCGGCCGCCGCCCAGCCCTCAGACCGCGACGGGCGCTTACCGGTCTCCTGGAGCACTGGGCTGCTGTTGCTCCAGGAGTCTGGAGACCGCTTTTTCTCCCTGCCTTCCAAAGTTCATCCAACCTTCCCTTCCTTCCCCAGGGTCTCCCGCTCCTCCCCTCCACCTGTGCCCGGCCTTCCTTCCCCCCCGGGAAGGGTGAGGGATCCGGGTGCCCGGGTCTGGGTCTGCTGCACAGCCACCATGCGCCCACGGTGGCAGCCCTGGAGGTCGCAGAGGCACGGCCAGAGCTGACGGCTCAGCTGAGTCAAAGAGGGGGGTGTCTCCGGGAGGGAGGAGAAGGCCTGGACGCTGCCTGGGCCCGGTGTTTCGCGGGACAGGGGTCTCCACCCAGCCTGGGGAGGACGCATACTGCCGGGCACGTGGGTAGCCGCGGTCAGGGCGGAGGTGTGGTGGCTGAAAGGGGCAAGAGAGGCTCTGCCGAGGCTGCCCCAGAGGAGGCTGTGGTGGCTGCCCCGCGAAACATGCGCTGTCATGGGTAGACCTGCCCGCCTGCTGGCACCTGGGTCGGTTCGGGATCCCTGACCCAGGAATTAATGGCATTTCTCCTTGTGTGAGTCTCATCAGGCCCAGTCCAGGGAGGCAGGAATGCCAGGCCGGGTCAGGCCCGGAGGGAAGACACGCCTCCCTCCAT
Organism: Hoolock leuconedys; assembly: GCA_023748175.1. Taxonomy (NCBI): domain Eukaryota; kingdom Metazoa; phylum Chordata; class Mammalia; order Primates; family Hylobatidae; genus Hoolock; species Hoolock leuconedys. The sequence goes on from JAKGGE010000659.1 coordinate 140,124, forward strand.
GCCCATCCAGTGGTTCCCCTCAGCGAAAAGAGAGTCCACCAGCCTGCTGCAACCCCGTCCCCAGCCCGCGTCCTAAAGCTCCTCCAGCAGAGAACGGTATTCTTCCTCGCTGAGGGGGTGGTTCTCAGCCTCGGCGGGCTCTTCTGGATTCCTGTAGCCCCCGAGCCCCTGCTTCAGAGTGTGCTCTGCCGCACCCATCTCTGGACACGCCAGGAGCTCACCCAGCAGAAGGCCGGAGGGGAGTGGAGAAGAGCGCCCGGGCTTCTGGGGCGCTGGGGAGGGAGCCTGGACGGCTTGCATCTGCTCCTGCAGTATGGAGCCCTCCGGGGGCGCGTGCTGGGGAGGTGAGCTGCCCATGCTTGGGGTTCACATGCTGCCCCGGCGACCTGAGGCGGACCTGGCCCCAGCCCCACAACGGACTGCCCTGGGACGTGGGTGACGCAAGCATGCCTTGGCCCTGTGGCCCAGCTTGAGTGGGCCCTGGCTGTCCCACCGCATAGGGGCCCGGCAGGCCATCGCGCTGCGTGTCCCGGTCCCCCGGGCATTTTCTCGGGGGGTGGGGATTCCACCGAGGCCTCTGAGGGTGGGAGAGGGCTCCTCGGGAGGGACAGTGCATGAGGCAAACTCGGCTTCGCTGGGCCACCAACAAGGAGTAGGGGTGGACACCTGTCGGGCTGGTGTTGCAGGGGGTCAAGCCTACGCGCCAAGACTGCCAATCTCGGGTCCCAGGTGCCTGGCCTTCTCGGTTCTGGAAATCAGATCTGAACTCTGGACCCTGGGAGTCCTGTGTCTGGCCAAAGGCTCCCAGTGATGCCTGGAAAGCTGTCCTTCAAAAGTCTCGAGCAGCAGGGCCATCTGGGATGGGGTGATCGAGGTCCGCCGACAGCCTACTCTGTTGGCCGCCTCCCCGGGCCAGGGCTGAGGGCCCCGCCCAATGCTGCCTCAGCTGGCGGATCTCTCTCGCCTGAAACCAGATCTGACTCTGGGTCTGGAACGCCTGATGGCCTGGGCCAGCTGCCTTCAGGAAGCATGCCTGGTACCGGGTTCCTCAGCCAAAGCAGTGGCTCAGGGCCTCGCTTGCCCTCGGGGCCAAGGCATGCCCACCACCAGCACACCAGGGCAGTCCACGTGGTGAGGCTGGGTCCAGGGGCACTTGGGTCACTTGAGGCATAGGGAACCCAAGCAGGGCCAGCTCCACCTCCCCAGCCCGCACCCCCGGAGGGCTCCGCACCGCAGGAGCAGAAGCAAGCCGTCCGGGCCCCCTCCACACCGCCCCAGGGCCCGGGTGCTCGTCTCCACTCCCCTCCGGCCTGCTGCTGGATGAGCTCTTGGGGTGGCCAGAGTTTCTGCAGCATGGGCACCCTTTCCAGAGAGCCGAGGCCCCGGGGGCTGCGGGAATCGGAAGAGGCCCGCCGGGCTGGAACCCACCCTCAGCGAGGGAAGAATACTGGGCTCTGCTGGAGGTTTTGGGGCCGGCGAGGCTGGGGACTGGGTGGCAGGTGGCCTCTCTTTCTCGAGGGAACACCTGGCTGCGCTGTGGAGGTGCGTGTCTTCCCTCCCGGGCTGGCCACCTGGCATTCCTGCCTCCTAGGACTGGGCGGTGAGAGATGCATAAGGAGGAGCGCCATTCTTTCCTGGGTCCCGGGGATCCCGAAGCCGGCCCAGGTACCAGCAGGCGGGCGTCTCGGCGCCTTGTAGCGTGTTTGAGCAGCCACCTGGCCTCCTGTGGGAGCAGCCCGGCGGTGCCTTTCCGCCACCCCACCCCACCCTGACCACGGCTACCCCCGCCCGCCCGGTATCGTCCCTTCCCTAGGCTGGGTGGGAGGCCCGTCCGGTGAGAGCACGAGACGGACAGCGGCCAGGCCTTCTCTCCCTTCCGGGGCTCGCCACCTCTGCGCCTCCTTTCCACCATCGCTGGCCAACCCGTGCAACTGCGGCCTCCCAGGAGCTGCCACCGTGGAGTTCCTGGGCTCTGCGCCGGGCAGCTGGGCACGCGGGGATGCTGAGCCGGGCAGGGAGAAGGCAGGCAGGTGAAGAACAGGAACAGAGGGACGGGCGGTGAAGGCTGGAAGGCAGGAAGGATGGAAGATGAGGGAGGGCAGGCAGAGGCACAATGAAAGGGAAAAGGCAGAGATTGAAGATGAAGAAACGAGATGAAAGTTCGAGGAAGAGCAGGAAAGCGTCCGGAACCTGGGTAAAGTGGCACCGCGCCTCGGGGAAAGCGGTAAGCGCCGGCGAAAGGAAACTGAAAGAGCTGAAGCTGACGGCCGACGAGCTTCGTTAAGCCCGTTATCGCAAAGAGAATGAAGTGTATCCTCAAAGAGAAAGACAGGGATTCAGGTTGCCCTGGGGTATTCACCCGTGGTTACGACTATCTGAGCTGAAACCACAATGACGCCAGGCGACCGATAACGAACACGAAGGACCACCTCAGGAGGACGAAACCGATTCCGGATTACGTCCTGCAAAGGGGCGGTAGCTCACTTCTCTAGAGACCACCGCCGCGAGGGCTGACTGGCGCGGCGGTTTTGGCTGAAGTCCTCTTGAGGACCCAGAAACGTCGAATGGAGGAAGAGCGGCATCTCGCCGCATCACCAGCGACGCACGCAGGCTGCGTTGAGGAACGCAGAATCAATCATCATGCCACTGCGCCGGGGATTGGTCGCACATCTGAGGGATTTCACTCTGATGCGACGAAGGCCACTGCCTGCGTGGAAGTGAACTGTCGCGAAAACGGCGACACCCACGGTATCGGTGTCTTCGCGGAGAGGTGCCTATAAAGGCAAGACCCACAAGAGAGTTGATTTCCCCTCCCACTACTTCCTTCCAGGCTTGTTTCTCCCTGCTGAGCGCAGTAAGGGAACGAGGGCGACTTCAATTCCTTGAGATCCCCAGAAGCATGGGAGAGCCAGCCAACGCCCAAGCTCCCCTCACCTTCCCCCTCCACCTTCGCTCGTCTCTGCAGCCTCGGCCCACCCCTCCCAAACCCACTCACCCAGTGCCCCCACCTGCCAGCATCACCAGCCCGGGGGCATGGTGGAGGCTGGGGCCACTTTCCCGAGGAGGCAGAGTGCGGGCTGTCCCAGGGGCTCAGCATGCAAGAAGGGGTGGAGCCTCCCTGCCTATGGGCCTTCGTAAGAGCCGCTGGCTGTATGCGCCCGACCTCCTGGCTGTGCGGGCGGCCGATGGGTTTGCTCCCGCCATGGCTCTCAGCACACCTTGACGGCTGGCCTCCCAGCGGAAGCGGCCGAGGGAAGGGGCGGGGAGGGGCTTCGTCTGGACCCGGAGGCAAAGGAGGCTGCGAGCCTGTAAGCGGAACCCATACCCTGGCATTGCCACAGAGGGCAGCTGACCCAGGCCATGCGGCACCAGATCCCAGAGTGAGATCTGGTTTTAAGAGCGAAGAGGAGTCCCGCCAGCTGAGGCAGCTGCAGGCGGGGAATCTCGCCCTACCTCTTGAGGCGGCCCATAGAGCAGGGCAGCGGGCCTCGTCACCCCCATCCCAGGCGGCCCTGCTGCTCCGAGCCTTTGAGAGGATGCGCTTTCCAGGCGTCGCCACCCAGGGAAGTACTGGATAGAGACGGAGCCCCGAGAGTCCAGGATTCACGTCTGGTTTCAGAACCCGAAGGGACAGGCACCGGGACGGGTGACAGGTCACCCGAGCACACAAGCGGAACCGCAATGTGGCCCCGGTATCCCACTGATCCCTGATAGGTGGCTAACAGCTGAGGGATTTTACTTTGCGCCCTACTGCAGCCACCCTGGCTCCTCCCCTGAAGGGGCCCTCTCTGCCATCTTCAGACGCCTCGGTGGCTGCCCCTCAACCCCAGCCAAATGCCGAGGGGGACCCGGGGCGCAGTGCGGCGACCTGCCATGCCCCTGGTGGTGGACAGCCAGGGCCTGTGGCTGGGCCACAGGACCAAGAAGTGCTTCTGCCACCCGTCCCAGGGCAGTCCGTGGGTGGGGAGGCGGGGCCGGGAGCCCCGATTCTCCCAGTGCGGTGTGGGGACCCCAAGCCGGGGCAGTTCCACCTCCCCAGCCCGCGCTCCTGGATGGCTCCATGCCACAGGAGCAGATACAAACACCGTCCGAGCGCCCCTCAAGCTTTGGGAGCCCGGCAATTCTCACTCTCACGGCCTGCTGCTGGATGAGCTCTGGCATTGCCCAGAGTTTCTGCAGCAGGCACCCTACAGAATCCGAGGCCCGGGGAGATGCAGGAGTGGAAGAGAGCCCGCCCGGGCTGGAACCATCCCTCAGCGAGGAAGAATACTTGAGGAGGGCTCTGCTGGAGGAGCTTTACGACACGGGCTTGGGACGGGGGTTGCGGCAGGGCGATGGCCTCTCTTTCTCGGGGAATCCATGGCTGAGCATGGAGGGGAGTGTCTTCCCACTTGGCTGACCATGGCACTCCTGCCTCCCTAGGACTGGGCCCAGAGGAGAGACTCGCTGGAGAACTTTGCCATTCTTTCCTGGGCGTCCCGGGGATCCCGGAGCTGGCCCAGGTACCAGCAGATGGGCCGTCTACCGCGCACGCGCGGGTTTTCGGGCAGCCACCTGGCCCTCTGTGGTAGGAGCCCCAGCAGAGCACAATAACGCACTTTCCGTCACTACTCCGCCCTGACCACCCGGCTGCAGCTCCTTTCCCCAAGGCTGGGTGGGAACACGTCTCCTTGAAACACCGGGCCCGGATTTGCGTCAAACCTTCTCTCCCTCCGTGGGCTAGCTGCCTCTGCGCCTCCGCTCCACCGTTGCTCGCCAACCCGTGCCTCCGCGGCCTCTCAGGAGCTGCCGCCGTGGAGTGCCTGGCGGCTGTACGCAGAACACGAGCCACAGAGCACACCAGAATGCCAACCCTTCCAGGCAGTAGGGGAAGTGAGCAGGTGGAGAGGAAAGAAGGGGAACCTAGAGGACGGAAGGATGGGCGGAGACTTTGGAAGGCAGGGGAGGGAGGGAGGGAGGGAGGGAGGGAGGAGGAGGACTGACGACAGAGAGGCAGTGAGGAAAGGAGGGAAAGACAGAGGACACAGAGACAGAGGGAGGGCAGGGAGGGAGCAAGGACCGAGGGAGGGAAAGGCAGCAGAAAAAGAAAAGCGGTCTCAGGACTCCTGCAACAGCAGCAGCCACGCTCTGGGGAAAACGGTAAAAAGCGCCAGTGCGGGCTGGCGGCTGAGTGGCGGCCAGCGCGGCACTCATTGGTCCCCGTTCCGTCGCCCAAGGCAGGCAGTTTCACCAAAAGACAAAAACGGGGAGACTCAGGTTGCCATGGGGTTTTCACCAACGTGGTTTACCGACCACACATCCCCACCCACCGAGCCCGCAGCCCAGGAGGCGCCAGGCCACGGCAGCCCCAGCCATGCAGGACCCTTTACTCAGGAGTAATGAAGCCTGATTTCGGATTCCACTTCGCTCGGCACTCTGCAAGGGGGCCGGTAGCTCACGTCTCTCTGGCCCCAGGCACACCCTGAGAGGCTGACCATGTTGACGGTTTGCTGAGGCCCTGCTGGGCAGAAACGCAAGGGGATGGAGGAAGGCAGCATCTCTGTGGCCACTCCCACTCCAAACCCGGCCACACCGCCAGATTCATACGCGTTGCAGGTCACGGGAGTCCATCATCAAACCATCACACCGGGGATGCATCTTGTCTCTGAGATTTCACTCTGGTCTTCGACGGGAGCCACACACCTGCGTGGGTGACACTGTCACGGCAAAGGCGACACCCACAGGCATCTGGTGTCTTCGTGGAGAGGGGCCTGGAAAACTCCAGACCCACTCGGAGGTTCAGTTCCACACTCCACTCCACCCTTCCAGGCTGGTTTCTCCCTGCTGAAGACGCATGGGAACCCAGGGAGCGGCTTCCTGGCTGCCGGGATCCCTGGAAGGCGGAGGTCAGCCGAGCTCCGAGCCCCACCCACGCCTGACCCCATCCCCCTCTCCCCATTCCGCTGCATCTCTCCGGGCTCCAGTCCCATCCCTCCCACCCCCCCAAACCCCACCTCACCCAATGCCCCAACCCCCAGCAGCACCACCACGCCCCTGGGGCATCAGTGCACTGGGGACCCTCGGAATGCTTGAGGGCGGGCTATCCCAGGGCTCAGCGGCCAGCATGAAGGGGGTTTAGCCTCCCTGCCTGTGGGCCTTCATAAGAGCCGCTGGCTGTCTGTGCCAGGCTCCTGCCGGGACCGGAACGCCGTGCGGAGCACCCCGCGATGGCTCTCCCGACACCTTCGAATGGCATCACTCCCCGCGGAAGCCCGGACGAGGACGGCGGAGGAGACTCGTCTGGACCCCGAGGCTTGAAAGCAGGAGGCCCTTTGAGCCTGCTATGAGCGGATCCGGTACCCTGGCATCGCCACAAGAGCGGCCCCGACCCAGGCCATGGTTGGGGCCGGGTCCAAATCTGGTTACAGAATGAGGAGGTCGCCAGCTGAGGTGGCACTGGCGGGAGTCTCCCACCTGGCGAGGGAGGCGGGGGCCGCAGAGGCAAGAGTGAAGCGGACCTCCGTCACCCCATCCCAGAGGCCCTGCTGCTCTGAGAATTTGAGAAGGATCGCTTTCCAGGCATCGCCACCAGGGAAGGACTTGCCAGAGGCCGGTCCTCCGTGGTCCATGGTTAACGTCTGTTTCGGAACCAAGGGGCCGGAGCACCCGGGACGGGGTGGCGGAGCACCAGTGCAGGCGGCCTGCAATGAGGCCCCTGGCAGGTGTCACCCTGCTCCCTGGTCAGTGGCCCGGCAGGCGGTGATTTTGCCTACGCCGCCCTGGCTCCTCCCGAAGGGGCCCTCTCCCACCTTAAGATGCCTCGGTGTCCTCCGCAGCCCCCGAGCAAATGCGAGGGACTGGGACGTGCAGCGCGACGGCCTGCCGGGCCCCTGCGCGGTGGGACAGCCAGGGCCCGCTCAAGCTGGGCCACAGGGCCAAGGCGTGCTTGCGACACCCACGTCCCAGGGCAGTCCGTGGTGGGGATGGCGCCCAGGGGACACCAGGTCCCCGGGGCAGCGTGGGAACCCCAAGCCGGGGCAGCTCCAACTCCCCAGCCCGTGCCCCCGAAAGTCTCCACCACAGCAGCAGATGCAAGCTGTCTGGGTGCCCTCCCCACCGCTCCAGGAGCCAGGGCGCTCACCTGCACTTCCTTCCGGCCTGCTGCTGAATGAGGTACTGGCGTGCCAAGAGATTCTGCAGCAGGCGCAAACTTTCCTAGAAACCGAGGCCCCAGGGGAGCTGCAGGAATCGGAAGAGCCTGCTGGGCTGGAGCCACCCTTCAGCGAGGAAGAATACCGGGCTCTGCTGGAGGAGCTTTAGGAAGCGGGCTGGGGACGGGGTCGCGGCAGGACGGTGGCCTCTCTTTCGCGGGGAACCCCTGGCTGGGCATGGAGGTGCGTGTCTTCCCTCCGGGCTGACCCGCCTCGCATTCCTGCCTCCTAGGACTGGGCCCGGTGAAAGACTCCGCCCAAAGGAGAACTGCCATTTTTTCCTGGGCATCCCGGGGATCCCGGAGCCGGCCAAGGTACCAGCAGGCGGGCCGTCTACCGTGCATGCGCGATTTTGCGGGCAGCCAACTGTTCTCCTGTGGGAGCAGCCCCGGCAGAGCTCTCTTGCCTTTCTGCCACCCCACCGCCAACTGACCACCGGCTACCCCCCGCCCCGGCAGTATGCGTCCTTCCACGGGCTGGGTGGAAACCCACATCCCGTGAAACACCGGGCCCGGGCAGCGTCCAGGCCTTCTCTCCCTCAGAATAAGCCCCCTTAGCTCTTATCTCCAGCTCCACCATTAAACGCCAACCCACATTACCTCTGCGGCCTCCCAGGAGCTGCCACCATGGAGCGCCTGGTGGCTGTATGCAGACCCCAGACCCTGGGCACACCCGGGATGCTGACCCTTCCAGGCGGGAGGGATGGCAGGCAGAGCTGGAGAGAGGAACGAGAGACCTAGAGGGATGGAAGGATGGGTGGAGAGACTTTGCAAGGCAGGGAGGGAGGGATGGAGGGAGGGAGGGAGGGACTGACCGACAGAGAGAGGGAGGCAGTGAGGAACGGAGGGAAAGACAGAGGAACACAGAGACAGAGGGAGGGCGGAGGGAGTAAGGGACCGAGGGAGGAAGGCAGGAAGAAATGCAGTCTCCGGACTCCTGGAGCAAATGCAGCTCCCCGCCTCCAGGAACGGGTATGCCTCGGGCATGGTCTGGTGGCTGGGTGGCGGCCGGGTGGCACATCGCTCACTTGCCCATTGCCCAAGGAATGGGCGGTTTCCTCAAAGACAAAAGACGGGGACTCGGGTTGACGTGGGGTATTCACCCAAGTGGTTTACCGACCACACATCCCCAGGCCGAGCCCCGCAGCGGAGCGCCAGGCCGACAGCCCAGAACACCGACCACAGAGGAGCCACACTCAGGAGGACTGAAGCCTGATTTCGGATTCCACGTCGCTCGGCCCTCTGCAAGGGGCCGGTAGCTCACGTCTCTCCGGCCCCACCCCCACCCCGAGAGGCTGACCATGTTGACGGTTTGCTTCCGGAGCCCTGCGTGCACCCAGAAATATTCAGGGAAGGGAGGAAGAGCAGCATACTCTCTTCGCCCTCCTTCCAAACCGATGCGAGACACGGGAATCCATCGTCAAGCTTCTATCACGCCGGGGATGCATCTTGTCTCTGAGGTTTCGGGCTCTGGACTTCGGAAGGGAGCCACACACCTGCGAGGGTGAGACTGACTACGGCAACGGTGACACACAAAGGCATCGGTGTTCATGGATAGAGGCTTGAACTTAGACTCACTAGGAGGTTCAGTTCCACACTCCACTCCACCCTTCCAGGCTGGTTTCTCCCTGCTGAAGACGCGTGGGAACCCAGGGAGCGGCTTCCAGTTCCCGCGGGATCCCTGGAGAGGCCCAGAGAGCCAGCCCCTGCCCGAATTCCTCCCACCTCACCCTTTCCCAATCTCTTCCTTCCGCTGCATCTCTCTGGCTTCCGGCCCCATCCCTCCCACCCCCCCCAACCCCACCTCGTCCAATGACACCACCCCCAACAACACCACCATGCCCTGCGGGCATCAGTGCACCTGGGCCTCTCGGAGGCGAGGGCGGGCTGTCCCAGGGCTCAGCGGCAGGCAAGAATGGGTGGAGCCTCCCTTTCTGTGGGCCTTCGTAAGAGCCACTGGCTGCCTGCGCCGGCCTCCTGGCTGGACCGGAACACAGTGCGGTGCTCCCCCGCGATGGCTCTCCCGACACCTTCGAACGGCACACTCTAATGGAAGCCCGAGGACTGAGGGATGCATGGAGGATACCTATCTGGTTCCCCCTGAGGCGTGCTTGAGGCCCTGCGAGCCTGCTTGGAGCGAACCCCAGACCGGCATCGCCACCAGAGAACGGCTGACCTACGCGGGCTGCCCGGACTTGGGTCCAGATCTGTCTTCAGAACGAGAGGACACGCCAGCTGGAGTGCAGCAATCAAGGGAATCTTCTGCCCCTGGCCGGGGAGACGCAGCCTGCAATAAGGCAGGTCAAAGCAGACCTCCATCACCCCATCCAAGAAAGCCCAGCTGCTCTGAAACTTTGAGAAGGATCGCTTTCCAGGCATCGCCACCAAGGGAAGGACTGGCCAGAGAGACGGGCCTCCCAGAGTCCAGGATTCACGTCTGGTTTCAGAACCGAAGGGCCAGGCACCCGGGACCGGGTGGCAGGGCGCCAGCGCACGCAGGCAGCCCCTGCAACGCGGCCCCCAGCGGGTGTCAAACTGCTCCCTGGTTGGTGTTCCGGCAGGCGGATTTTGGTTTTACGCCGCCCTTGCTCCAATCTGGCGGGGCCCTCCCACCCTCAGACGCCTCGGTAGCCCTCAAGCAACCCCAGTAAAATGCCCCTGGGACCGGACAAATAGCTGCCACGGCCCGGGTCTCCTGCACGGGAGTTTCAGGGCTTCCACCCCCTCAAGCTTGGGGTCAAGAGGCCATGCTTGCACTGAGCCAGGGGATTCCTTGGTGGGGCTGGGGCCAGGGGCCACAAGTCACCGGGGCAGCGTGGGTACCCCAAGCCCGGGCAGCTCCACCTCCCCATCCCGCGCCCCCGGAGGTCTCCGCACCACAGGAGCAGATGCAAGCCATCCGGGCGCATCTCCCCACCGCCCCCGGATCCCGGCACTCTCGCTCTCCAACCGCCTCCGGCCTGCTGCTGGATGAGCTCCTGACGTGCCCAGAGTTTCTACAGCAGGCGCACCCTTTCCTAGAAAAACCGAGGCCCCGGGGGAGCTGCAGGAATCGGAAGAGCCCACTGTTCTGGAACCACCCCTCAGTGAGGAGAAATACCGGGCTCTGCTGGAGGAGCTTTAGGACGCGGGCTGGGACGGGGTCGCAGCAGGGCAGTGGCCTCTCTTTCGCTGGGAACCCCTGGCTGGGCATGGAGGGGTGTGTCTTCCCACCGGGCTGTCCCGCCTGGTATTCCTGCCTCCTAGGACTGGTCCCGGTGAGAGACTCCGCACAAAGGAGAACTGCCATTCTTCCGTGGGCATCCCGGGGATCCTGGAGCCGGCCCAGGTACCAGCAGGCGGGCCGTCTACCTCGCATGCACGGATTTGCGGGCAGCCACCTGGCCTCCTGTGGGAGAAGCCCCTGCAGAGCTCTCTTGCCTTTCTGCCACCCCACCCACCCCTCACCACCGGCTACCCCGCGCCCCGGCTCTATGCGTCATTCCTGTGCTGGGTGAAGAAAAACGACCCGCGAAACACTGGGCTCGGGCAGCGCCCCAGGTCTTCACCTCACGGGCTCGGGCTCTGGCGTGATCCTCCTCGCCGCCAAGCTAACCCAGCGCCTCTGGGTGGAATTCCCAGGAGCTGCCACCGTGGAGTGCCTGGCGGCTGTACGCAGATCCCAGACCCTGGGCACATCCGGGATGCTGACGCGTCCAGGCGGGAGAGAAGGCAGGCTCACGTGGAGAGAGGAAAGGGAGACCTAGAGAGACAGAAGGATGGGCGGAGAGAATTTGGAAGGCAGGGACGGAGGGATGGAGGGAGGTAGGGCGGAGGGACTTGACTGACCAGCCAGAGAGAGGGAGGCAGTGAGGAATGGAGGGAAAGACAGAGGGACACAGGGACAGTGGGAGGGCAGGAGGGAGCAAGGGACCGAGGGAGGAAGGCAGGGAGAAAAACGGTCTCCGGACTGTGGAGCAACAGCAGCCCTGTGCTCCGGGAAAACAGTAAGCGCCCGGCACGGGCTGAGGGCAGGCTACAGTGTGCTGGGGCAATCGCTCGCCTCGCTCCTCGGCCAAGGAATGGGCAGTTTCCTCAAAGACTAAAGACGGGGTCTCGTGTTGCTGTGGGGTATCCACCCACGTGGTTTACCGACCACACTTCCAAAGGCCGAGCCCCGCAGCGGAGCTCCAGGCCGACAGCCCCGACCACCGACCGCAGAGGAGCCACACTCAGAAGACAGAGCCTGAATTCGATTCCACTTCGCCGCTCCTGCAAGGGGCCGGGTAGCCCACGCCACCTGGCCCCACTCCCCACCCCCCGAGAGGTTGACCATGCTGGACGCTCTGCTTCCTATTTGCGCGGCACCCAGGTTATCCAGGGAGGGAGGGAGAGCACTGCCTCTCTCCTCCTGCAACCGGGCCACACCCAGACTCTCCACGCTATGGGACACGGAATCCATCATCGCCTTCATCACGCCAGGGATGCATCTTGTCTCTGGGGTTTCGCCTGTTCTCTCGGACGTGAGCCACACACACCTGTGTAAGGACTGTCACTGCAACGGTGACACCCACAAGCATCAGGTAACTTCGCGGAGAGGGGGCCTGTAAAACTAAAGACCCACAAGGAGGTTGAGTTCCACACTCCACTCCACACTTCTAGGCTGGTTTCTCCCTGCTGAAGACGTGTGGGAACCCAGGGAGCGGCTTCCACTTCTCGCAGGATCCCTGGAGAGGCCCAGAGAGCCAGCCCCAGCCCGAAACCCACACCCCTCATGCCTTCCACCTATCCCCCTTCTGCTGCGTCTCTCTGGCCTTCGGCCCCACCCTTCCCACCGCCACCAACCCCACCTCACCCAATGCACCACCCCCACCAGCACCTCCACGCCCTGGGGGCATCAGTGCGTAGGGGCCCCTCGGAGGGAGAGGGCGGGCTGTCCCAGGGCTCAGCGGCAGGCAAGAAGGGGTGGAGCCTCTCTGCCTTTGGGCCTTCGGAAAATCTGTTGCGTCTGCCTCGGGCCTGGCTGGACCAGAACGCCGCATGTGCTCCCCGAGTAGCTCTCCGGCTACTGAATCCGCACCCCTCACCGAAGCCCGGAGGATCCAGGACGGGCGGAGGAGACTCTCGTCTGGACTCCCCGAGTGTGCCCAGGCCCCAAGTGAGCTCTGCTTGAGTTTTAAACCTGTGGCCCGGAATCGCCACCAGAGAACAGCTGGCCCAGGCCATGGCGTTCAGGCCCAGGGTCAGATCTGGTTTCTGTGAACGAGGTCACACCAGCTGAAGCAGCACCAGCGGGAATCTCCACCTCACAGACGCTGCCTCAAGAAGGCTGCCGAAAGTGGACCTCCATCACCCCTTCCCAGACGGCCCTGATGCTCCGAGTCTTTGAGAACAATCGCTTTGCAGGCATCGCCACCAGGGAAGGACTGGCCAGAGATGGTCCTCGAGGTCCAGGATTCACGTCTGGTTTCCAGAACCGAAGGGCCAGGCACCTGGGACCAGGCAGCAGGGCGTCATGCACGCAGGCTGCCCCTGCAACGCTGCCCCGCTGGCGTCACCTGCTCCTGGTCCGTGGCCCCGCAGGCTGGGATTTTTCCTACGCTGCCCTGGCTCCTCCCTCGGCGTCTCTCTCCCACCCTCAGACGCCTCGGGTGTCCTCCTCGCGACGCCTGGGCAAATGCCTGGGACTGATGCTTAGCGACGCACTAAGTGGCCCCCCCCTATGGGTTGGATGAGCCAGGGCCCGCCGTTGGGCCACAGGCCACAGGCATAGCCTCCAACGTCCCTGGGCAGTTCGAGGAGGGGCTGGGGCCAGAGGCCCCAGGTCGCCAGGGGCGCGGGGAACCTGCCGGGCAGCTCCACCCCTCCGGCATTCGGGCGCCTGAGGGCTCCGTGCCACAGGAGCAGATGCAAGCCGTCCGGGCGCCCTCCCCACTGCCCCAGGAGCCTGGGCGCTCGTCTCCACTCCCCTACGGCGTGCTGCTGGATGATCTCCTGGCGTGCCCAGAGTTTCTGCAGCTGGCGCACCCTTTCCTAGAAACCCAGGCCCCGGGGGAGCTGCAGGAAATGGAAGAGTCTCACTGGCTGGAACCACCCCAGCTGCAGGAAGAATACCGGCCTGCTGGAGGAGATTTAGAACGCTGGCTGGGATGGGTCAATGGCATGGCGGTGGCCTCTGTCATGGGAACCCCCACGGCATAGAGGGGCTTGTCTTCCTCCTCGGGCTGACCCGGCAATCCTGCCTCCTAGGACTGGGCCCGGTGAGAGACTCCGCACAAAGGAGAATTGCCATTCTTTCCTGGGCGTCCCGGGGATCCCGGAGCCGGCCCAGGTACCAGCAGGCGGGCCATCTACTGCACACGCTCGGGTTTGAGGGCAGCCATCTGGCCTCCTGTGGGAGCAGCCCCGGCAGAGCTCTCTTGCATTTGCGCCACCCCACCCCCTCCTGACCAGCGGCTGCCCCCATCCCCGGCAGTATGCAGACCTTCCTGGCTAATGGAGTCTCCCCTGTCCCAAGCAAACACCGCCTGGGTAGCGCCCAGGCCTCTGTGCCCTCTCTGGGCTCGCCTATGAGCCCGGGCCTCCACAGTCGCCCAGTCCTCCGTGCTCTCAAGCGTGGCCCCCAGGAGCTATGACTGGAGCTGCCTGGCGGCCAGAATGCGAGATCTGCAGCCTGGCACTGGATGCTGACCTTCCAGGCGGGAGGGAAGGCAGGCAGGTGGAGAGAGAGAAACGAGGACCTAGGGGGACGGAAGGGATGGGCGGAAAAGACTTGGACGGCAGGGAGGCAGGGATGGAGGGAGGGAGGGAAGGGAGGACGACCGACAGAGAGAGGGAGGCAGTGAGGAATGGAGGGAAAGACAGAGGGACACAGGGACAGAGGAGGGCCAGAGGGAGCAGGACCGAGGGAGAGTGGAGAAAAAAGCGGTCACCAGACTCCTGGAGCAACAGCAGCTCTGCGTTCCGGGAAAACGGTAAGCGCCCGTCACGGGCTGAAGGCTGGGCGGCGTCGGCGGGCACTCGCTCGCCCCTGACTGCATCAAGGAATGGGGTTGTCAAACACCACATGTAAGAACTGGATTGCAGCAGTGTTTTCACCCAAGTGGTTCACCGCCACAACCTCAGGCCGAAAGCCCCCAAGAAAGGAGCTCCAGCCGACAGCCCCATCACCGCACCACAGAAGAGCTACACCTGTGAGGACTGAAGCCTGATTTCGATCTCCATCACCGCTGGTCTCTCTGCAAGGGGGGCTGGTAGCTCACCTCTCTCTCCGGCCCCACCCCCACCCCGAGAGGCTGACCGTGTTGACGGTTTGCTTCCGGAGGCCTGCGGGCATTCAGAAACATCCAGGGAAGGGAGGAAGAGCAGCATCCACTCTTCGCCCTCCCTCCAAACAGGCCACACCGCAGTCTCCCCATGTTGCGGGACACGGAAATCCATCGTCAAGCTCTCATGCTGGGGATGTATCTTGTCTCTGGGGTTTTAGGCCCTTGGTCTTCGGGACGGGAGCCACACACCTGCTGGCGTGTGAGGACTGTCAAGGTAAATCGCCGACACCCGCAGGCATCGGGTTGTCTTCGCGGAGAGGGAACCTGTAAAATTCCAGACCCAAACGAAGGTTCAGTTCCGTTCGACTCTCACTCCACCCTTCCAGGCTGGTTCCTCCCTGCTGAAGACGCATGGGAATGCAGGGAGCAGCTTCCAGTTCCCGCGGGATCCCTGGAGAGGTCCGAGAGCCAGCTCCCTGCCCCAAACCCACCCTCAACCCCTTCCCCCCCTCTCCCCTCCGCCGATGCCTCCTCTCTCAGCCCTCCTCCGCCCCAACTCTCCCACCCCCCCAACCCCACCTTACCCACTGCTCCCTCACTCCCCACCAGCACCACCACACCCCGGGGGCATCAGTGCGCTTTGGCCCCTCAGAGGGTGAGGGCGGGCTGCCCCAGGGCTCAGTGGCAAACAAGAAGGGGTGGAGCCTTGCTCTGCATACGTAAGAGTTATTTTTCGCTGCCTCCTGCTGGACTGGAAGCAATGCGGCGGTGCTCCCCGCCATAGCCTCCACACCTTCTGAACGCAATCTCCCCCGCGGGAAGCCCGAGGATGAGGACGGGCGAGGGAGACTCTGCCTGGACCCCAGGCAAAGGGAGGCCCTGGGCAGCCTGTTTTGAGAGTGGCACTGCATCTCGGGCACTGCCACCAGAGGACGGGTGGCCCAGGCCATCGGGGTTCCGGAGCCCAGGGTCCAGATCTGGTTTCAGAACGAGAGGTCACGCCAGCTGGGGCAGCACTGGTGGGTCTACCGCCGGGAGACCCGCCCAAAAAAGAAGGCAGGCTAAAGCGGACCTCCCACACTCCCATCCTAGGACGGCCCTGATGCTCTGAGCCTTTGAGAAGGATCGCTGTCCATGTATCTCCACCAGGGAAGGACTGGCCAGAGAGACGGGCCTCCCCGAGTCCAGGATTCACGTCTGGTTTCAGAACCTAAGGGCCAGGCACCCGGGACCGGGTGGCAGTGTGCCAGCCACCCAGGCTGCCCCTGTGGCATGGTTCTCATGGTGTCATCCTGCTCCCTGGTTCAGGCCCCGGCACGCTGGAGATCTTTGCCCACGCCCTGGTCATCCCCGGCGGGGCCCCTCCCAAACTGAGAGGCCTCAGTGGCCCCCGCAACCCCCGAGCGAATGCCCGGAGGACAGGGGCACCCAGCGCGATGGCCTGCCGGGCCCCTGTGCGGTGGGACACCCAGGGCCCGCTCAATCTGGGCCACAGGGCTGGCGCAGCTTGTCCACCACGCCCTGGGGCAGTCCCAGGCCCGACTGGGACCAGGGGACACAGGCCGGGGCTGCTGGGAACCCCTGGGCCGAGCACCTCCACCTCCCAGAGCCCACCGAGGGCTCCGCAGGAGCAGTTGCAAGCCGTCCGGGCGCCCTCCCCACCGCCCCAGGAGCACAGGCGCTCATCTCCACTCCACTCCGGCCTGAGGCTGGATGAGCTCCTGGCGTGCCCAGAGTTTCTGCAGCTGGCACACCCTTTCCTAGAAACCGAGGCCCTGGGGGAGCTAAAGGAACCTGAAGAGCCCACTGGGCTCGAACCAACCCTCAGCCAGGAAGAAGCCACTGGCTCCTGCAGGAGGAGCTTTAGGACGCGGGCTGATGCATGGGGTTGCAGGGTGGTGGCTCCCCTTTCAAGGGGAACCACTGTCTGGGCATGGAGGGGCGTGTCTTCCCTCGGGGCTGGCCGGCCTGGCATTCCAGCCTCCTAAGACTGGGCCCGGTGAGAGAGACTCCGCACAAAGGAGAACTGCCTATTCTTTCCTGGCTGCCCCGGGATGCTGAGCGCCCAGGTGTCTGCTGCACGGGCTGTCTATAGCGCACGCTGCGGGTTTGAGGGCAGCCATCTTGCCTCCTGTGGGAGCAGCCCCGGCAGAGCTCTCTTGCCTTTCCGCCACCCCACCCCCGCCTGACCACTGGGTACCCCCTGCCCCGGCAGTATGCGTCCATCCCCGGGCTGGCGGGAGACCCCCGTCCTGTGAAACACCGGGCCCGGGCAGCATCCAGGCCTTGTCTCCCTCCCGGGCCACTCCCCTCTGGGCGCCCACTCCAATCACGCCTCCCCCAACCTCGCCTTGCAGCCTCCCAGTAGCTGCCACTGCAGCTCAGTGGCTGGACGCAGACCTGCCAGACCCCTGCACTCCCTCAGATGCTGCTGACCCTCCCAGGGCAGGAGGGAAGGCTGGTACAGGTGGAGAGAGGAACGGGAGACCAGAGTGGGATGGAAGCACGGGCGGAGAGACTTTGGAAGGCACGAGGGATGGAGAGGGAGGAGGGAGGAAGGCACCGGCTGGTGAGAGAGGGAGGCAGTGAGGAACGGAGGGAAAGACAGAGGGACACAGGGACAGAGGGAGGGCGGGAGGGAGCAAGGGACCGAGGGAGGAAGGCAGGGAGGAAAAGCAGTCTCCGGACTCCTTGAGCAACAGCAGACCCAAGGCCCGGGAAAACTGTGTTTTCCCCATGCGACTGCCTGAAACCAGACGTGAATCCTGGACTCCGGGAGGCCAGTCTCTCTGGCCAGTCCTTCCCTGGTGGCGATTCCTGGAAAGCGATCCTTCTCAAAGGCTCTGAGCAGCAGGGCCATCTGGGATGGGGTGACAGAGGTCCGCTCTCTCCTGCCTTCTTGCGAGCCATGTCTTCCCAGCCAGTGTGCAAAATCCCGCTGGTGCTGCCACAGCTGGCGTGACCTCTTGTTCTGAAACCAGATCTGGACCCTGGCCACCGGAACACCGATGCCCTGGGCCAGCCGTTCTCTTGTGGTGATGCCCGGGTACGGGTTCCGCTCAAAGCAGGCTTCCAGGGACTCGCTTTGCCTCGGGGTCCAGACGAGTCCCTCCCCATCCCGGCCCGCTGAGTGGCGGCTGTCTCGAACTGCTCTCGCAGAGCCACCCAGATGACCAGACCAGTCTCGGTCCAGCTCAGTAGGTCGGTGCAGACAGAGATGGCCCGCCAACCACAGGGATGAGGTCTGACCCATTCCTTTTGCCCGCCCTGAGCCTTGGGACAGTCCTCACCTCACTGAGGTCCCAGCGACCGATGCCAACCGGGCTGGTGGTGCTGGCTGTGGTGGGCACTACTGGCAGAGGTGGGGATGGGGGGCTGGGAGGTGGGGCCGGGTGGGCTGGGGAGAGACGCAGCGGAAGTCAGAGCAGGAAGGGGTGGAGGTACAGAGCCAAGGGCTGGCTTTCTCCTGCCTCCAGGGATCCTCTGTGGGAACTGGAAGCTGCACCCTGGGCTCCCACGCGTCTTCAGCAGGGAGAAACCAGCCTGGAAGGGTGGAGTAGAGTGTGGAACAGAACTTCCATGTGGGTCTTGAGTTTTACAGGCCCCCTCACCGCGAAGAGACCCGATGCCTGTGGGTGTCGCCATTGCCGTGACAGTCTCACTCACGCAGGTGTGTGGCTCCCGTCGAAGACCAGAGAGAAACCCCAGAGACAAGATACATCCCCGGCGTGATGGCTTGACGATGGATTCCCATGTCCCGCAACGTGGGGAGTCTGTGGTGTGGCCGGTTTGGAGGGAGGGCGAAGAGAGGATGCTGCTCTTCCTCCCTTCCCTGGATGTTTATGGGTGACCGCAGGGCTCCAGAAGCAAACCGTCAACATGGTCGGCCTCTCGTAGTGGCTGAGAGACCTGAGCCTGTCCCTCTTGCAGATAATATGTGTGGAATCCCAAACAGGCTTCAGTCCTCTGATTGTGGCTCCTCTGTGGTCGTAGAGCCTGGGTTGCCTGGCTCCTCCGCTTTGTAATGGGTTTGGGTTGTGTGGTCGGTAAACCACGTGGGTGAATACCCACAGTAACCTGAGTTCTCACTTTTTTCTTTTGAGGAAACCACCATTCTCATGGACTGAATGGGACGAACGATTGCCCGCTGGCCGCCTCAGCTCTCAGATCACGCTGACACGGAGCGCCACCGGGTCTCCCCTGGAGCACTGGGCTGCTGTTGCTCCAGGAGTCTGGAGACCGCTTTTTCTCCCTGCCTTCCTCACTCGTTCCCTTGCTCCCCCCTCCCCGCCCTCCCTCTGACCCTGTTTCCCTCTGTCTTTCCCTCCATTCCTCACTGCCTCCCTCTCCCTGTGTCAGTCCCTCCCTCCCTCCCTCCATCCCTCCCTCCCTGCCTTCCAAAGTCTATCCAACCTTCCTTCCTTCCCTCTAGGTCTCCCGTTCCTCCCTCCACCTGTGTCTGCCTTCCTTCCCCCCGGGAAGGGTGAGGATCCCGGGTGTGCCCGGGGTCTGGGGTCTGCGTACAGCCACCATGCGCTCCACGGTGGCAGCTCCTGGGAGGCCGCAGAGGCACGGCCAGAGCTGACGGCTCAGCTGAGTCAAAGAGGGGGGTGTCTCCGGGAGGGAGGAGAAGGCCTGGACGCTGCCTGGGCCCGGTGTTTCGCGGGACAGGGGTCTCCACCCAGCCTGGGGAGGACGCATACTGCCGGCACGGGGGGTAGCCGGTGGTCAGGCGGAGGTGTGGTGGCGGAAAGGCAAGAGAGCTCTGCCGAGGCTGCTCCCAGAGGAGGCTGTGGTGGCTGCCCCGCGAAACATGCGCTGTCATGGGTAGACCTGCCCGCCTGCTGGTACCTGGGCGGCTCGGGATCCCAGGACGCCAGGAATTAATGGCATTTCTCCTTTGTGTGGAGTCTCTCACTGGGCCCAGTCCTAGGAGGCAGGAATGCCAGGCCGGTCAGCCCGGAGGGAAGACACGCTCCTCCATGCCCATCCAGTGGTTCCCCGCGAAAGAGAGTCCACCAGCCTGCTGCAACCCCGTCCCCAGCCCGCGTCCTAAAGCTCCTCCAGCAGAGAACGGTATTCTTCCTCGCTGAGGGGTGGTTCCAGCCTGGCGGGCTCTTCCAATTCCTGTAGCTCCCCGGGCCTGGGCTTCCCTGGAAAGTGTCAAGCCTGCTGCACGATCTCTGGACACGCCAGGAGCTCACCCAGCAGAAGGCCGGGGAGGGGAGTGAGAGAAGAGCGCCCGGGCTTCTGGGGCGCTGGGGAGGGAGCCTGGACGGCTTGCATCTGCTCCTGCAGTGCGGAGCCCTCCGGGGGCGCGTGCTGGGGAGGTGGAGCTGCCCATGCTTGGGGTTCACATGCTGCCCCGGCGACCTGAGGCACCTGGCCCCAGCTTCTAACAATTCGCCTGGGACATTAGATGACATAAAGCATGCCTTGGCCCTGTGGCCCAGCTTGAGTGGGCCCTGGCTGTCCCACCGCATAGGGGCCCGGCAGGCCATCGCGCTGCGTGTCCCGGTCCCCCGGGCATTTTCTCGGGGGGTGGGGATTCCACCGAGGCCTCTGAGGGTGGGAGAGGGCTCCTCGGGAGGGACAGTGCATGAGGCAAACTCGGCTTCGCTGGGCCACCAACAAGGAGTAGGGGTGGACACCTGTCGGGCTGGTGTTGCAGGGGGTCAAGCCTACGCGCCAAGACTGCCAATCTCGGGTCCCAGGTGCCTGGCCTTTCGGTTCTGAAATCAGGCGTGAATCCTGGACTCGGGGAGTCCTGTGTCTGGCCAAAGGCTCCCAGTGATGCCTGGAAAGCTGTCCTTCAAAAGTCTCGAGCAGCAGGGCCATCTGGGATGGGGTGATCGAGGTCCGCCGACAGCCTACTCTGTTGGCCGCGTCTCCCCGGCCAGGGCGGAGATTCCCGCCAATGCTGCCTCAGCTGGCGTGATCTCTCGTTCTGAAACCAGATCTGGACTCTGGGCTCCGGAACGCTGATGGCCTGGGCCAGCCGCCTTCAGGAAGCATGCCTGGTACCGGGTTCCTCAGCCAAAGCAGTGGCTCAGGGCCTCGCTTGCCCTCGGGTCCAGATGAGCCCCCCCACTGGCCCCTCGCCCCTCAGGCTTCCAAGTGGGAGGTGCTGTTCTGAAGGTGTGGTGAGAGGCATAGCGGAGAGCACCGCACGGCATTTCGGTCCAGCCAGGAGGCCGGCACAGACAGCCAGCGGCTCTTATGAAGGCCCACAGGCAGGGAGGCCCCAACCCTTCTTGCCTGCCGCTGAGCCCTGGGACAGCCAGCCCTCACCCTCTGAGGGGCCCCAGCGCAATTTTGCCCCCGGGGCGTGGTGGTGCTGGTGGGGGTGGGGGCATTGGGTGAGGTGCGTTTGGGGGGGTGGGAGGGGTGGTGCCGGAGGCCAGAGAGACACAGCGGAAGGGGTAGGCGTGAAACGCGGGTGAGGGGGGGCTGGGCTGGGCGGGGCTTGGTCTCCGGGCCTCTCCAGGGATCCCGCAGCAACTGGAAGCCGCTCCCTGGGTTCCCACGCATCTTCAGCAGGGAGAAAACAGCCTGGAAGGGTGGAGTGGAGTGTGGAACTGAAGCTTCGTGTGGGTCTTGAGTTTTACAGGCCCCCCCTGGGGCCAAGACACCCAATGCCTGTGGGTGTCAGCCACACGCGACATTCTCACCCACCTAGGTTTGTGGCCCTGCCCAAGACCAGAGCCGGAAATCCCAGAGACAAGATACATCCCTGGCGTGATGGCTTGATGATGGATTGCCATGTCCCGCAACGTGGGGAGTCTGCAGTGTGCCCTGTTTGGAGGGAGGGAGAAGAGAGGATGCTGCTCTTCCTCCCTTGCCTGGACAGCCAGACCGCAGGGTTCGAAGAAACCGTCAACATGGTCAGCCTCTGGGGGTGGGGTTGGGGCCGGAGAGATGTGAGGTACCGGCCACCTTGCAGAGGGCCCACCTGGAACCGGAATCAGGCTTCAGTCCCTCCTGGAGTGTGGCTCCCTCCTGTGGTCGGGTGGTCGGCCGTCGCCTGGCGGCCATGGGCTCCTGCCTGGGGATGTGTGGTCGGTAAACCACGTGGGTGAATACCACACAGTAGCACGAGTCATCGTCTTCTGTCTTTGAGGAAACCGCCCATTTCTTGGGCGATGGAACTGGGTGGTCATGCCCCGTCGTCGGTTCGGCCCTCAGTCCACACCGGCGCCTCCTCGCTTCTTTCCCAGAGCATGGGGCTGCTGTTGCTCCAGGAGTCCGGAGACCAATTTCTCCCTACCTTCCTCCCTCGGTCCCTTGCTCCCTCCCGCCTTCCATCTGTCCCTGTGTCCCTCTGTCTTTCCCTCCGTTCCTCACTGTTTCCCACTCTGTGGGTCAGTCCCTCTCTCCCTCCCTCCCTCCATCCCTCCCTCCCCTGCCTTCCAATGTCTCTACGCCCATCCTTTCCCTCCCTCTAGGGTTCCGTTCCTCTCACACCCACCTGCCTTCCCTCCCGCCTGGAAGGGTCACCATCCCGGGTTTTCCCGGGGTCTGGGGTCTGCGTAGAGCAGCCAGACACTCCACGGTGGCAGCTCTTGGGAGGCCACAGAGGCACGGGTTGGCGAGCGATAGTGGAGCGGAGGCGCAGAGGGGGCGAGCACTGGGAGGGAGAGAAGGCCTGGACGCTGCCCTGTTCTGGTGTTATGCGGGACGTGGGTCTCCACCCAGCCCGGGGAAGGATGCATACTGCCGGGGCGGGTGGTAGCCAGTGGTCAGGAGGGGGGGTGGAGCGGAAGAGCTCACGGGGCTGCTCCCACAGGGGAGGCTGGTGCTCGCTCAAGAACCCGCGATAAAAGGAGTGTGGAAGACGGCCCGCTTGCTGTTACCTGGGCCGGCCGACCTCCGGGACACCCAGGAAAGAATGGCAGTCTCCCTCCCAGCGAGTCTCACCGGCCCAGTCCCAGGGAGGCAGGAATGCCAGGTGGGTCAGCACGGGAGTGAAGACACTGCCCCTCCATGCCCAGCCAGGGTTTCCCTCACAAAGAGGAGGCCACCGGTTCGTCACACTGGCCCGCAGCCCGCCCCAAAACCTCCATCAGAGCCCGTATTCTCCCCGCTGAGGGAGCCGGGTTCCCAGCCCGCTGGCTCTTCCATTCTTGCCCTCTCGGCCTTCGGGTTTCTAGGGGAGAGGGTGCGCCTGCTGCAGAAACTGGGAACGACAGGAGCTCATCCAGCAGGTCGGAGGGGAGTGGAGACGAGCCCGGGCTCCCGGGGCGGTGGGGAGGAGGACCTGATGGCTTGCATCTGCTCCTGTGGCACGGAGCCTCTGGGGGCGTGGGCTGGGGAGGTGAAACAGCCCCGGCTTGGGGTTCCCACCCGCCCGGGCGACCTGGGGCCCTTGGCCCCAGCCCCACCACGGACTGCCCTGGGACGTGGGTTGCGCAAGCATGCCTTGGTCCTTTGGCCCATCTTGAGAAGTCCCTGGCAGTCCCACCATGCAGGGGCCCGACAGGCCATCGTGCTGTGTGACCTGGTCCCCCGGGCATTTGCTCGGGGGGTGCGGAGGCCACCGAGGCGTGTGAGGGTGGCAGAGGGCCCGTTCGGGAGGAGCCAGGGCAGTTTAGGCAAAATCCACGCCTGCTGGGGCCACCGACCAGGGAGCAGGGTGACACCCGCCCAACAAGCGCTGCAGGGTCCTGGCCATGCCTCCCAGGCCATGCCACCCGGCCCGGGTGCCTGGTCCTTCGGGTTCTGAAACCAGGCGTGAATCCTGGACTCCGGGGTCCGTCTCTCTGCCAGTCCTTCCCTGGTGGCGATGCCTGGAAAGCCATCCTGAGAGGTTCGGAGTAGCACGGGCCTGGGATGGGGTGACGGAGGTCCGCCATTGCCTTATTATGGCTGGCCTCCTGCCAGGGCAGAGATTGCAGAGGTGCCAAGGCCAGCTGGCTAGACCTCTCCGCTCAGAAACCTGATCTGGACCCTTCTGGGTTCGGAAAGCCGGGCTTTTGGCTTGGGCCAGCTGTTCCCTCTGCATGCATGCCCGGCACGATCCGCCAGCAGGCCCGCAGGGCCTCGGGCTGCCTCAGTGTCCAGGACGAAGTCTCAGCTGTCTGGCCTCAGGCTTCCGCTGGAGAGGGTGCTGTCTGGAAGGTGTCGGCTGGCCATCGCGGGGAGCAGCACACGGCGTTCGGGTCCAGCTAGGAGGCCGGTGCAGACAGCCAGTGCTCCTCGGCGTGAAGACTCATGAGGGAAGGGAGGCTCCACCCCTTCTTGCCTGCCGCTGAGCATCTGGGACGGGCTCAAGACTGCTTCTCCGAGGGGTCTCAGGGACACCTGAACATGCACCCGGGCGGTGTTGCTGGTGGGGGTGGGGCTGGCTGGATGAGGTGGGGTTGGGGAGTGTGGGAGGTGGGCCGGGAGGCCGAGAGAAGCAGCGGAGGTGAGAGGTGAAGGGAGGGCGGGTTTCGGCAGGCTGCTCTTGGGGCTTCCAGGCATCCCGTGGAATCAAATCTGCTCCCTTTGTTCCCACGCGTCTTCAGCAGGGAGAAAGCAGCCTGGAAGGGTGGAGGGAAGTGTGGAACTGAATCTCCTTTTGGGTCTTGGGTTTTATCGGCCCTCTCTCCACGACACCCACGCCTGTGGTGTCTCGCTGCTGTGGGATAGTCTCTACCTACCAGGTGTGTGGCCCCGTCGAAGACCAGAGCGAAACCCCAGAGACAAAATACATCCCCGGGCAAGATGGTTGATGATGGATTCCCGTGGTTCCGCACCGCAAAGTCTGCGTGTGTGGCCGGGTTTGGAGGGAGGGCGAGGAGAGGATGCTGCTCTTCCTCCCTTCCCAGGATGTTTCCTGGTGACCGCAGGGCTCCAAAAGCCAACCGTCAACATGGTAAGCCTCTCGGGGTGCGGGTGGGGCCGGACAGCCACCGCCCCTGCAGAGGCCTGTTTAATGCGAACCCAACCGGCTCCAGTCTCCGAGGTGGCTCCTCTGTGGTCGGTGTTTGCTGTCTGGCGCCTACGGCTCGCCTGATGGGAGTCAAACCACGGGTGAATACCCCACGGCAACCGGTCCCCCTTATTTGTCTTTGAGGAAACCGCCCATCCCCTGGGGCGTGGGTGACACAACTTCTGGCCTGTGGCCCAGCTTGAGTGGGTCCTGGATGTCCCACCCCGCAGGAGCCAGGCAGTCCGGCACGCTGCATGTCCCGTTCCCCCGGGCATTTCCTCGGGTGGTGCGGAGGTCATCGAGGCATCTGAGTTTTGGAGAGAGACGCCGAGGAGAGCCAGGCGGCGTAGGCAAAATCCCCTCCTGCCGGGGCCACCAACCATGGAGCAGGGTGGCACCCGCCGGGGGCCAAGTTGCAGGGGCCGCCTGCATGTGCCGGCAACCTGCCACCCTGTCCCGCGTGCCTGGCCCTTCGGTTCTGAAACCAGACCTGAATCCTGGATTCCGGGAGGCCCGTCTCTCTGGCCAGTACTTCCCTGGTGGCGTTTCCTGCAAAGCGATCCTTGTGAAAGGCTTGGAGAAGCAGGGCCGTCTGGAATGGGGTGACGGAGGTCCGCTTTTGCCTGCCTTCTTGCGGGCCGTGTCTCCCCGGCCAGGGCAGAGATTCCCGCCGGTGCTGCCTCAGCTGTCGTGACCTCTCTTTCTGAAACAATATCTGGACCCGGGACTCCAGAACGCCGATGGCCTGGGCCAGCAGTTCTCTTGTGGCGATGCCCGGGTACGGGTCCCACTCAAAGCAGGCTCGTAGGGCTTTGCTTTGCCTCGGGTTCCAGACTAGTCTCCTCTGCTGTCCTTCTCCTCCCGGGCCTTTCCCTTGAGGGGAGGGTGCAGTAAAAGTGTGGAGAGCCATCGCGGGCGCCATAAGGCTGGTCCGGTCAACAAGGCAGGCAGACTAATACGTCTCTTAGGAAGGCCCACAGGCCAGGATGCTCCACCCCTTCTTGCCTGCCGCTGAGCCCTGGGACAGCCCGCCCTTGCCCTCCAAGGGGCCCCAGCGCACTGATGCCCCCGGGGCGTGGTGGTGCAGGTTGTGGTGGGGGCATTGGGTGAGGTGGGGTTCGGGGGGATGGGAGGAGGGGCCGGAGGCCAGAGAGATGCAGCAGAAGGGGGAGAGGGGGAAGGGGTGAGGGTTTTGGGTTTCGGGCAGGGGCTGGCTCTCCGGGCCTCTCCAGTGATCCCGCGGGGACTGGAAGCCGCTCCCTGTGTTCCCATGCATCTTCAGCAGGGAGAAAGCAGCCTGGAAGGGTGGAGTGGAGTGTGGAAGTGAACCTCCATGTGGGGATTGAGTTTTACAGGCCCCCACCTCCCATGAAGACACCCGATCTTACTATTAGCGTGTCGCCGTTGCGTGACAGTCTCACTTGCGCGGGTGTGTGGCTACGTCGAAGACCAGGCGGAAACCCAGAGACAAGATACATTCCGGTGATGGTGACCAATCAGTTCCACGTGTCCATAGCGTGGGAGTCTGCGGTGTGGCCGGTTTGGAGGGAGGGTGAAGAGAGGATGCTGCTCTTCCTCCCTTCCCTGGATGTTTCTGGGTGCCCACAGCACTCCAGAAGCAAACCGTCAACATGTTCAGCCTCTCGGGGTGGGGGTGGGGCCGGAGAGACGTGAGCTACCGGCCCCCCCCTTGCAGGAGGCCTAGGGCCGATGGAATCGAGAAATCAGGCTTCAGTCCTCCTGACTGTGGCTCCTCTGTGGTCGGTGGTCGGGGCTGTCTGCCTGGCGCTCCGCTGCGGGGCTCTGCCTGGGGATGTGTGGTCAGTAAACCACGTGTTTGAAAACCCCAAGGTAACGCGAATCCCCGTCTTTGTCTTTGAGGAAACCACCCATTCCCTTGGCTGATGCAGGCGATGCCCCGCCGGCAGCCGCCCAGCCCTCAGCCCGCACTGGGCACTTACCGTTTTCCTGGAGTGCGGTTCTGCTGTTGGTTCAGGAGTCCGGAGACCGCTTTTTCTCCCTGCCTTCCTCCCTCGGTCCCTTGCACCCTCCCGCCCTCCCTCTGTCCCTGTGTCCCACTGTCTTTCCCTCCATTCTTCACTGCCTCCCTCTCTCTGTCGTTCAGTCCCTCCCTCCCTCCCTCCCTCCCTCCCTCCCTCCATCCCTCCCTCCCTGCCTTTCAAAGTCTCTCCACCCATCCTTCCTTCCCTCTAGGTCTCCCGTTCCTCTCTTCACCTGTGCCTGCCTTCACTCCCGCCTGGAAGGGTCAGCATCCCGGGTGTGCCCGGGGTCTGGGGTCTGCGTACAGCCGCCAGGCACTCCACGGTGGCAGCTCCTGGGAGGCCACCAGCGGCTTGCAGTGTTGGCCCGGCAGCCAGTGGAGGCGGAGGCGCGCCAGAGGCCGAGAGGAGCCCGGGAGGGAGAAGAGGCCTGGGCGATTGCCGGGCCGGGGTGTTTCGCGGTGGGCTCCTAGAAAAACCCAACCAGGTGAAGGGCATACTGCAGGGCTGGGGTATCAATGGTCCAGGCCGAGGGGGGGGTGGGGTGGCCCGAGGAAAGGCAAGGGAGCTTTCCAGGGAGCTGCTACCACAGGAGGCCAGGTGGATGCCTTGCACCTGGCATGCAGTGAGCTGACCTGCCTGCTGGTGCCACCTGGGCTGGCCCAGGGATCTAGGACGCAGGGAGGAATGACGGTCCTCCTTTGTGTGGGTCTCTCCCACAGGGGCCCAGTCCTAGCAGGCAGGAAAGCCAGGCGGGTCAGTCCGGAAGGAAGAGACGCCCCTCCAGGCCCAGCCAGGGGTTCCCCGCGAAAGAGGCCACCTTGGTCACGGCAATCCCAGCCGCGTCCTAAAGCTCCTCCAGCAGAGCCCGGTATTCTTCCTCACAGATGGGTGGTTCCAGTCCTGTGGACTCTTCTGATTCCTGCAGCTCCCCCGGGGCCTCAGTTTCTTGGAAAGGTTGCGCCTGCTGCAGTAACTCTGGAGCACGGGCTCATCCAGCTGGGGCCAGGAGGGTGGAGGCAGTAGCCCGGGCTCCTGGGGTCGGCAGACTCCCCGGGACGGCTTGCATCTGCTCCTGCGGCACAGAGCCCTCCAGGGGCGTGGGCTGGGGAGGTTCAACTTCCCCGGCTTGGGGTTCCCACGACACCCCGGCGACCTGGGGACCCTGGTCCCAGTCCCAACAAGAACTGCCCTCGGACGTCGGTGGCACAAGCACGCCTTGGCCCTGTGGCCCAGCTTGAGCGGGCCTTGGCTGACCCACGGCGCTGGAGCCCGGCAGGCTGTCGTGCTGCACGACCTGGTCCCCCGGGAATTTGCTCGGGGGTTGCGGAGGTCACCGAGGCGTCTGAGGGTGGGAGAGGGCCCCTTCGGGAGGAGCCAGGACGCCGTCGGCAAAATCCCCGCCTGCCGGGCCAACCGACCAGGGATCAGGGTGACACCCGCCGAGGGCCGTGTTGAAGGGCCGCCTGCGTGCGACAGCGCCCTGCCACCCGGTCACAGGTGTCTGGCCCTTCGGTTCTGAAACCAGAGGTGAATCCTGGACTCCGGGAGGCCCATCTATCTGTCCAGTCCTTCCCTGGTGGCGATACGTGGAAAGCGTTCCTTCTCAGAGGCTCGGAGCAGCAGGGCCCTCTGTGATGGGGTGACAGAGTTCCGCTTTCACCTGCCTTCTTGCGGGCCGCGTCTCCCGGGCCAGGGCAGAGAATCCCGCCGGTGCTGCATCAGCTGGCGTGACCTCTCGTTCTGAAACCAGATCTGGACCCTGGGCTCCGGAATGCCGATGGCCTGTGCCAGCCATTCTCTGGTGGCGATGCCAGTGCAGGGGTCTGCCAAAGCAGCTCGAAGGGGCCTTGCTTGCTTTGCCTCGGGAATCCAGGCAGGAGTCTCCGTGGAGTCCTAGATCCTCTGGCTTCCACATGCGGGGAAGGTGCCCGTTCGAAGGTGTCGGGAGAACCATCGTGGGGAGCACCGCCCGCGACGTCCCGGTCCAGCAAGGGACACCGGTCAATAGCGAACTCTGGGAAGGAGCCCTGGGCAGGGAGGCTCCACCCCTTCTTGCCTGCTGCTGAGCCCTGGGACAGCCCGCCCTCGCCCACCAAGGGGCTCCAGCGCACTGATGCCCCCAGGGCGTGGTGGTGCTGGTGGGGGTGGGGGCATTGGGTGAGGTGGTGTTGGGGGCGGTGGGAGGGGTGAGGCGGGAGCCGAGCGCAACAGAGAAAGAGGGGAGAGGGAAAGAAAGGGGTGAGTGGGGTGGAGTTTAGAGGCTGGCTATCCAGGCCTCTGCAGGGATCCCGAGGGAACTGGAAGCCGCTCCCTTTGTTCCCACGTGTCTTCATCAGGGAGAAACCAGTCTGGAAGGGTGGAGTGGAGTGTGGAAATGAACCACTGTGTGGGTCTTGGGTTTTACAGGCCCCCTCTACGCGAAGACACCCGATGCCTGTGTGTCGCCGTTGCCGTGACCATCTCACCCACGCAGGGGTTTGTCTCCCGTCGAAGACCAGAGTCAGGAAGCAGAGACAAGATATACATCCCGGAGATGATGGCAGTGATGCATCCCCGTGTCCTGCAACGTGGGGAGTCTGTGGTGTGGCCGGTTTGGAGGGAGGGCGAAGAGAGGATACTGCTCTTCCTCCCTTCCCTGGAGGTTTCTGGGTGGCCCCAGGGCTCCATAAGCAAACCGTCAACATGGTCAGCCTCTCGGGGTGGGGGTGGGGCCGTAGAGACGTGAGCTACCAGCCCCCTTGCAGAGGCGGTGACATGGAATCCGGAAATCAGGCTTCAGTCCTCCTGAGTGTGGCTGCTCTGTGGTCAGTGGTCGGGGTTGTCAGCCTGGCGCTCCGCTGCGGGGTTCGGCCTGGGGATGTGTGGTCGGTAAGCCATGTGGGTGAATACCCCACGGCAACCCGAGTCCCCGTCTTTTGTCTTTGAGGAAACTGCCCATTCCTTGGGGTGGCCGGAGCATTAGGCGAGAACCAGTGCCCACGCCCGACCCGCAGCCTGAACTCAGCCCCGCGATGGGCCCACTTACACGTTGCCGAGGCAGGGCTGCTGTTGCTCCAGGAGTCCGGAGACCGCTTCTTCTCCCTGCCTTCCTCCCTCGGTCCCTTGCTCCCTCCCGCCCTCCCTCTGTCCCTTTGTCCCTCTGTCTTTCCCTCCGTTCTTCACTGCCTCCCTGTCACTGTCGGGCAGTCCCTCCCTCAATCCCTCCCTCCATCCCTCCCTCCCTGCCTTCCAAAATCTCTCCGCCCATCCTTCCATCCATCTAGGTCTCCCGTTCCTCTCTCCACCTGTGCCTACCTTCCCTCCCGCCTGGAAGGGTCAGCATCCCGGGTGTGCCCGGGGTCTGGGGTCTGCGTACAGCGGCCAGGTGCTCCAAGGTGGCAGCTCCTGGGAGGCCGCAGAGGCATGGTTTGGCGAGCGACCATGGAGCTGGGCGCCGAGAAAGCGTGAGCCTTGGGATGGAGAGAAGGCGCTATGGGCTGCCCGGGCCCGGTGTTTCACGGGATGGGGGTCTCCACACAGCCCGGGGAAGGACGCAT
The DNA here is from genome assembly GCA_023748175.1 of Hoolock leuconedys. Classification (NCBI taxonomy): domain Eukaryota; kingdom Metazoa; phylum Chordata; class Mammalia; order Primates; family Hylobatidae; genus Hoolock; species Hoolock leuconedys. The sequence goes on from JAKGGE010000659.1 coordinate 170,012, forward strand.
ACTGCTGTGGGGCAGGGGTAGCCGCTTGTCAGGCGGGGGTGGGGTGGTGGAAAGGCAAGAGAGCTCTTCTGGGGCTCCTCCCACAGGAGGACAGGTGGCTGCCCATAAACCCACGCGTGTGTGGTAGACGGCCCGCATGCTGGTACCTAGGCCTGCTCCGGGATACCAGGGACGCCCAGGAAAGAATGGCAGTTCTCCTTTGTGCGGAGTCTCTCACCAGGCCCAGTCCTAGGAGACAGGAATGCCAGGTGGGTCAGCCGGAGGGAAGACACGCCCCTCCATGCCCAGCCAGGGGTTCCCCACGAAAGAGATGTCACTGCCCTGCCGCGACCCGTCCCCAGCACGCGTCCTAAAGCTCCTCAAGCAGAGCCCGGTATTCGTCCTCGCTGTGGGGTGGTTCCATCGGCGTGCTCTTCCGATTCCTGCAGCACCCCCAGTGCCTTGGTTTCTAGGAAAGGGAGCGCCTGCTGCAGAAACTCTGGGCATGCCAGGAGCTCATCCAGCAGCAGGCCGGAGGGGACTGGAGACAAGCGCACGGGCTCGGGTGTGGTGGGGAGGGCGCCCGGAGGGCTTGCTTCTGCTCCTGCGGCACAGAGACCTCTGGGTGTGTGGGCCGGGGAAGTGGCGATGCCCTGGCTTGGTGTTCCCACGCCGCCCCGGCGACCTTGGGCTCCTGGCTAGCCTGGCTCCACGGACTGCCATGGGGCGTGGGTGGGGCATAAGCAGCCTGCCAGCCTGTGGCCCAGCTTGGCCAGACCTTGGCTTTCCACAGCGCAGAGGCGGGCAGCCCTCGCTGCGTCGGGTCCCAGGGCATTTTGCTTGAGGTTGCGGATGCCACCGAGGCGTCTGAGGGTGGGAGAGGGCCCTTTCGGGAGGAGCCAGGTGGCGAAGGCAAAATCCCCGCCTGCCAGGGCCACATACCAGGGAGCAGGGTGACACCCGCCAGGGTCAGCGTTGCAGGGGCTGCCTGCGTGCGCTGGCGCCCTGCTGCCCGGTCCCGGGTGCCTGTCCCTTCGTTTCTAAAACCAGACGGACATCCTGGACTCCGGGAGGCCCGTCTCTCTCACCAGTCCTTCTCAGGTTGCGATGCCTGGAAAGCGATCCTTCTCAAAGGCTTGGAGCAGCAGGGGCCGTCTGGGATGGGGTGGCCAGTCGCTTTAGCCTGCCTTCTTGCGGACGCGTCTCCCGACCAGGGCAGAGATTCCATGATTGCTGCCTCAGTTGGCGTGACATCTCGTTCTGAAACCAGATCTGAAACCTGGGCTCCGGAATGCCGATGGCCTGTGCCAGTCGTAATCTGGTGGCGATGTCCAGGTACGGGATCCGCTCAAAGCAGGCTCGTAGGGCCTCGCTTTTGCCTCGGGGTCCAGACAGTCTCCTCCGCCGTCCTCGTCCTCTGGGTTCCGCGGGAGGTTGCCATTCGAAGGTGTCTGGAGAGCCATCGCGGGGAGCACCGCACGGCGTTCCAGTCCAGGCAGGAGGCCGGCACAGACAGCCTGCGGCTCTAACGAAGGCCCACAGGCAGGGAGGCTCCACCCCTTCTTACCTGCCGCTTAGCCCTGTGACAGCCCGCCCTCGCCCTCAGAGGGCCAGCCTGACCCTCAGGCGTGGTGGTACTGTGAGGAGTGGGGAGCATTAGGTGAAAGGAGTGAGATAGAGGAGTGGGAGGAGTGAGCCGGAGAGCCAGAGAACCTAGCGGAATGGAGAGAGGTGGAAGGGGGTGGGGGGATGGGCTTTGGGCCGGGGTTGGCTCTCCGGGCCTCTCCTGGGATCCCGCGGGAACAGGAAGCCGCTCCCTGGGTTCCGACGCGTCTTCTGCAGGGAGAAAGCAGCCTGGAAGCGTGGAGTGGAGTGTGGAACTGAAGCACTGTGTGGGTCTTGAGTCTTACAGGATCCCTGTCCGCGAAGACACCAGATGCCTGTGGGTGTCTCCGTTGCCGTGACAGTCTCACCCACGCAGGTGTGTGGCTCCCGTCGAAGACCAGAGCGAAACCCCAGAGACAAGATACATCCCGGCGTGATGGCGGCGATGGATTCCGTGTCCCTTAGCGTGGGGAGTCTGCGTGTGGCGTTGGAGGGAGGCGAGAGGATGCTGCCCTTCCTCCCTTCCCTGGATGTTTCTAAACCGTCCACATGGTCAGCCTCTTGCGGTGGGGGTGGGTCCGGAGAGACGGGAGCTACCGGCCAACTTGCAGAGGGCCGAGCGACGTGGAATCCGAAATCAGGCTTCAGTCCTCCTGAGTGTGGCTCCCTCTGTGGTCAGTGGTCAGGGCTGTGGGCATGGGCGGCCTCCGCTCGCGGGACTTCGGCCTGGGGATGTGTGGTCAGTAAACCCGCAGGGTGAATGCACTGACCGTGTCCCCAGTCTTTTGATATTTTGAGGCAGCCCATTCATGGGTGGGCATAATGAGGCGAGCAGGTGCTTGCATCCTTCCTTAACCCTTAGCCCGCGAGGCTTTTGCCATTTTCACAGATGGGGCTGCTTTTTTGTCCAGAGGTCTGGAGACCGATTTTTTCTCCCTGCCATCCTCCCTCGGTCCCTTGCTCCCTCCCGCCCTACCTCTGTCCCTGTGTCCCTCTGTCTTTCCCTCCGTTCCTCACTGCCTCCTGTATCTGTTGATCAGTCCCTCCCTCCCTCCCTCCATCCCTCCCTCCCTCCCTCCCTCCATCCCTCCCTCCCTGCCTTCCGACGTCTCTCATGCATCCTTCAGGTCCCACCTGTCTTCGTTCCTCTCTCTCCACCTGTGCGTGCCTTCCCTCCCGCCTGGAAGGGTCAGCATCCCAGGTTGTGCACGGAGATCTGGGGTCATTACAGGCATGGGGGGCTCACAGTGGCAGCTCTGGGAGGATGCAGAGAACCTGAGTTTTCCGAGAAGATGGTGGAGGCGGAGCCTTGAGGAGAAGCCCAGGCCAGGAGGGGTGAGACCCTGGATGATGCCGGTCCTGTGTTTGTTTTGGAATGGGGTCCTCCACCAACCAGGGAATGGCATGCTTCTCCGGGTGGGGGGGGTGGCCTGGTGGTCAGGCGTGGGTGGGGTGGCAGAGAAGGCAAGAAATATGCGGGGCTGCTCCCACAGGAGGCCAGGTGGCTGCCATAGGCTCCAGCGGCGTCTTGTGATGAACCGTCCATATGCTAGTACCTGGACTGGCTCCGGGATCCCCGGGATGCCCAGGAAAGAATGGCAGTTCTCCTTTGTGCGGAGTCTCTCACCGGGCTCAGTCCTAGGAGGTAGGAATGCCAGGCGGATCATCCTGGAGGGAAGACACGCCCTCCATTCCCAGCCAGTGGTTCCCCGCGAAAGAGAGGCCACGGCAATGCCACGACCCCGTCCCCAGCCCGCGTCCTAAAGCTCCTCCAGCATAGCCCGTTATTCTTCCTCGCTGAGGGTTGGTTCCTGCCCGGTCTTCAGTTCCTGCAACTCCCGGAGACCTCGGTTTCTAGGAAGGGCATCTGCTGCAGAAACTCTGGAGCGCAGCCGGGGCCTCATCCAGCGGGGCCAGGAGGTGGAGGCAGGCACCCGGGCTCCTGGGGCGGTCAGGGAGGAGCGCCCAGATGGCTTGCACATCTGCTCCTGTGACACCAAGAGCCTCCGGGTCTTGTGAGCTGGGGAGGTGGAGATGCCCTGGCTTGGTGTTCCCATGGTGACAGCGGGCTCCTGGCCCCAGCCTGGCTCTGGGACTGCCATGGGGCGGTGGGTGCTTCTTTATCTTGGCCCTGTGGCCCAGCAGGGCCCTGGCTCCCACTGCACAGGGGTTGACAGGCAGGTCAGCTGCATGTCCGGGTCCCCAGGGCATTTGCTTGGGGGTAGCGGAGGCCACCGAGGCGTCTGAGGGTGGGAGAGGGCCCTTTCGGGAGGAGCCAGGTGGCAAAGGCAAAATCCCCGCCTGCCGGGGCCACAGACCAGGGAGCAGGGTGACACCTGCCAGGGTCAGTGTTGCAGGGGCCGCCTGCGGGCGCCGGCGCCCTGCCGCCCGGTCCCGGGTGCCCGTCCCTTCGTTTCTAAAACCAGACGTGAATCCTGGACTCCAGGAGGTCTGTCTCTCTGGCCAGTCCTTCCCTGGTGGCGATGCCTGGAAAGCGATCCTTCTCAAAGGCTCGGAGCAGCAGGGCCGTCTGGGATGGGGTGATGGAGTTCCGCTTTCGCCTACTTTCTTACGGGCCGCGTCTCCCCGGCGAGGGTGGAGATTTTCGCCGGTGCTGCCTCAGCTGGCGTGACCTCTCGTTCTGAAACCAGATCTGGACCCTGGGCTCCCGAACGCACATGGCCTGGGCCAGCCGTTCTCTGGTGGCGGGTACGGGTTCCGCTCAAAGCAGGCTCGCAGGGCCTCGCTTTGCCTCCAGGGTCCCAGGCAGTCTCCTCCTTTGCGTCCTGGAGTCCGCGGGCTTCAGCGGGGAGGGGGCGGATTGAGTGTCGGAGAGCCATTAGGGGAGCACCCATGCAGGCGTTCAGTCCAGCAGGAGAGGCTGGGCATGAACAGCTCCAGTGGCTGTTACAGGCCCTGGTGGGGAGGCTCCACCTTCTTGCCTGCGCTGAACTCCCTGGGAAAGCCCGCCCTCGCCCTCCGAGGGACCCCAGCTGCAATGATGCCCCCGGGGCATGGTGTAGTTGGGGGGGTGGGGGCAGTGGGTGTGGTGGGGTTTGGGGGGGTGGGAGGGGTGGGGCCGGAGGTCAGTGAGATGCAGCGGAAGGAGGAGAGGGGGAAGGGGTGAGGGGGGTGGGTTTCGGGCCGGGGCTGCCTCTCCGGGCCTCTTCAGGGATCCCGCGGGAACTGGAAGCCACTCCCTGGGTTCCCATGCGTCTTCAGCAGGGAGAAACCTGCCTGGAAGGGTGGAGTGGGGAGTGGAACTGAACCTCTGTGTTTCTTGAGTTTTACAGGCCCCTTCTCCACGAAGACACCTGATGCCTGTTTGTGTCACCGTTGCCATGACAGTCTCACCCACGCAGGTGTGTGGCTCCCGTCTAAGACCAGAGAGAAACCCCAGAGACAAGATACATCCCCGGCGTGATGGCTTGATGCTGGATTCCGTGTCCATAGCGTTGGGAGTCTCTTGGTGAGCGGTTTGGAGGAGGGCGAAGAGAGGATGCTGCTCTTCCTCCCTTCCCTGGATGTTTCTGGGTGCCCGCAGAGCTCTGGAAGCAAACTGTCAACATGGTCAGCCTCTTGGGGTGTGGGTGGTGCTGGAGAGACATGAGCTACCGGCCCCCTTGCAGAGGGCCGAGCGACGTGGAATCCGAAATCCAGGCTTCAGTCCTCCTGAGTGTGGCTCCTCTGTTGTCGGTGGTCGGGGCTGTCTGCCTGGCGCGCCGCTTTGGGCTTGGCCTGTGGAAGTGTGGTCAGTAAACCACGTGTGTGAATACCCGGCAACCCGAGTCCCGTCATTTGTCTTTGAGAAACCGTAATTCGCTGGCGGCCAGGCGAGTGACGAGTGCTCCGCCGACGCCGCCCAGCCCTCATCCAGCGCCCGGCTGCCGTTTTCGAGATGGCAGGCGTATTTAAGGAGTCGAGTCCGCTTTTCTAACTGCCTTCCTCCCTCGGTCCCTTGCTCCCTCCCGCCCTCCCTCTCTCCCTGTGTCCCTCTGTCTTTCCTTCCATTCCTCACTGCCTCCCTCTCTCTGTCGGTCAGTCCCTCCCTTACTCCCTCCCTCCATCCCTCCCTACCTGCCTTCCAAATTCTCTCCGACCATCCTTCCATCCCTATAAGTCTCCCGTTCCTCTCTCCACCTATGCCTGCCTTCCCTCCCGCCTGGAAGGGTCAGCATCCCGGGTGTGCCCGGGGTCTGGGGTCTGCGTACAGCCGCCAGGCACTCCACAGTGGCAGCTCCTGGGAGGCTGACAGGAATCCGCGAGGTTGGCGAGCTATGGTGGAGGGGGGGCACAGAGGGGGCGAGACCCGGGAGGTGGAAAAGGCCTGGACGCAGCCCAGGCCCGGTGTTTCGTGGGACGGGGCTCTCCACCCAGCCCGGGGAAGGACGCATACTGCTGGGGAGGGTGGCAGCCAGTGGTCAGGCGTGGGTGGGGTGGCGGAAAGGAAAGAGAGCTCTGCCGGGGCTGCTCCCACAGGAGGCCATGTGGCTGCCCGCACAGCCGGCGTAATGCTGGGCTGACTTCCCTGGAACCTGGGCTTGAGTCCTGGGGCTGAATAAGAATGGCAGTTCTCCTTTCACGGGTCTCTCACGGGCCCAGTCCTAGGAAAGCAGGAATGCCAGGCGGGTCAGCACAGAAGAAGACCATGGCCTCATGTCCAGCCGGGGTTCCCTTGAAAGAGAGACCACCGCCTACCCGCTGACCCGTCCCAGCACGTGTCCTAAATGTCCTCCAGCAAAACCCGGTATTCATCCTGGCTGAGGGGTGGTTCCAGCCCGGCAGGCTCTTCCGATTCCTGCAAATCCCCCGGGGCCTCGGTTTCTAGGAATGGGTGCGCCTGCTGCAGAAACTCTGGGCACGCCAGGAGCTCATCCAGCAGCAGGCCGGAGGGGAGTGGAGACGAGCGCCCGGGGTTCCTGGGGCAGTGGGGAGGGCGCCCGGTTGGCTTGCATCTGCTCCTGTGGCACGGAGCCCTCCGGGCGTGGGCAGGGAAAGTGGAGCTGCCCCGACTTGGGGTCCCCATGCCACCCCGGCGACCTGGGGCCCCTGGCCCCAAGAAATCCCCTGGGACTGCCTTGGGGCGTGGCTGAGGCATAACTGCATGGCCTGTGGCCCTGCTTGGCGGGCCCCTGGCTTTCCACAATGGGGGCCCGGCAGGCCTGTCAGCTGCGGTCCTGGTCCACGGGCATTTGCTTTCGGGGGGGTGCGGAAGAGTCACTGAGGAGCTACAGGGTTGGTAGAGGCCCCTTCCGGGAGGAGCCAGTGTCGCGTAGGCAAAATCCCGCCTGCAGGAGACCACACCGACCAGGAGCAGGATGAAGAGCAGGCTGGGGGCCCCGTTGCAGGGAGCCACCTCTAGATCTTGACCGCTACCACCATCCCGACTGCCCTTGTATGGTTTGAAACAGCAGTAGTGGAGTAGAATCCAGCCAACTGCCTTTGTAATTATTTAAAGCCTATAAGTAATTGGCATTTATATAATCAAGAATCTTTGATATAATATTCTCTCAACTATTTGAAACGCCCATATATAATTTTATACGTGAATATATATATAATATCATTGTATAGTGAACCAAATTTTGGACTTTAGAACAGCTTCTTAGAATCTTGACTTAAATGTCTATAGTAATATTTGAATTAAAAACATTTTGCACAATTGTCACTATGATGAAAAATGACTATAAAATTATTTAAAAAATTTTTCCACCCCAACATTTGTAATATTCTCGCATTTGTGGTGAAAACTCATTGTGATTGTTTTAGAATTTAGATAAAAATGTTCCAGAAAGTTTGAAGAGAAGCACTTTAGTCACTCCTT